>CM037851.1:315664610-315719103 GCA_021234595.1 Delia radicum | reverse complement strand
TTATAAAATAATGTTTATATCAGATTATATCTAAACTGATACAAATAGATATATTATATAAAAACCAGATATTATTGTATCCGGATTTTGAAATGATGTAATAGTATACGTATGACTGTATGTGAACTGATACATCTAAATATAATTAGATCCGAGTTTTAATCATGGTAAAATTGCACGAAATGTTACATTTTTGTATATGATTGGATGAAAATATACAGAATTTCATACAATATATGCACGGTGAGCCTAAGTCAATTTAAATAAATTTGCGTGTTACTTCCAATCTGAAAACGGATTCTGTTTCTAGAAGGTCTAAAAATCGGCACAGTATTGGCAAAGCTTCGGCGACGGTCGGTTATGCGATTATTAACAATCATGACAATATTGTCCTGTTACCCGATGGATAACAGGTGCCAACCGTTGATTTTAGCGAACTTGCCACCGTTGGCATAACGTTGGTAGCAACAAATTTGTTGCTTTTAAAATAGCTTATTATTTTGAGAATGTGTCTAATAAACCACATTTAAAAAGCAGCAATACTGTTCGGACTTAGTCTTATACTTCATATTTAAATGTGTGAAGTATAATAAAATACAAAAACAATAATGCTTCTAATTAGTTGTCATATTGGTAAAGCATTTTGTGGGTGGTACTGGCAAAACACATGCTTTGCAAACAAAATAGTGTTTTTCAAGTACAATATTAGTTGTACGTTTGGTTATTTTTAGCTCGGTGGGTTTTACAAAAATAGCAGTGGTTTGCCAGTACTATTTTTTTTGTGCGGTTGTCAATTTCAACCTGGGTATTTATGTTTTCACAAAGCTTCTGTAGCGAAAGTGTTAAAGAGAAATTATATTTTAAATATTTTACGATTCGCCCCTGCTTTAACATCATCTGTACCCAATCTAGTGAAACTATAATGCTACGGTGTAACACTCACACACTTAAAGAAATAAACCTGTAAAAATTGCAGAAAAAGCTAATAAAAATTCGTTAAAAATGACTGCAGAAAAAACTCCCAACTTTAGCAGAATTATTTTGCTAAATATTAGTAAGATAAGAACAGCAAAAATAAAACTAAATTTTATAAAATTTTAGCTATATTCGAGTTGAGTTTTAGTTAATTAAAAATAGCAATATACTTTGCTAAAATCATCAAAACGTTTAATTTTAAAAACTTTGAAAATTTCACATTATTGTGTCTACTAGTATTTGGCATAATTTTTGCTGACTTTAGTAGAGTAATTTGAAACTTTCAGTCAAATAAAATTTAGTTTAAATATTACTAAAGCTCTGTAGTTTTTACAGATTTATTTTTGCTGTTCTTATCTTACTCATATTTAGTATACAAAATTGTGTAACTTCAGCAGTTTTTTCTGCAATGTTTATTTTAACAGGTTTATTTTTGTGACTGCAGTATCCAATTTCTAGTTTA
Organism: Delia radicum; assembly: GCA_021234595.1. Classification (NCBI taxonomy): domain Eukaryota; kingdom Metazoa; phylum Arthropoda; class Insecta; order Diptera; family Anthomyiidae; genus Delia; species Delia radicum. The sequence continues at coordinate 315,717,665 of CM037851.1, read as the reverse complement.
GCATCATCATTAGGGGCTTCAAAATCATATGAAGAAACTAGACATATTCCGATTTGTGACATACATATGTTCCAAATTTCAGAGAAACTCCTTTCAATTAAAAGTTAAATAATATCTATTAATGTTTATTTGAAAATGAATTTTGTACACAAAAAATTACCAATTTTTGTATCCCATAATGACAAAAAAGAAAAAAAAAATTTCAAAAAATCACTAAAATTGAAAACAAAATTCGTCAAAATAAAAAATTCGTCTAAATTTGAAAAAACCCTCAAAATTTAAAAAATAGCTAAAAATTTTAAAAAATGCTAAAATAAAAAAAAAAAAAAACTATTCTAAAATTAAAAAAAAAAATCTAAAATTAAAAAAAAAAAATCTCAAAAATTAAAAAAAAATCACCAAAAATTAAAAAAAAAATTACAAACATTGAAAAATTTTGCCGATATTAAAAAAAATAAGTGTTTCGAGATATAGACGTTATGAATTTTATTTAGTTGATTTTTTCAATTTTAAGAATTTTCATCAGTTTTGACAATTTATTAAATTTTAAAAATTTTATTGGCAATTTTGCTGATTTTTTCAGTTTTGGGCGCTTTGTTCCATTTATTGGTTTTTTTATTTTTAACTATGTTTTTAATTTTTACAGTGGTTTTCTAATTTTTCCAAATTTTAGAGTTTGTTTGAAATTTTTTTAAGCGTTTTTAATTTTTGACGATTTTTTTTCAATTACAGCGATTTTTTTAAACAATTTTTTTTTCCATTTTGACTTTTTTTAATAATTTTAAACGTTTTTTTTTTTTTAATTTTGGCAATTTTTTTTACAATTTTGGGGATATTTTGAATTATTGGAACTTTTTAATTTTGGCGATTTTTGTCAAACTTTCTAGAGATTTCTTTCCACATTTAATTAAAGTTTTACTAGTATCTACAAAAAATTTGTTTGAAATTGAAAACAATACTCAATTAAATTTTTAATAAATATGATTAAAACCTTAATTAATTAGTTACAAATTATTTTGATTGATACTACAATTTGTTTAAAAAGACTTTAATTGTATCAACAAATATTTTAATTGAAATTCGATTTTAGTTTTTTCTGTGGTATACATTAGGGTGGGGCGATTTGAACATCTTAATGGGCGCTTCGCGTTTCTGATTCTTGGGATTGTACTAAGCAAAAACGTCTACGGTGAAAATCGAGCTTCCAGATTTTGACTTTTTAGCCGTATTTTGTGAAAGTAACAATGTGTGAGATATGTCTCAGGAAGTAGGAGGAGCTTATCCAAGATTATGGTATCAATCTCTTCTTTGGAAGATTCTCTAGCAGATTAATGCATCAATTTTAATTTTTAATTTCAAAATAGGGCTTTTTTGCCGTAAAGTCAAAATCTGGAAGCTCGATTTTCACCGTAGACGTATGGTCTAGTGGACTTTTTTGCTCAGTACAATCCCAAGAATCAGAAACGCGAAGCGCCCATTAAGATTTTTTTCCTTCCATACTAATCGCCCCACCCTAATATCGCCCCGCCCTAATATACATATTCAATATTTTAATTTAAATCCTCTTCCTTCCCTGTAAAAAAAGTTCTTTCCCAGAAGCAGTTCTGGAAGGCATTATTTAATTACCAAGCGCTTCCAAAGCCAATCCAGAAGGCATGATTTTTGTTCGTGATGTACGACTTGGTATGTCTGTCTCTTTTAAGCAAGTGAAAAGAGACAGACAAGACCAGTTTTTTGAAATACAGCTTTTTGAACAGAGGTTTTTTGAAAACAATGCATTTTTCCGTGGAGAAGTGAATACTTTTGTGTGCTCTGGTAAAAGACAGCTTAAAATAAAGTATCAATGCCTCTCGTAGCTTAAGCCGCTACTTTTTTAAAATTTTCGAATATTTTTCATATTTAAAACACGAGATCCAGCTGTCGAGATTATAGTTATATGGACGAGGTTATACACTCCGCATCATAAATATAGCCGCAGCTTTGATTTAGTTGGTATATGAGTTTAAAAAAAATCGGACCTATTAAGTTACCATATACAAGAAAATAATAAAAAACATATATTATTCAACAAAAAAAATTAATTTATTCATTGTAGTTTCAGTAAAATAGTGCATTTTTCTACTTATTGATGTTTCATAACTATAGCCGCAAAATTAACAAAATTCACGTTAAAAAACAAAACTTAAATTAAAAATAAGTTAATTAATAATGGGTAGGGCCTTCTTTATTTTGAATAAGTTCAAAAATTCTGTCGGGCATACTCTCTACCAAATTTGTCCGTATTTCTTCATTAATTAACCGCCATTCATCGATAACTGCTTCTTTTAAGTCAAATACACTTTGATATTGGCGGTTTTGTGCATAAACACTGCGGGCCAATATTCCCCAAATATTTTCGATTGGGTTTTGATCCAGAGAGTAGGCGGGCCAGTCCATAGTTTTAATATTTTTAGACTCCAACCAGTTTTGCGTATGATGACTTTTATGGACTGAAGCGTTGTCCTGCTGAAAAATTAGGCCCTCAGTGTTCGAACTTTCAATAAATGGCACCAATTTGTCCTCTAGAACTCCAACGTACTCCAACGAATTCATACGAGTGCTAGGAAATGCCAAATCAAGCATACCGTCCTCAGCAAAATGCTCCCCAGACCATTAAGGAACCGCCGCCGAAATTTCGTTTTGAGAAATATCGTGGTTCCTTCCGTAGATCTCTCCAGTAACTATTGAAACCATCTGGACCATCAAGATTGAATTTTTTCTCATCGGAAAAAATCACCTAAAATATAAAATATAGAAAAAAACAAAAGATAAGAAAACTCGAAAAAAAAAGAAATCTTTAATCTTTTTTGGACCCCCTGTTTTGTTCATCCCGTATCCACTTTTATTTTTTACAAAATTTCGCGATAACTTAAACCACTTTCTAAAAAGGCTAAAATTTTGCCTTTTTCGACTTCATTTAAAAATTTACCACGTGGCATTTTGTTTAAAAATTAATAGAGGAACGAATTTTACAAAAAAAAATTAATTTGGCCACGAAACTTTGATTTGAACTCATTTCAACTGATTTTATTGAAATGCGGCTATAGTTATGAAACACTGAGAAATACAGTTATAGGTCGCCGTTTTCTCAATTCAAACAGCTGATGGCTCAAGTTTTCATAAACAAGAGTACTGTTATAACATTGTAATATACCATAATAGGTTTCATAAAAATACTTCTTGAACTTTAAATAAACCGAAAAATGCAATGCGGCTATAGTTTATAATGCGGAGTGTAGTTATGTACCCAGTTTGGTTGGGGTCAGAAGGGGTGGAGGAAATCAAGTGGTTGATTCTATATGTTTTCAGTTTATGGTATTAAATTAAATATTAATCATTTAAACATTTTTTTTAATTTTTATTAACATTTAGTCAAAACTTTATCGCTTTTTAGCGACCTTAAGATGAAAACTTTTGTTCAGCGATTTTACGTTATTTACACTTTTAACATGATTGGGTCTTGAGCAGGTATAAATTCCCGACGTCTAGAATTTTGAAGCATCCTAATCATCATCCGCCGATTTATTATTACCTTTTTTAGTCCTAAGTATTAGCAGATGTGGTACAGTCTACTCTACAATAGATGACAAACCTTTTTTTTTACTACGTCTACTAAATACATAATTTATTTTAAATAGTTTCTCATCTTGATATTGCGAAAACGGATTTTATTTCTACGAATTGTAGACAAAATTAATTTTTGTGTACATTTTATTTTGTGTCTAATTAAATTTTGATTTTAAATTCTAATTATTTCTAAAGGCAACGACAAGTATTTAGCATCGATTTGTTTTATCTTTTATTTGTAGTTGTTTTTATTTTTTGGTATAAATATCTAAATTTTTCTCGATGAAGATATTTATCAAAGTATTTAACCCTCTAATGCACGAAATCTTCAAAAAAGCAATTTTCCGTTTTAAACTTGTTTTTGAAAATATTTTTTTTTCTCAAAAAATCTACACTGCGTTGCATAACTATTTTTTGCTATTTTTTTCTAATATGACAAAGATTTTTTTAAAACTTATAACTGTTTTTAAGAGAGTAATAACTGATCTCTTATTGTGTAAACTTTAAGAGATTACCTAATTGATTTAAGAGAAAAATTGTGTAATAATATTTTGTTAGTGCAACTGTTATTACCAGAGACCGGACTTTCATGGAAATGCAATGGGTGAAATCGGTACCATGTATTAAGTTGTCAGACGATGGAGTGGTTATCATGTGGTACGCATGTTCTCTGGATCAAACCCCCATTGAGAATATTTAGGGAACATTAACCCGTCGAGTTTACGCAGAAAACCGTCAATATGAAAGCATTTTGCATCTAAAACAAGCCAGTTATTGATGCGTCTATAACGAAAGGACTTCGAATAAATCTGGTAGACATTATGTCTGACCGAATTTTCGAGTTGATTCAAAAAGAATGTCTCAAGCATTATTAAAACTTTTGCTTTAAATTATTTTTCGTAAATTTTTAAGTATTTATTAGAGTTTGAAACAAATTTTTGATTTAGGATATTATCACTTTTTTTACGGGTTTTTCATCAATTAAAAATAATTACAGTTATATTAGTTTTTTGTTTTATATACATCGAGATTATTTTTATGTTATTTTAAATTTATAACGAGCTTTCAACCTCCGTATATTTACAAAAATAAAGCATATCAAACATATTAGCTAGGTTGATACTAGTATTTCGATCTGGCTAAAGATCTCATCAGAACCCGAAGTTTTAGAAAAGCTAGAGCCTCCATAATACGCAGAACTTTAACAAAAAACCTATTAATCATCAATTTTGCGCCATTCTTGTCTTCTTAGTTATTATTTTTTTTAAATTTCAAACTCCTTCAACTGGTGCGCGGTGGCCTAAAACGCTTATTTAGGGTCCATTTTCCTACAGATCAAAAAGAGGATATGAAATTTGAACCGGGCATTCGATTCTATGCCAAAAATTATTAAATAAAACCTTTTTCCGGGTTTTAAAGTGTACCGTTTAGACAATAGAGTGGTCGGAAAACTCTGTTTTTTCAAAAACTTTTTTTTTTCTCTATATGTTGTAAAAAAGTAATTATCAATTTCTATTTGGGATTCGATAATTGATCTTAAACCGAACAAAATTAATATTCGTTGCCGGTTAAACTCTTCTACTTTTTTTTAACTTACGAAATTTTGTGAAATTAATGTGTAATTACAGTTTTGCAACGCAGTGTACAAATACACATTTATTATTTCTTCAATACTCAATATTTGTTAGAAGCATTTACTAGCTTGTCAATAATATAATTAAAATTTAATCCTAAAGCAAAAAAAGTAGATCATTTATGGGTTAACTAATATACAGATTTTTATTGGTTATTATTTGAGGAGGAAATTAGTCATCGAAGTAGAGGAAATTCAAAATGTATAGATTATTTAATGTATCAATTAAATTTATATAAAAAAAAGTTTTGGAAAAAAAAGCTGAATAATTTTTCTATTTCTAGTTTCATCACACTTTGTTTTTTTTTTTTTTGTATGTTTGTTCCACATTTTGTATGCGGTATAGGTAAACCTCCAATACCGCCTTTAGGTAAATCCGAACAATCTATCGCGTAAATTCAAAATGTGTTTATTACAGGGGTTAATACAATAACTCAAATATAATAAACGGGGGAAACCAGAAAGAACCATGCTCTAAAAAATAAATTTTATGACCTTAAAAAATGCCATAAAAAACCAAAAATATGCTTTTAAAAATTAAAAAAAAAAGTTCTTTAAAAAACTATATTTAAAAATTTATTTTTCAGTAGAGTTGGAGAAAAGTTTGTGAATAAAGGAGATATATCTCCTTTAACTATAGTTATACCAAAATCAACATGGTCTTAAAACTAAAATTTTTAAATTAGAGTAAATTTTTGAAATCATTTGAAATTATATTTCTTTGAAAAATGAAATTGTTGGTTGATGAAAACTTAAAAAACAAAAAAAAAACGTCAAATGTGTTCTTAAATTTTGATGTAAAAAGTTCATATCTTAGGTTTTGATATAAAAAGTTCAAAAATATGCATAACATTTTTTTTAACAAAATTACGAGCAAAATATGCAAAAAAAAATTATCTAACAAATCGATGCAGAAATTCGTCAATTGTTCTGAAACTAATAAATACTAGTGTTTCCAATTCGTTTAATCGATTAACCGATTCCTCAATTAATCGCCTCTATTTCGGTTAAAGTTTAAACAAATAATTTAAAACTCAAACAGTTATTCCACCCCGAATAAATGGTTAGAATAGGTCGATTAACCGGTTATATTTTTTATATGGATTTTTCCATTATTTTTTCCCAAAAATTGCTAATTTTGTTAACTTTGACTCTAAATAAAATATCATTAAAATCTTCAAAAATGGAGCGAAAGCGATTCTTAAAAGCCGCTGGATAACATTTTTGATGAAACTTATTTAAATAAGATAGAAAATTTTCAATTTCTGTTTTAATACTGAATTCAAATTAATGTGAATTAATAGCTGTGTTTTTTTATATGTTACAATCCGTTCGAGTAGACAAAAGATAGTAAAACCTAGTAAGAAATTTAAAGGAAATGCGTTTTCCACTTTACTTCCATTTTCGGCCCGTCAATAACGGAAACCAACTCCGTATACGTATCAGAAAACAGAATTTCAGGAACATCGAATCTGAATCGAATCCGTTAAAATTCCGTCATAACGGACCGTTGACGTACCGTCATGCAGTATAAATAACGGAGTTATGAAACTTACGGTTAACGTGGTACTCCGTTTTTACTATCCCGTATCCGGGCCGTTAACATATAGTTTTTTTTTTACAACAAAAACTTATTGGCATATTTATTAAAATATACCCGTCTTCATATTAAATAACAGTTTCATGTTTTATATTATATTTATGTAACCCTGTATTCGAGTTGTGTCGTTCATGAACGAACTAGTTCAATTGAGCGATGTGATTCGTTCACCAATTCGATCTTATGGTTCAATCGTTCATTTCTTTCTTTTTGTTCATAGAGCAATTGCATCTCTATTCAATCAAATTGCTTGCAAGAGCAATTATTTTTTTTAGAAATAGTAATAATATTGTTTCAAATTGGGAAAAAACAATTAAATTCAATAAAATGTTTTTTTACACAAAATAAATAAATTTTTGTTAGAAAAGTTTCAATTTAACACATTTTGTATAGTGCGTAATAAGTCAAACGAACGACACAGTTCACAAACACGCAGATCAGTCACAAGTCAAAGCAAAACAGAACGATTGAACGATTTGAACGAACTAGCTCACTGATTCGAATTGAACGATAATGACCGAGTCACCAAAATAAACGATTAATCCCAACTTTACCCCTGTATTTATGAAATAAAACAAAAAAAAAAAAAAAACAGAAATAACAAAATAAATTTACATCGAAAGATTTGACATTTAACAATTATAAGGTGAAACATTCAACAGTGCTACACAAGAGGCAAAGAGGTGCACTTTATTTTGCGATATCATTGAAATGTGGATAATGCTGAATAAGCCCCCGTTCACGTAAGTGTGTTATATATGTCAGAAATGTGTTGGATAAAGCAAATGTATGTGAATACAATTCTTACATGTCAAAATATCGACACACATTTTTCGACAAGCTTTATTTTTTGAAATATTTCTTTACCCCGTTCACATAATAAGACAAGTGTGTTATACATGTCAGAAATGTGTTATATAAAGCAAATTTATGTGAACATAATTCGTTACACACATGTCAAAATAACAACACACATTTAGAAATATCGACACACTTTTTTGACAAGCTTTATTTTTGAAATATTTCATAAATATTCGATTCATCGATTAATCGCCTCTATTTCGTTTAGTGTTGAAAACCCAAATAATTTTCGACCCGAATAATCGGTTAAAATAGGTCGATTAACCGGTTACATTATAACTTTTTTCTAAAAAATGGAAAGAATGTCTTAGAAAAAACAAACGCTATATAAAATATGAAAGTGAAAGCGATCCGTAAGCCTCTACACTCATGGAACGTCTTCATAAAAAATATTTAGTTGTTTGGATTGTAATACAGTTTCTTTATTTGTGATGTAAAAAGAACAAATTTAATTTTTTACTAACCTTGTAGTTCATTTAAAAAAACAAATCAGATCAAATGACTGTTTCATGATTTTACATTAATTTTTTACAGTCGTTTTTGTTATTTAAAAAAAATAAATGTTTGTTTATTTTTACTTACACATGTGTCTCAGTTTTGATTCAATTGTTAGTCATTTTTTTGCTCAGTAAAAACAAATGACAAATGTTAGTTCAATTTCTGATAATTTTTATTGTGAGAATTCGTTATATGGTACTTGATATTATTATATGTCTCCAAAAATTACTCTATATCAGGGATGGTAGGCAATACCGCTTAAATGCCGTTATCAATTCAAAACCCTTTAACTGACTATCCCTAAATACCGTTACCGAAATAATTGAATTGCCGTTATCCGTAAAATATCGTTACCGATATAACTAAAATGTTAATATCCTTAAAATATCGCTACCGAAACAACTAAAATACCGTTATCGCTAAAATACCGTTACCGAAATAATTAAAATTGCGATATCCTTAAAATACCGTTACCGAAATAATCTGACAAGTTCTGAAAAGAAAAATCGCTGTAAATAGATATATTTTTCCCTAATTTGATCATAAACTAGCCAGTCATTGGAATTCGGTCATAATATGACTAAAAATATCGGTGTGCATTGACATTAACTGAATAACTAAAACAAGGTTACACTTAAAATACAGTTATCGAAATAACTGAAAACCCGTTATACCTAAAATAACGTTACCGATATAATTTAAATACCGTTACCGCTAAAATACCGCTACCAGAATAAGTAAAATACCGTTAACGATAAAAAAACCGCTACCGAAATAACTGAATTATCATTACCCTAAAATACCGTTACCGAAATAAAAGAAATTAACGTTACCCTTATATAGTGATCGATATGATTATATATGGTCCCATGCTAATTCTTATTAAACTATATGTGACGTCATACTGAAAATATATTCCTTATAATTTTATATAGCATTATATATAATCCCTTACATACTTTGGATATTTTCAATATGAAATGAAGTTATCCGCAAATTAAGACTTTATTACATATGGCTTCACATATAACCATATTCATTTTATAATTTCTTTTATATAATTTCAAATAAAAAATCGGTACATTTTTGAATCACTAAATTTAGTCTGGATAATTTTTAAAAATATCGTTATGTTTCATTAAAAAAAAAAAAATTGGGTCTTTATAATTGTTGATTTCTAGAAATTTAAATTTTTAACTTAAATACGTTTAAGCATAATTTCGGTTAAAATTTTGTAAAATCAGATATATTTATATCTAATTAGATATAGTATGGACAAATCTCGCATAAAATTGTATCAAATTTTATATAATTTGATATAATTACATAAGTGCAGATCACCCATTTTTCGTACCAATTTGTATGTGTTTATATATGGGAACTTATCAAATGAGATATAATTATATATGACACCATATTAACATTTTTACCCTGATTTGTTTGGAAACAAACAAATCCTTTTTGTAAATGAAGATTTTTTTCGAGATTTTTTTTCTTTATTATGTGGTCGCATTATATCGAAATCTCCTTAATCGAGGTTTAGCTGTACTGTGTACGTAATTCTAGCACCCCATGTTTGTTTTTAAATATTGTTTTTAAAAACACACAAAATAATGATGATAATTGTGAATTAAATTTTATTAAAACAGGTAAATATGTTCACTTTTCTTTATGAATGAGTGCACATTTGTGTTGTTGCCGCCGCTGCTGCTGCTGCTTTTGAATTGGGCTGTCAGAAGAGCAAAAACAGAAACATTGTAAAATTTATGTATTGATCATAAATTTAGAGTGGCCCGAACTTTTTTTGAACTTAATTATAAAAATCAATTACCAAGAAAAATTAAGAAATTTGAAGTCGTTTGAACCCTTTGAGGACCAGACTTTTTCTGCCGAAGCGATTTTTATTTTTTTTTATTTTCATAATATATGCCCCAATAATAGTTACGTCAAAAAAATTGGCCCCCCAGGTCCTCTCCTTGCCCCACACTTTGCTTGGCAAATATAGTTGCCTGAGTGCTGAAATGGAATTTTTTACCCAAAAAAAAATGATTTTCCTTGGCAAATATAGTTGCCTGTGGGCCTAAAAGGAATTTTTTTACCCAAAAAATTTAATTGAAAAGTATGATGTTTTATATATTTTTAATTTATTTAAAACTATTTAAAAAGTAATTTATAAAGAATTTGAACAAATTTATTATAATAAGTGGTATTCCCCAAAGCAGTCACGTGATGTAGTGAAGCAAAGGAATACATTGCATATAGTACAAAATACATTTGTGCGGCTATATTTTCCAAAGCTGGCGCAACGGACGCATCTTTTCCAATTTTCACGTTTTTTTCATTTTATGCAAAGATTTTGGCTTCTTTTAAAGTGATACTTGAAGTTCTGGTTGCTTCTGGGAATGTGCGCGATCTTGAACAGAAGTCACTAATCAATTCCTTTGCTAGAGCTGACCGAAAATCAATCGAAGTCACGTTTGTCGCAAAGCTGTTAGCCAACATGAGTTTGCTGTATATCACGTAGCTATTATGGACGCATATTTCGAAGAGATCAAAAAATAATCGAATATAAAACCGCCATTTGCTTCTGCGATCATACTCATAATATACCTTTTTTTGGTGCATCAGATCGACACATCCCATTCCCTTGTTGTAACGCTGGACAACCAACGGGCAATCTACATCAATTTTACCTGATTGTCCTGCAACACGTCGCTTTACTTTGCATACCTCAGTTGGGTCAATAAAATTTGAAGCCAGGTAAACAGCGCGATTATCCATCCATTTGACTACGGATATGCTATCGGATGTAAAATAGCTTATGTCCCCACGTTTCATATTTTTATCGGCCGGAAACTGCTTTGGCATGTGTTTTCTATTACTTCGAATTAGATTTTCTTAGGTGCGTTTTTTTTTTTCGTTTCAACCCACAGGCAAACATACTTGCCAAACATGTTTGGTGTAATTGTGGGCAGGTTGAAACTAACACAAATTTACTCCATATATTTTTTGAAAGGTGAGAGGTGCCCCCAAAATATACCCAAGTCTTATAAATATACCCAAGCCAGGGTAAGGCGACTTTTCGACCAATTTTGAGCCCCCCTAGGGGGCAAATGGGCCCAGATAGGAACCTATCACCTACTACATTTTCGTTGCCCCAACCCTCCGTTACAAATCAGTTTTGAACATATTTACTCTATCTCTTACGTGGACAATTATATGAGGCAAAAAACTCCTGGGCAAGTATGTTTGCCTCTGGTCGTCAAAGGGTTATTACTGTTTTTAACCCTAAAATGTCCGGCAGCGTCGATTTGAATAAAAATACCACAATATTTAAAATAATTTTTTAACGCTTTTTATAACCAAAAAACCCCTAAAATTTTAAAATTTTGAATTGCCCATTACATAAAAATGAAGTGACATAGAGACAAAAAAAAATATATAATTTGAAAGCTTACATTCTAAATAAATAATTTTGTATTTTATTTAAACTTCCTAAAATTATTTTTGCCTTTTGTCGATATCATAAAAAACGAATTTTTTGAGTCCTTAATTATTATTATTAATTAATAGGAAATTTTTCGACTTCAAATAAAGGTGCAATTCTAAATATTTATTAAAAAATGTATTTTATTTTCTCAACACACTAGTGAAGTAATCGTTTGAATTAAGGAATCCTTTAATTGTTGTATATTTAAAGATACAGAGGGAATTTAAGGGTTTAAGTTACTACACTAAAAAAAGTCAATAAAGTCAGCAACATTTTTGCTAGGAGTATTCTAGCAGAAAAATTGCTAATATCAGAAAAAAAAATAGCTTAATTAAGCAAACATTTTGCTGACTTTACTAACTTTTATTTTTAATGTACCAATGATGGCAATTTTGTTAAAGCAAAACGCGCAATCAGGCCCGTGAAACAGCGATAAAAAGCGATAGATGATATATTCGATCAAACTTAGCACTTTTTGATCCAAATCATGCGAAGAAATAGTAAAGAGCCCTAAAAGGAACTATTTTGAGAAAAAAGAACATAATTTTAAGTTGTACAATAGTACAACAACCCAGTCAGAAAAAGACAAACCGACCAGCGCTGGCAAGGCACTTTAGCAAGTGGTACAAGTGCTGGCAACATGTGCTTTCCCAATCTCAAAATGATAACATCATTAGACAAGAGGGGTGTAGGACAAGCACGGGGGAAACAAAATTTGCAACGTTGGTAAAACCTTGACGTATGTGGTCTAAAAATGTATTTACCAAAATAAAATTAAAAAAAGTTCATGTATAATTTTTTTTTTGGTCCCGCCGGGATTCGAACTCTGGACGCCAGGTTAGCATTACCGACTGAGCTAACGAGACATATAATACTTGATAGCTTAAAACGTAAGTAAATGATAACTGCTGGGTAACAGTTGGATTTGCAAATATGTGCTGCCACTGCCACTTTGATGGGAACAACTTGCCTATGTTGGGAAAACAAAAAAAAAGTTGGTCTTAAAAGAGCTTTTCCAGAAACAAAAAAAATCAATTTTATATGAAAAAAATATTAAAACCGGACTCGAACTCGGAACCTTCCGACTACAAACAACTAAGCATTATCATTTTAACAAAATAAATGCTTTACAAGTGGTTAGACTTTTAAGCCGTTAGTAATTTTTTATTTTTTAGCACTGGGAAAACATTTTTTTCCCAACGTTGGCATAAGGACGAATATGCCAATTCATTGCCAATGATTTTGTCTGCAGACCCCTGAAGTTATTGTAGAAAAAATACTGGCAAAATGCTTTTTGGAAACGCTGGAAAAGTGTCTTAAACAAGTGTTCTGCCAGTAGATTATTTACAATTCCTCGGTTAGCCAGTGATATGCCAGTGCTTGATTTTTTGTACCATTGGCAGTCAATAAATATAATGCCTTTTATTAGCGCATTATTGAAGGCCTAATTTTATTGCTTGTGACACTAATAGAAAAAAAATTAGTAAACATTTTTGCTAAAACTACTAAAAATTACGTTGCGGAAAATATTATTAGTGAAAAAATAAAAGCAAAAATAAATCAGTCGAATCTACAAATATTTAGTTATATTTAAGTAAAATGTTAGTTGATTAAAAAAATAACAAATAAATTTGCTAAAATCAGAAAAACATTTGCTAAATACTGGTAAACAAAGAAATCAGTAAAAACTTGAATTTTTAAAGTTTTTCTTAGATTTTTTTGATGCGAATAAAAAGCACAATTCACTTGCTGAAAAGATACATACTAAGCGGGACATCGCGATCAAAAATCATGTCTTCTGAAATTAGTTTAGAAATCGTTTTGCTGGGATATGGCCACCCTATTTAAGTATTTTATCAAAATATATTCATAATTCTTTGGCTATTATCCAAAATAAGACATCATTCATTAACAGGGGAAATCAAAAATTTCATTTTCTTTTTTAGTAAAAACGCTGCAAAACGTGGCGAATATGTATTATTTTCAAGATCAATACTAAAACATGATGCCCTTTTATGGTAGATAACAAATTATTACATTATTTTTATTTGGTTAAAGATGAGGGTTGTTTACCTCAATCAAATTCAAAAAACTTTGCATTTTTAATAATTTGACAGGGCGTTTTTTTGTTTTTTTGTTTGATAACATGCCTTAAATATACTTAAATATTTAACAATGATTCATTCTTTCCCAGCAAAACCACACATTACCTAATAATGTATAAAGTAATGTGTACCTCTTACTTCATTGATAAATTTCAAAGGCGATGAGCCAAAATGTAATGTATGGGCTACTAATATGGTTAGAATGATGGAAAAAAGTAATGTCTTCATAAAACAAGGATTAAAAATATTTTTTTTTTAAATAAATAACTTGGTCACGTTGGGATTCAAACCTGGGTCTCGGTTTTTAAGCGAGAACTTCTTTAAAGAGCTATCGGTATATACACTGCGTTGCAAAACAATAATTACACATTAATTTCACTGAATAATTACACATTAATTTCACTGAAGTTTAAAAAAAAGTAGAAGAGTTTAACCATCCTAAATGTAAAACCAATGGAAAATTAATAATATTTATAAAAAAATAACAATTAATTTATAATTGGGAAAGGCGTGGTAGAGAAGAATGAGTGTATTTTCTAAAAATCATAACTACATTGTAAATTTTCAATTTTCTGAATCAGACTGCGCAGTTTCTGGTATTGGACCTTCGTCAGTGACCCTGTTTTTTTGAATAATGTAATATTTGTTATGTTTTTATTTGTTCGATTGCGTCTATATGAAATTTTCCGTGCAATCACTGACCGTGGTATAGATAAACTGATTTCTAATGCCACATGCACTCGCACTACATGTTAGACAGAGCGCTTTAGCCCACTGATTTATTTTTTATTTCCCTATATAAAAAGGAATAACAAAATTGATTAGTGTTTCATAACTATAAATACACTTAACTTAATATATCAAAATTTAAGAAAAATAATTGAAAGCAGCGGTTTTAATAATGCGTGAGGCCTCCTTTTTTTGAATAAACTCGACAATTTCATCAAACATAATGTCTACCAGATTTAATTCTTCCGTTATAGATCTCCACTCATCAATAAATCCTTCTTTTAGATGAACAACGCTTTCATATTGACGGTTTTCTGCGTAAACTAGACGGGTTAATATTCCCTAAATATTCTCAATGGGGTATTGATCCGAGGAACATTCGGGCCATTGCAATATTCTTATATTTTTTGATAATAATCATTCCATCGCCTGACGACTAACATGTACTGTGGCATTGCCTTGTTTAAAAATGTATTCTTGTTCGTTGCTATTTTCAATAAATGGCACCAATTTCTCTTCCAATACTGTAATGTACTCAGAAGAATTCATTCTAGTGCTTGGAAATGCCAAATCAACTATACTGTTGTTCCTTACTTAGGTCTCTCCCATAGCTGTTAAAACGAGCTGGACCATTAAGATTGAAATTTTTCTCATCAGAAAAAACCACCTTTGAAAAAATTTGTGTTTAAACAGTGCTACTAATTACAGCGATTATTGACTTGCCGTTCTCCAGTAGGTTTGTAAATTCCTTTTAGCGAATTCAAGTTGGACCAGACATCAGCTTTTGGCGAGTACTTCTTTGGAAATCCTTTAAGAGCCTACTTATGATTGATATAGACGTTGTATTTACCTTACATTCATCGATTATCTATTTGAGACTATTCATTGAGTTGCTGCCACAGTTGACCAGAAATCTATTTTTCTGGCCGTCTGTTTTATTTTTACCATAAGCACTAGGGTTATTTGCGAAATTTGCAAAATTTGTGACAACCACCAGATTTGCAAAAATATTTCAATAATTACTTTACGTTTATAATATATGCACTATGTGCGGCAAGTCCTTATTTTATGTTTTGAAGTAATGAGGTTAAAAAGGTGGAAAAAACCACATAAAGGCAAAAAGAAATCACTTAGATTTAAAGACGAGGCGCATGTATTGGTTGTTAGGTCGAAACTCTGAGTTGAACCTTGAAAACAAAGTTCTATTATATAAGTCCATTTTGAAGCCCATATGGACGTATGTAATTCAGCTATGGGGTTCTGCAAGCAACTCTAATATTGAAATTTTGCAACGCTGCCAATCCAAAACCCTTGGAATGATTGCCAATGCTCCATGGTTTATAACCAATAATAACATTCATAAAGACCTACACATACAAAAAGTAAAAGAAGAAATTAAAAACTTTAGCTCTAGATATCTTGAAAGACTAATTAATCATTCTAACCCACTTGCAATTAGTTTACTTGATGACAGTAAAGAGGTTAACAGACTTAAAAGACACCATGTCTTAGATTTGCCTTTCAGAAGCTGATAATTGTAAATATGTAAATACACAATAGTAAAACAAATGTAAATATAATTATAAAAACAGAATAAGTTTATACTAAGTTATGCACGTATATTTTGTACGTAAGTAGAAATGTTTTAACCTCAGTGGAGACTAAAACTTATGTTAATATTAATATTTAACTAATTTCCCTGCAGGAAGCTTGGGGTCAAGTGTCTCCAAGTCTCCACTTTTGTCTACTATTTTGTTGACTTTGTCAACTAAGCGTCTACACTTTTTACTTTATTAACTCACTAGTAAATTTTTGGTTCCAATGTCTACATATGGTCCCATTAGAACTAATTAGTCACTAGTGAATATATGGTTCTTATGTCTACATGTGGTCCCATAAGAACTAACGAGTCACTAGTGAATCTTTGGTCCAATGTCTGCATATGGTCCCATAAGAACTACCCAGTCACTAGTGAATATATGGTTCTTATGTCTACATGTGGTCCCATAAGAACTACCTAGTCACTAGTGAATCTTTGGTTCCAATGTCTACATATGGTCCCATAAGAACTACCTATTCACTACCTAGTCAATAGTTCTAATGTCACTAGTGATTTTCAATGACACGTACATGTTAAATGTCTATAGCAAATTACATTGCCTGGGGAATATTTGGTTAGTAGTACTGGTGACATAGTCAATAGTGAATCAATACTTTTTCTCTATTGACATTTCCTGCAGGTTTGCTTATTATTGTAAAATAGTAAAAGTATTGAGGTATCATTATAAGGTAATTCATGAGTATGTCTCACTTGTTAACAAAGTTTTGCTGGGTTGTTTTGTTTTGTTTTGTCATATCATGCTTTATTGTTTTTATTCCAACCAACCAACCACCCACACGGTCACAACAACAATAAACTTTGTAACAAATTAATCACAATAATGAAAAAAATATTTATTTTACGGAAAACTGACTCAATAGACAATGCATTGTCATTTTATTAAAAAAAAAAAAAAAGAGAAAGGGTAGAATAAGGGAGTCTGTTTGAAAGGAAACTTAACCCTTTAACCGGCAAGCCCGCCTCTAGGCGGGGTATTTTAAATTGGCCATAAGTTCGTCAAAAAAGTGTTTTATTATAAAAATGTAAGCTATATCAATAGAGAACGAAGTTATCCACATATTTTGCGAAGTAATGTTTTGTGTACATGTCATAGTTTGGAAGCGAGAAAGCGTTATAGTTAAAATTTTCAGTAATTTCAAAAAATAAATATTTTGAAACAACCACAATTTTGAAAAGTCCTTAAAACACATTTCTGTTAACATGAAACCATCCATATTCCACACAAAGGAAGATTAAAGCTTAAACTTTTGGAAAATACTCTAAGTTTGTTCCAAGGACATACAGGACTTTAAAAGGATACATATAAAGGACATCATCTTATCTTGAAAACGAGTGGACGGATTTTTATGAAATCTGGCAGAAATATTATATTTGGTAACACTATCAAAGCTTCAAAGTTTCGTCAATATATATTAAAGTTAAGGTTCGTTTTCGCTCGATTTCGCGTTTTTCGAAAAACGAGTTTTTATCTAAAAGCTCAAAACGACTACTTTTTGGGCTGTTGTTACATCTTTGTAAGAAGAATAATTTATGCCTTAACTTTTTAAACTTTATAGGTTAGTTTTTGAGATAGCCTCTAAACCTATTTTGACCCATATCGCCTAAAATAGGCAACAAAAAAAATTTCGCTAAAACAAAATATTATTTATTTCTCGTGCCAAACAAGTGGAAAAAATTTCAGTCCAAAAAAGCTTATGCCGGTTAGAGGGTTAAATGCTTAGATTTACAAAATCAATATTTTCTACTGCGGAGAAGTGAAACTATAGTTTATATGAGGGCTTTCAAAAATTTTCAACACTGTGTCAATATATTAAAAACAATTTTTTTTTTGTATGACAGCAATTCTGAATGCATCCGCGTCAATCACTTATCTTGAACGGCGAAAAAACAATGGCGGTTTTTGAGTTTAAAGCAAATTAAAAATATTAAAGATACTGTTTTTGCTTTACGATTTTTATAATAAGCTACCCAAACAAAAAAAATAATTTGTGATTTTTTATATTATATATAATAATATCCAAAAAATGAGAACATCTAATTGTATCATATTAGATCTCATCTGATACAGTTAAACATTATTTGCTACACTTAGACCTAATTTGATAAAATGAGATATAGTTTGATACAATTGTATCCGAATTTTATTCTCATCCAAGCGTATCTAATTATATATAATGTGATATAATTTTATCCAATTAGTTAAAGTTGTATACAAAAATATGCATTTACATTTGACATGTAGGTATATATAGGTCGATATGTTATATAAGATATAATTTTATGATTGAGATATAATTTTATATAACTTAGCATGAATATATATTTTGTGATATATTATTATAAACAATTGTATAAAATAATATATAACTATATCAAAACTTTTTTACTACGATAATTAAAATCGTTTATTTAATATACGTTTTGGCGGAATTGATACAGCGCTTTAGTTGTCGCAAAGCGAAATCAAATTTTTTGCACTTTATTAATTTAGTCCGTCGTGAAGATTCACTCTTGATACCTCCAACAAAAAAAAAAATAATTTAATTTCGCAAAATTTTATAATTTGTGTTTTAAATGTTTGCGTTTTAAAATGCCGTTTTGACTCGGTGATGCTGTTTACTCAGTTCACGCCATACGCAAGCCAATTTCAAAAATAATTGTGAATGTCAGATGAAAAATACATACATTTTCTAAAAATTTACGCTAACTCCTTATTAGTTTGTTATATTCATAGAGAGAAAAATTTCGTCAGTTGCCAACTGAAATTCGGTTGCTACACAGAGAGAATTCCTTGGACGAATTTTAATGAACTTGGTTCACTAAATGAATGAAAAACTTAGTACATTTAATGAAAAAGCTTAATAGTTTTAATGAAAACATTTTTAATGAAACTTTTTCATTAGTTGTATGAAATTTTTAATAAATAGTACGAAATTTTTCATAAAATTTTATGATGTATAAAATTACACCATTTTGTAAATAGTGTTCTCAAAACTCAATTCCAATAAACGGAGCAAAACATCTATGTAGAAATCTGAAAAATTTTAAAAATTGTAAAATTTTGATTGAGATTTTAAATCAGAAAAGTCGTAATTTTTTTTTAATTTTGTGTCATACAAAATATTTAAAAAATGTACCTTAAAATTTTGTTTTAAATTTGAAAAAGATGCTTGAATGGATGTGTTTGACTTTATTGTAAAAATTTTATTTTAAATATTTTGTATAGTACACTCATAAAAAAAGTTAGTTCAAAAATCGGGTAAAATCCAATTCAGATGAGCTAATTTTGTATATTGTTATCGTTTAAATTAGTTATTTAGGTAAAGTTATAATTATCTCATTTTACCTCAAGTACAAATTTCATCCGTATTTGAACTAATTTTTCGACCAAAAATTTACTAATTCGTGATTCGCAAATTTACAAATTTTGCCAGTTAATTTAGAAAACAACTGCTTTCAAACCATTATTTTTTGTGTCTCCGCTAGCAGTCTCACTTTTATTTTCTCATATTTTTTATTTTATAATCATAAAATAGGCTGTATAGTATCTTGGAAACTAAGCGAGATAAAGCAAAATGGACAAAAAATCGTCACTCCGTATCTGTTAAGTACTCCTTATTAACTACTTATTAGTGTCCGACCGAACAGTTCGGCCAGAAAATGCATTTGGTCTGTATTCGGTATTTTAAAGCATTATGGACAAATTTGGCGGATGGAAAAATGTTTATTGGGCTGATTAGATGCTATTTTGAGTGTCAAATTTGAAGAAAAGTCTGTAGTTAAGCAATAAATTCACTGTTCGGCCTCAGAAAGTTCGGCCAAATTGAAAATATTTCGGCGGCCGAACTTTTAACTTTATAGCTAAACTTCGGCTTTTCTCTTAAATTTTATACACAAAATCGAATTAAATCGGCTCAGCAAACATGTTTCCAATACAAAAATTTGTCATCATTGCCTCTAGATATCAAAAAACCGACAAAATATAGTTTTTTGGCCGAACTGTTCGGTCAGACACTACTACTTATATTCCCGGTAATAAATATGGACCTGCCTTTCGTCACATCCGGAGAGACCTTTTTAGGATAAATTTTCTGTTGATTCAGCTTAAAAATTCTGTTGATTTGAATAAACTCTGAGATAATTTAACTGCAACTGCCAACTGAAATTTAATTCTTCTAAAATGTAGGTCAAATAAATTAAGCAGGCTATGATTCTCAACTTCATTGAAAATTCTGCTTTCGCAAATTCAGGTACTATTGTTTTTATTTTTATGTTAGACCAACACTCAGGGGATGCCCCTACTAATGCAGTGCATTGTGTTTATATTAGGAAAATAGGTTATGGGATGGAAGAAGGAGAGAGTAGAGTTTTTGAATATTTGATTTGAATTTCTCAACTTTGTAAGTGACAGGACAGGCCTCCGAGTGGAGCTTATTCCACATACGGCTAGTACGACTAATGAATGAATTTTCTCTTAGTTCACTTAGTTGATTAAAAATTATAAAAACTCTTGGTAAAAGTTAATAAAATGTTTGCTAAGTATTAGTAGACAAAAAAACTCAGTAAAATTTTAGAAAAATTAAATTTTAGTTAATTTGTTTGCTAAAAATCTGAAAATTTTTGTTGTGATTCTATTAAAAATAATTTACAATACGTTACAATATTGACGACATGAATTAAAGTAATATCTGAAAATATATATAAATTATTATATATAATATAAACAAAATTATCTTTCAACTACTTACATCAATGGTTATTTAGACAACCATGACATATTTTAAAGGAAGAAATAACAAAATATAACATATACAACACTTTTTTTGCAATAAGAAACGGATATATAAAATATTTAAAATATTTAATATTTAGTCTGTCTACCTGAACGTATATTTGTTTGTAATTTCAAATTGAAAATTTGACCACACTACATTAGTAATCATTATAAACATTTAGTTTACAAATAAACATTTAATCGTTATTAAGTTTATATACTGTATTTTGTCTTTAATATAATTAATAGACAATTACTTTCACACGCAGTTAAGTGCTGAATAAGTATAACTAAAATTTTAGTTGAAAATATAATTTTAGCAAAAACTTTCTTGAAAAATAGAATACTTGATTTACAAGACGTTTTACTAACTTTTGTCCTAACTTATTTTTTATGCAGTTTTTAGCAGATTAAGGCCCGATTAGTGAATGCCCAGTTATACTATAAAAGACAGTTAAATCAAAAGTTTATTAGGGAAACCACAACAAATGTGTCAATTAAAGTCACAGTTAGTAGCTAACGGAAGATTGTGAAAATGAGGCTAAGTTTAGTTTTTTTATCAATTAAAATGAAGCTAAAATATAACTAAAATTTCATATCATTTCACAGATTTATTTTTGTTGTTCTTATCCTATTAACGATTTAGCAGTTTCAATTTACAATTTATTTTCCTGATATTAGCAAATTTTTCTGCAAGGATCTCCCACCAAAAATGTTACTGACTTTATTCCCTTTTTTAGTCTAGTTCGACTATTTTCTATTGCGACTATGAAAGCTGTACAAAGTTTTCGAATTTAATGGAAATGGTGTATAATTTAATTATTATTATTACCAGAAGTAGAAAATATCTACTCTAGTTAAAGTGTCATTTGTGGAAAAATACAATTGTGGACGACAATGACCGACACCATCGGTCGGCTGGTCAACCATTTTGTTGACTACAATGAACTTTTCATTAACATTGACTAAAAGCATTTTTATTATCATCATAATTATAGTCATCATCAGAGTCGTCGTCATATTATAATTATTGCTTTGTTGTCAGTCATTCGAGTCAGTTTGTTTGCATGATGATCTTTGTGGCAAACACCTCATCTTCATCATTTACTATTGTCTATCTGATTGTCTATCTATATGTGCAATGTAGAGGTACATTAGGGATATAACTTTTTTTAGATTTTTAAAATTTTTTAAAATTATGAAAATTTTCAGTAAAGTAATGAAACATTCATAAATTGATCAAAAAATTTCCTCAAATTAATGAGAAGCTTCATACTTTCTATGAAAATAGTTTTTTAATGAAACTTTTTCATTGAGTGAATGAATCTTTAAATAAATATAATGATATTTTTTTATAAAATGTTATGAAAATTTTCATTAGTTTAATAAAAAAGTTTCAATGGACGAGTTCCGATGAAATTTCATTGCTTCTATGCAAAAATTCATTAATAGCATGTAGATAATTCTCTCAGTGTAGGACATGTGAAGGTTCTAAAGAATTTTATATTACTTTTTTGCGATCGTGAAAAAATTAAAGTACCAGGTAAAACTATATATTTTTTAAGCAAAAAAGTAATATTTGACTTCATATCGCTCATTTACTAAAAGACTGTTCATATTGTGTAAAAATTTCATATTAATATCATGTATACTTTTCTCGTTAGAAGAGACTATATTTTTTTCCGCAAAGTGGGTTCAAAGAGTATATACTTTATATAGAAACTATAGTACTCACGCGTCACTCGACTCGCACCCAACTCGCCCCAAAATAAAAATGCATAAACAAATCTTTTTATAGAAAACGTGACCAAATAAATAGAAAAAGGGCCGAGCGAGGCAGATATGGATTAAAAACTTTAAACGCGTTTTCTGCAAAATGGTGTTTTTTGAGTTGTGAACACAAATATTTTAAAATTTTTTAAATCGGAGCAACTGTTTTCGAGATATTGCGATTTGATTTAAATAAAATGGCGTCTCTTTCCTCTATAATAAAAAATAAAAATAATTTTACACTAGAAAAGTTGATAAAACGACTTTTCATTTGAGAATAATTATGTCAATATCAATTAAAGAACAACTTGTAAATTTACCTACAAATATCTCGCAAAAACAGAACATTTAATCAAAGCTTGCCGATTTTGCTTTCGATATTGCTACAATAATCGCAAAAATAATTCATGAAAATCGAAAAAAATATGCCGATCTAATGCACATGGGTGTTAGTATTTTGTAATTTCCGTTTCCGTTTATCTTCAATAAAAAATCGTTTCCCACCATTTTATCACGAAAGTTTGGACAATTCACAAGATTATTCCAGTTATTAGGTGAATAGTTCTAAACAATCCACCGAAACTAATATTTGACAAATTTTTTTTGTTAGTTTTTTTTACGCGTTCTCACTGATAGATAAAATGAATAAATATTTTTTGTTAAAATTACTTAAAATTAGTTAAAACTGACGCTGATTTTTAGCAACAAAATTAGCCGATTCAGCTAAATTGCTAAATGTTAACAATATTTTTGCTGAATGTTAGTAGACTAAAAAACTCAAAAAATTAGTAGAAAAATTATACTTTAGTTAATTTATTTGCTGAAAGTCATAAACATTTTTTTGAGATTCTTTTAAAAATAATTTACAATAAGTTACAGAATCTAAAAATTTTCATACTCCCACATTGACAACATAAATTAATGTAATATCTGAAAATATAAAAAGATAATTATATATAACATTAACAAAATTATCTTTAAACTACTTACATTAATTAATGGTAGTCTAAACGATGGCTTCTTTAAAAGGAAGATAAATGGCTTAGATAATTCTAGAAACGAAAAAAATAAAATATGACACATACAACCCTTTTAAGGAAAAGGAAACAAAAATTATCTAAGATGTGTGTCCTTGTCTTTCGCTTTTGTCTGGCTACCTGAACGTATATTTGTTTGTAATTTAAAATTGCCAACATGACCACACTACATTAATAATCATTGTAAACATTTTGTTTACAAATACACATTTAATCTTTATTAATTTTAAATACTTTATTTGGTATTTAATTAATACACAATTACTTTCAAAAGCACAAAATTTAAGTTGTTTTAATAAACAATTTTGTTTTATGTATGAAAAATAGATGCAAAAATCTTGCATGGTTGATTTTGTATGTGTCTTACAAGAGTTTTACTTTTTAGTATCATTTGTTTTTTCTGCTCTACTGAATCTTGACATGTAGCGACATCTACTTCATTCTGCGTATGTTTTCCAATCTGGTTTTCGTCCATACTATTAATGGGCTTATCAGCGAAATTTGTTTACCAAAGTAAATTAGTAAAACATTAGTAAAATATTGGTAAAATATTAGTAAAACATTAGTTCAATACACTAAAGTGCTGAATAAGTATACAAAAAAAAAACTATGTCAAGATATTCATACCAAATATTCAGGAGACTTTGTTTCATAATCCAAAATCAAAGTTAGGTCTGAAATTAGCGTGCAATTTTTTTAACACACTCTAAAATATTTTTTTTTTTTGGCAACAGTTTGTCATTTTCGACCAATGTCTGACGTAGGGTGCATGTCCAAATGCACTAGTGAAATTACATTTAATTTTTTTTTTTTTTTCAAACCAAAGTCCTTCTGAAAATATTAAAATTTGTATTGGTTTTTTAACACAGTTCCAAGAAAGTTCCAAGAATAAAGAAATATAAATACTATTTTGGCCAAAAATGAAAATTTTTCATAAATTTTTTCAATTTTGAACTTTAAGGATTTTTTACGACTAAACTATTAAAGCTCATTTTAAAGAGTTTTAATTTTAAATAATAAAGTTTCTTTGGTAGATAAACCAAAAAATCTCATGACAGAAAAAAAAACTAAATTACAAAATTTACACCCTTCAAATATTGTTATACGCGAGGTATTTAACTGACTAGGCCATGTACTAAAACAGGGTTACCCAATCACAATATTACAAAAGATTAATACCTCTTTTACAATTTCCAATTTGATTCGAAACAATCGGATCAGTAGTTTAGAATGTCTATATTTATTGCCATTATTTTTTTCAAATACCCCATTGTTTTACGGTGTCGAACGTGACAAGAAATTCAATGAAAGCAAATCAAAAAAATTTATATTTTTTTACTCCGTTTGCATTTTTTGGAGTAAGTTGTTGTTGTATTTAAGAGAAAATGTTACTAAAAATGAAAAAAAGTTGACAAAAAACATGAATGCCACTTTTCTGTTCGTTTTATCATAATGGCAACTGACTTTAATTTGTCCACTTTGAATTTTTCGGTCACGGTTGACCTTTCTATGGAAATGCCCATATACTTAAAATTTTCTAAAGTTAACTTATTATTTTATTAATATTTAGCAAAACCAATCTGCAAATTTTACCAGTTTTTCCTGCATCATATTTTTAACTAATTTTTAGTAGCTTTTTCAGCTATTTTTACATGGTTTATTTTATATGAGTGCAGGGAAACAATTTTCATGTAATTTATTCATTATGGTGTTATTTGTATATCTTTCATAAAAAAAGTTGTTTAAATTGACTTTAAATATCTTTTTTTTATTATCAATACAATATTGCTCATAACGTGCTGCCTTAAGAGTTTGATCCTCAAAAAAAGTTATACCCCTAGTGCACATACTGGCACACGTATGTTTGTCCATAGGTACTGTACACACTGCGTTGCATAATTATAATTACAAATGTTTTTTGCTATTTTTTCTAATATTGCAAACATTTATTAAAACTTCTAACTGTTTTTAAGAGTGTGATAACTAGGGCAACCAAAAATAATTGAATAATTTTAATTCAAAGGATAGAACTATGTAGACTTAATACAAGTTCTGATATTTAAGTTATTAAAACTTTAAGCTATATTTGTTAGAGGTTTTCTAGTTTTTTTTTTTATATTTGCTTATTTTAGCTTATTTTTTTTAATATGAGCTACATTTTTACTTTTTTTTTAAAAAGGGGAAAGTGCTAGATATTTATTTTTGCACATATTACTTTCTGTTTCTTTCAGATCCCGTTTTCTTTTATTAAACATATTAAATACCCAGTGTAGAAAAGTATTACCATATAAGTGGTTATATTAGCACTGATTTGGTAATGACAAGTACTTACAATTCTCTAATCTAATTACTAGGATATCGTTCATTTACTTCAAGAACGTCACAACTCAAAAAACATGATTTTTGAGTTAATGACGCAGAATTATTCGTTATATTACGTATCATATTGTGTAAAAAATTCGTATTGATATCTTCTATGCTCACCTCTTGAGAGAAATTTTGTCGTTATTTTTTTCTTCAAGCTGGGAGTAAATTGAAAACTTTAAACTCGTTTTCTACAAAATCAACATTTTTTAGTTATGACGTTATTGAAGTAAATGAGTGATATGTATTTACTAGAGTTGAAAACATAATGAGTCTAAAAATAGGTTTTTCAAATTTTTTGAGATCGTTACTTTATATTTAAAATAATGATAAAAAATATGTACTTGTGGGTAACGCATTATTTTTTGTATTGAAATAATGGGAAAATTTACTAGTTATTATTAAGTCCTTATTCTTTGCGTTAAAAAATTTTATAAAAACTTGTATTAACCTAATGAAAAGTTTCAGTGGTGCAACTTCATTGCTTTAATGCAACTTCATTGCTTTAATGCAACAATTCATCGATATCATGCATATAATTCTCTCAGTGTAGCTCAATTTTAAAGCTTATTTTGATTACATTGTAAGAATCTTAAAAATTCTTAATTTTTAATATAAAACTTTAATCCTAGCGATTTATTGATCAATTTGGACACTTTTGAACATAAATTTGTTTCAATTTATTGCCTATAACCAGGGCAACCAGAAATATGCTGTATCATGGTTTTTCCTGTGCGTTGTATTAAAAAATTCTTAGCTATACATATATCCATTTCAGAGCAATTGAGAAATTCTGTCATTGATTTGTTAGAGCATGTTTTTGCATATTGTTTTTGCTCTTTATAGCATATTTTGATCTTAAGATCATATTTTTTAGTAAAAAAATCTTTTTTTTTTAAATTTTTTGCAAAAAAGCATATTTCTAGAGCATATTTTTCCATTTTCTTCCTATTCAAGAAATTCTTCCTATTAATTAATGTGTTGCTTTCTTTGGAAAGGGGATAGTGGAGAGATGAAAGGTGGTGAAAGATGAAGGGCTTCAAACATGGCAAGACTGTAATTGCGCGAGTAGATAAGTCTTAGAACAGTTGTTGCTCGCCACCTGATGTAGAGTTGGCGAATTTATTGAAGATTTTGTTTCATAGCCCTGATTCATTATTTTACTTCGGTGGGGTTAAGTGCTATGGGAACACCGAAGGTGGACGCAGCGATACATATAAGTGATAGAAAACTCATACATATTATTTTTCTAAAGTGATGTTGTCGTCACCAGGAATCGAACCCGGGACCATCTGTGTAACAGTCCAACGCGCTAACCATTACAAAACAACATACATTTTTTTTTTATTTTTTGTTTTTTTCTTGTTCAGCTGTTTAATAAATTTTGACTATTTTAACAGTAATCGGCCCTTAGTTTCAAAAGTAAATAAATAAATTTATAATTTAAATTATGTGAAAAAATAGTGAAAAATATATTTGTGGCAAAAAAGTGCTAAAAAA
Source organism: Delia radicum (assembly GCA_021234595.1). Classification (NCBI taxonomy): domain Eukaryota; kingdom Metazoa; phylum Arthropoda; class Insecta; order Diptera; family Anthomyiidae; genus Delia; species Delia radicum. The sequence continues at coordinate 315,690,077 of CM037851.1, read as the reverse complement.
AGTCAAATTATTTTAAAAAAATGCTATCTAGCATCTAGCATTTTTTTTAAATATGAGTGCTAAATCACAAAAAAAAGAGCTAGATCTAGCATCCATGTAACTGTTATGAAATAAATTGTCTTAATGGGCATTTAAATGGTCTTTTTTTTTTTTGAGGCCCTATGCTCCTTATAGGAACGACGGGAATATATATACAAGGTGGCGCAAAAATAACCTTCCGAAGTTTTTTGGCTGTAATTTAAAAAAAAAATGAAAAACTTTGATTCTTCTTGTCGATTATTTTTATTTGGTATTTTAATTTTTTTTACATCAAGTCGAGAATATGATGTCATGTAAATGGCCGCCGCCACAGTTGATTGTCATTTGAGCCCTTTTTATGGCATTTTCCATCACTTTGGCCAAAACTTCCGGCGATATGTCCTCACATTCTTGACGGATATTGTCTTTAAGAGCTGCAAGAGTCTGAGGCTTGTTGACATAAACCCGCGATTTCAAAAAGCCCCACAAAAAGAAGTCTGGAGCGGTCAAATCAGGCGATCTTGCTGGCCAGTGCAAATCGCCAAAACGGGAGATTAGGCGCCCGGGAAATGCATCCTTCAGCATATCGGTTGTGGCACGTGCAGTGTGTGCCGTTGCACCGTCCTGTTGGAACCACATGTTTTCCAATCCCAATTCATCAAGTTGCTGCAAAAAGAACTCGTTGACTGATACCCATTTGAGTGGCACGTCGTCTGGTCGATGTCGACGGCGCTTCCATGACATCCTCGGCTACAGCAGCAATATTCTCTGCAGAACGGCTACTCCGGGGTCTGCCACGCCTGGCAGCATCTCATGTTGTGCCAGTCTCTTCGAGGCGAGCGGCTAAACGTCGCAGTGTTTCACTAGTAGGCGTTGGGCGGCCAGGAAATCTGCGGCGAAATTCACTTTGTGCCAAAGTCACCGACCGATTATTGGTCAAATAAATAGTCACCAATATTCCGCGTTCTGGAGCAGTGTAGCGTAACATTGTTTATTAACGTGTATTTCGCATGTGTTTACTACACAAATGTCAAAACAGAACTGACATTAGGGGCCAATCGCAAAATTTATAGCATTTTCTGATAGGAGGATTACTTTTGCGCCACCTTGTATATATAAATGGTCTTGCACTGCCCTTTGGTAGACAGTATGTCTGATCAAATTTTCGACTTGATTAAAAAAAAAGGAGCAGCAGTTTTAATAATGCATGAGGCATTATTCGTGTTGTCAAGTTGGCTACAGTAATAATTTATTGACCATACGAATTTTTTGTCTCGAGGCGGATTTTTAGCACTTTTTCTATATTTTAACACGGTTATATCTCGGTATACCGTACGGAATATCTCTTTTGTGTCTAAAGCAAAGTTATAATTATAAAATAGAAGAAAAAAATGGGGAACAATCCTACCCGAAAAAAGTGCATCCGGTGCCTTAAAAATCGCAAAAATGCCCTTTTTCACCTTTTTTGCTCAATAACTGGATTACAAATCCAAAAATATGCTGTTTTTTTCTTTATAAACTTTATTTTGCATGAAAATAAAATCCCGATTCATATTAAAGCTATTCTTACGCAGAAAATATGAGATTTTTATATGTTATCTATGCATGGAAACTAATTTCAATTAGAACATTTTACAATTATAATTGAAAATGTTCTAAATTGAGCAAAAAAGGTGAAAAATGGTGAGAAATTGTAATTTTTGCGATTTTTAAGGCACCTTTTTTGCACTTTTTTCTGTACTGTGTTATGAAAAACTAATTGATTTTGTTATTCCTTTGTAAATAGTAAAATAAAAATTAAATGAATTGTTTTTTTGTTAAATAATTTTTAATTTTCCATTGGTTTTACATTCATGACGTTTAAACTCTTCTACTTTTTTTTAACTTACGAAATTTAGTTAAATTAATGTGTAATTATAGTTTTGCAACGCAGTGTACACAATAAACTCACACGTCTATGAATAAATAAATAGGATACAGAAACATATGCTTGCATTTTAAAGTTTATAATGTTCGTATATGTGTGAAAGTCTATCCGCTCCTTCATCTATCCGTCGGTCTATATATTCGTCTGTCTGACGCTTTCGTTTTAGTTGGTTTTATCGACCCACTTGAAGTTTATTTCTGGTTTTTCATTTTTTTTTTTTATATGTTTTTTTTTAAAAATTTTCATAATGTAAACATTAAAAATTATATAAAAGATTCGTTGGCGTTACTGTCAGCCACCTCTTTGCTTTGTTGTTGTTCTTGTTGTAAAACTATTATGTTGATTTTGGCTTGATCTTGATCCTATTTTAAAATATATATATCTATTCATTAGTGTTTGTTTGGTACTTGTACTAGTACTACACAGGGTCTTTCCATAAGAGATGACATTTTTAAATTGTATTACAAGAAATATATATTTGTTTACTAGAAAGTTGAACGTATTTGTATTTAAATCGATAGTACTAACCATAGGGTTTCATATGATGTACATATAATATAGCTCAAAAAGAACCGCAACATTACAAAGACTCGACCAACTTTGAGATTAGATTAGATTAGATCAGAAGGCACTATGCACCGCGACCAATGTAGGTCTTTTGTGCTGCCTAAGTTTACCTACAGATTCAAGCTACCTATAAAGCCAATTATTCTATTAGGCAAAATGTTTGCGATGTCGGAAGGCGAAATGAAGCGATCACCTAGAAACCTAAGTCTCCTATCACAAAGCCTGGGACATTCGCAGAGAACATGCTCCGAGGTCTCAGACACCATCTCGCAAAACCTACACAAATCCGTGTCCGATTGACCCTTCTTGTGCAGATGGTATCTGAGATTACAGCGTCCAGTTAAGTTCGACGCCAGGGTCTTCAAACCCCCCCCCCCTTTCAAGGGACAAGATTCGCCTCGACCCCCTACTGGAAAAAGAGATCAATCTTTTAGCCTGGCGCTGACCAGGAGAGTTTTCCCAGTAACCAGAGAATTCAGACTCTCTCCAAGCCCTGAGCCTTTCCCTATCATACCCCGCAGGTATTCCACAGAATGGTTCAGGACCAATAAAGGGCTTTCGGGCCCCGCGGTTGGCAAGACAATCTGCCCTCTCGTTGCCCTCATGCCCCTCATGACCAGGAATCCACCCCAAGGTTAGAGAGTTGCCTCTACCGAGCCTATTGAGAGTCTGAATGCATTCCATGACCAACCCGGACGACACCTTATAGGCCATTAAGGCCCTCAGTGCAGCCTGACTGTCAGAAAGAATGTAGATGCGAGATCTGCGAGTTCCCCTTCGCAGGCATTCCCCTGCACAGACACAGATGGCCCAAATCTCCGCCTGAAAAATGGACGGATATTTTCCCATAGGTAAGGTACGCTGAAAGCCTGGTCCGAAGACGCCCGCACCCTTGTTCCCATTCGACTGCTTAGAGCCATCAGTGAACCACACCTGAGAACCATCTTCCGGTTCCCAGGATTGATTGGTCCACATGTCTCTGTCAAACAATAACACATCAAAATAATAATTAATTTGTTCCCGAGGAAGTTGCAAAATTTTAACGAAATGTAGGATAAAATTATAAAATAAATAGTATTTATTTGCTTTTTAAATGACCTTAAAACCCCATTATAAGCAATTTTTAAAATATAGATAAATTTAAAAATTGTATTATGGAACTCTAATTAACAGTTTTGTTGTAATTTTTGTTGAGATTCTAAATTAAAATTTCAGCGTCAATTCAATTCGCTGTGTAGCTCAAAAAACCCATTGAAACATTTAACGAGAATTTATGAAGATTTTCATAGAAATTATAATGCTTTAACTATTTTTTTTATTAACCCAGTGTATGCGTCATTACTTTTCTAACGACCAATAATGACATCCGCTTACTCTCTGCATTACTTTAACGCAAATACTAATTACTAGTTAATTTTTACATTATTTTAATACAAAAAATAGTAAGTACATATAAAACTTCTTATTTCTGATATTTTGTAAGCTGGAAAGTATTAACATTTTGTGCAAGCAAGTCCCAGTGTAGTAACGTTAACGATATGTCATTATTTTTCCTACTACCAGTAATGACATTTTGTGCAAGCAAGTCCCAGTGTAGAAACGGTAATAACATGTTATTATTTTTCTTACTACCAGTAATGACACCCGCTTACTCTATGCATTACTTTAAGACAAATATGAACGACTTACTAATAACTAGTTAATTATTTTAATACAAAAATAATGTTTTACCCATAAATACTTATTTTTATCATTATTTTAAATATAAATTAATGATCCATACCTTATAATTTTTTTTTAATTTTTTTTGATGCCGGGATAATATTTTTATTTAAATTCCCAGTGTAGAATAGCTTTACCATATAAGTGGTTATATAAATTACAAATTTAATTACTTTTATATGGGGATGTCGCACAAACTAATGGCATATCATTACTAAACACCTTACGAAAAATCAAAAAATATGTGGTTAAATAATCGCCTCTGTTCTGGAATCCCTTTCTGCAAAAAAATAAAACTAATTCAAATGTCTTGTTGTTCTTGAATTCACTTTCACAATTTTTTAAGGGAATTGAATTCGCCAAAGTGTTTTTCTTTATATTAGTTTCAATTATTTTGCTTTTATTGTATCGTTAAAAAAAATATTTCTATAAAATCACAAATTTTCCTTATTTTTTTGCAAATTTGACAACTTAAATTTTGTATGCTCAAAAAATCTAGAGGTTTTGACAGCTAAAATATTTTTTTAACAAAAACTTTGAAAATACCAAATCGTACTTATTCAAGAACACCAATTTTTTAATTTTACGAATTTGAAAAATTTTACGTTTTCAATTCCCCACTAATTCTAAAACATACACACAAATGAGTCTTTAAGTAAATTTTCAAAAAAAAAAATATGTTAATAGTGAATTTTTATTGTTGATCTATATAAATTGTATGTGAGTTGTTGGTTAGTTCGGTTAAAGATCATGAATATTTTTCCATATTAACAGAAAAATTATAATTTTATTTGTGATAATTTACTTTAATTAACAGAAAAAACAATTAGAAAAAAAGTTATTTGACACCTGCATGAATGGAGTTAACTTTCTAGCCCGCAACGGCCTTCATCAAATTATAATTTTTCTGTTAATATGGAAAAATATTCATGATCTTTAACCGAACTAACCAACAACTCAAAAAAAATATGTTTAATAAAAATAAAATTAATGGTTTTTATTGAACATTTTTTTCAATAAAATGTGCACACACGGTATTCGAACCTTGGACTCCAAGTTGTCAGTCAAGCGCTCTACCATCTGAGCTATCTCGACATGTTGTACTTGATAGTTAAAAAATAAATGACTCCCAGTCCCAGTGTAGAAACGGTAATGACATGTCATTACTTTTCTCACTACCAGTAATGACAGCATTACTTTATCACAAATAATAATTACATACTAACAAATTGTTAAGTTTCCCATTAGTTCAATACGACAAATAATAATCATTATTTTAAATATAAACTTTAGTAAGTATATATATAAGTACTTGTTTTTGATTTTTGGTAAGCTTGAAAGTAATGACATTTGTGCAAGCACGTCATTTATGTTTTTATGTATCACGTATAACATGTCGAGATAGCTCAGATGGTAGAGCGGTTGACTGACAAGCTGGAGGCCCGGGTTCGAACCCCGTGTGGGCATATTTTATTAAAAAAAATGTTTCAATAAAAAAAATGTTTTTTTATTTAATTTAGTTTTAGTTAAATTTAGTTTTAGACTATTGAGATTTGCCATTACCAAACATGTATTATATATAGAGCGCTTGACTGACAACCTGGAGTCGCAAGGTGTGCAAATTTTATTGAAAAAAATGTTCAATAAAAAACATTAATTTTATTTTTATTAAACATATTTTTTTTTTTGAAAATTTACTTAAAGACTCATTTGTGTGTATGTTTTAGAATTAGTGGGGAATTGAAAACGTAAAATTTTTCAAATTCGTAAATTAAAAAATTGGTGTTCTTGAATAAGTACGTTTTGGTATTTTCAAAGTTTTTGTTAAAACAAATATTTTAGCTGTCAAAACATCTAGATTTTTGGTGCATACAGAATTTAAGTTGTCAAATTGCACAAATAGATGTGAATTTAAGGAAAATTTGTGATTTTATAGAAATATTTTTTCAACGATACAATTAAAGCAAAATAATCGAAACTAATATAAAGAAGGACACTTTGACGAATTCAATTCCCTTAAAAAATTGTGAAAGTGAATTCAAAAACACCAAGACATTTGAATTAGTTTTATTTTTTACAGAATGGGATACCAAAACAGAGGCGATTATTTATGTACATACTAGTAAGCATATAGAGCAATTCCATATGAAAGCGATCACCTTTTGGACGACCCCTCTCCGATTTTAAAATAAATAGTCTCAATCGATTGCCCAGCAAAAAATAATGTACCTACATATTTTTTTTTTTTTTTTATAGTGACTGGTTTAGTGGTGGTGTGCACCACTGTCATGTGACAAAATTGAAGAATTCTTCATAAGGGACCTCATTGAAAGTTGTTTTAAAAAAAAAACTACTAAAGCGATCGCAACGAGTGATAGCTCGTTGGAAAGGTATTGAATCAGGCTTTAATTGAAAAATAAAATTTTCCTAATTTTTCTCAGAAATTTACCTTTTTCAAATGAAAATTAAATTTTCCCATGAAAATTAAATTTTCCGATTTTCCACAGAAGCTCCTAAATTTTCCGGCTAATTTTATTTTTTTTTTGGATTCCTCATAATTTTTGCTTTAAGAATCAGCAATAAAAAAATGGGCCCGACTCCTTGTTTGGACAGGAGAAGAGCATTTAAGAGACCACCTTGTTCTCATTGTTTTTATATTTTTTATAATTGAATTATTTTTAATTATTTAACAAGAAAAATTAGGAAAATTTTATTTTTCAATTAAAGCCTGATTCAATACCTTTCCAACGAGCTATCACTCGTTGCGATCGCTTTATTAGTTTTTCAATGAGGTCCCTTATGAAGAATTCTTCAATTTTGTCACATGACAGTGGTCCACACCACCACTAAACCAGTCACTACAAAAAAAAAAAAATATGTAGGTACATTATTTTTTGCTGGGCAATCGATTGAGACTATTTATTTTAAAATCGGAGAGGGGTCGTCCAAAAATTTGCCAATTTTGATCGTTTTCATATGGAATTGCTCTATAGGTAACCACATATTTTTTGATTTTTCGTAAAGGTGTTTAGTAATGATATGCCATTAGTTTGTGTGACATCCCCATATAAAAGTAATTAAATTTGTAATTTATATAACCACTTATATGGTAAAGCTATTCTACACTGGGAATTTAAATAAAAATATTATCCCGGTATCAAAAAAAAAAAATATATATATCTTTTTAAGTTTCAAGATTTTGTATTGAAAGACCCTGTAGGTATTTTGCACCTGTTGATGAATGTTTATGATGTTATTTTTGTTGTATTATTGACTTATTTTTCTGTTTCTTTATAATATTGCAATTGATAAAGATTTTTTTTTTTAATTTGTATCCATTAGATACAAATATTATTTATCTTTTTTTCAAAGTTTACTGAACTTGTACATAAATTGGAAAAACTCAAACATCAGTAATGCCCTTTAGGACCTTAAATTGTAGATAAATATTTTGATAAATTTTATTAAATTTAAAAATCAGGGTTGACATTCAATATTTGTTTTCGTAATAACGGTAGTTAGCTACCACATAGACATAAAGACCGAAATTAAATCTTTAAAAGCGCGATTCCATTAAAGCCATATGCCTTCTTTTAAACCCGGTTTTATACTTTTTTAAGTGTCAACTGTCAAGGTATTTATGTTTAGTTTGGTTTGGCATTTCATCATGAATATACTGACGCTTGAACAACGCTTCCAAATTATGCAAATTTATTTTGAAAGTCATGGTTCTGTTCAAAATATGAAGCTTACTTTTGGTTTAATGGATACGTCAATACTCAAAGCTGCCGTATTTGGAGTGATGATAATCCTCAAGTGTATGTTGAGAGACAGTTACATTCATGGGCTGGTGGAATCATGCGTTCGTACTTCTTTAAAAAGGATGCTGGTTAGAACGTTACCGTCAATGGTGACCGCTATAGAGCCATGATTACTGACTTTTTCGTTCATGAATTGAACAACTACGATGTGCAGGAGCTGTGGTTTCAAAAAGACGGCGCAACATGTCATACAGCTCGTACCACAATTGATTTATTGAAGGAAACGTTTAAACGTAACCGCATATTTTCACGTTTCGGACCCGTGAATTGGCTTCCAAGATCGTGTGATTAAACGCCGCTGGACTATTTTCTGTGGGGATATGTGATGTTGCTAGTCTGCCGATAAGCCTGAAACGATTGACGACTTGGAGGACAACATTCACCGCGTTATTGCTAATATACGGCCACAAATGTTGGAAAAAGTCATCGAAAATTGGACCTCCAGATTAGACTACTTCCAAGTCAGCCGTGGCGGTCATATGAAGTTATATTTAAATTATAATGCCAGAAGATTATCTTTTGAATAAAGTAAATTTAATGTCAATTTAAAAACTTCATCTTTGTTTTATTCCATTTCAAAGTTCAATACCTCTATAAAAAACACCCTTTACAATTGTAGTTAAAACTGAAATTTCTTCTACAAATGACTGTGTTTTTTTCACTTAAAAATAGAGATACTGTATTACAATTCAAACAACTACAAATATTTACAGTAGAAGTTCCCTGAGTGTAGCAACTGTTTGTATCAACTTTTATCAAATTATATCTCATTCAATACAATTATATATAATACACAAAAATTTGTATGGGGACAAAATTAGGATGGAATTGTATCTAATATACATCAAATTGTATTAAATTGCATCGAATTAGATCTTATTCGATACAGTTATATCGAAAACGATACAATTTTATATATTTTAGATACAATATATATGTTCTCGTGTTTCGGATCAACTTTGATCTCATTGCATTTCTAATTTATATATAATTTAATATATTTTGATAATGCCCCACATCCAGCGGCGTACCCAGGATTTTGTTTCGGGGGGGCCCAATTTTAGTTTTTTAAATTTTTTTTGTTTGAAAAGCATATAATTTTGGTTTAAATTTATTGATCTAAAAAAACAATTTATATTTTTTTTTAATAAAACAAAAAGTTCAGCTTCGGCTTCGGCCGAACATTGATATTATGACCGAAGTTCGGCTTCGGCTGAAAAAAATGAGTTCGGTCGGACACTAATATTTTGTATCTGTTAAATAAGTTTTGGATGGGAAAGTTACCATTGACGTTATACCCAGCTATGATAGCAATTTTGAAGCAAAAATGTTTTGAAATGTCTTTGTTTTTTTAGTTTTTTTATATCTACAAACAAGTTTTTTTTTTTTGAAATATTTAACAAATTTATGTATCAATTAAATAATTTTATTTGATTTTTAAAGTGAGCTATCATATTAATTAAGATCCTTATATACTATTAACAAAGCTCTTAAAATTTAATTCAACGATTTTTTTTCATAAAAGTGTCAATGCCAAAAGTGTCAATGTCAGGTTCAACCTTTTCTCCAGCGACCGTAAAAATTATTCCGTTTTTCATAAAAGTCAGATGATAAAAGTTATTTTTTGATTTTTATTTTTTCGAGCAAAAATAAAATTTATTTTTTGATTTTTATTTTTTCGAGCAAAAGTTATAATTATTTTTTGATTTCTATTTTTTCGAGCAAAAGTTAAAATTATTTTTTGATTTCTATTTTTTCGAGCAAAATAAAAGCTATTTCTGATTTTTATTTTTTCGAGCAAAACTAAAAGTTATTTTTTGATTTTCATTTTTTTGAGCAAAAATAAAAGTTATTTTTTGGTTTTTTCGAGCAAAAATAAAAGTTATTTTTGATTTTTATTTTTTCGAGCAAAAATAAAAGTTATTTTTTGATTTTAATTTTTTCGAGCAGGTATAAAAGTCATTTTTTGGTTTTAATTTTTTTTTTTACCAAAAATAAAAGTTATTAGCTTTGTAATTATGATTTTTCAGTGATGATAGATATACAGCAAATATTTTGCAATGTTATTTTTGTGATAACTGTATTAATATGTATTATTATACATTTTTAAGTATCTAACTACAAGACAAACATCTCTATTTGTACGAGCAGTGCGCCAATTTTTGGAAATTAAATTCGTCATTTTTAAAACAAGAATTCTTCAAAAAAATCGTCATATTAAAAATAAGTTTTACTGATTATAAATCTCGAAAATATTACAAAAGGCAACCATAAAATTTATATATTATATGTATATATTTATATATTATATATATATAATATAACTGCGTTATTTGTTATTTATTCGTTATAAAAATAAAAATTTATAACTTATGGAATTTCAACTCAAGAAATTGAAATAAATATCAAAAATAACTTTTATTTTTGCTCGAAAACATAAAAATCAAAAAATAACTTTTGCCCGAAAAAATAAAAATCAAAAGATAACTTTTAATTTTGCCCGAAAAAATAAAAACCAAAAAATAACTTTTATTTTTGCTCGAAAAAATAAAAATCAAAAAATAACTTTTATTTTTGCCCGAAAAAACAAAAATCAAAAAATTACTTTTATTTTTGCTCGAAAAAATAAAAATCAAAATATAACTTTTATTTTTGCCCGAAAAAATAAAAATCAAAAATAACTTTTATTTTTGCTCGAAAAAATAAAAATCAAAAAATAACTTTTATTTTTGTTCGAAAAAATTAAAAATCAAAAAATATTTTTATTTTTGCTCAAAAAAATAAAAATCAAAAAAAAAACTTTTATTTAGGCTAAAAAAAAAATAAAAATCAAAATTTTAAAATGCAATGCATTTTATTATAGACTAGTTCATAAGGATCAAAATGGTATGCTTGAAACAGTTTTCCGACATTTACTTCTAATTGCTTTTTTTATTTAAAAATTTGGAAATAACTGTTATTTTCGGTCCCTGCTTTTCTCGATACACTGATGCAAGAGCTAGAGCACCAAGTCTAGCTTCACCCATAGAATTCCTTAAATATGTTTTCAGTCTTTTTAGGGTGGAAAAACTTCTCTCCGCGGATGCAGTTGTAACAAGAATTACTATCAGTAAATGTAAAAACATGTAAACGTTTGGAAAAAGTTCCTTGTTGCAATCTTGAATAGCATCTAGCGGATTTGATGGTCTTTATGGTAGTGTTTCCATAGATCAATTTCAGTTAATATATCATTAGTTTGAAAAATTATAGTCTCAAAAAAATATTATAAATTCATTTATTACATACTAACCAAAACAAAAATAAAATAAAAAATCGAAAATATTTCGGGGGGGGGGGGGGGGGCTTTGGCCCCCAGGGCCCCCCCCTGGGTACGCCACTGCCCACATCAATTTTATTTACTTGGTAATCCAAAAGATTTGTATACAGACTAATTTAGTTTAATTCTTTGCATTTCTTTATATAAATTGTCATATTAATAATGTTCTTATTGCTCTCAAGGGGTATTTTACAATATGAATTTAAACATTATGATATATTACAGACATACTCATAAATTCAGTCAGATAATACATTATTTAATTGATCATCTTTATCTGACCTTTTACATTCTTTGTAAATTATGTACAAAGATTTTTTTTCGTTTGTATGCCGGTTCGGTAAAAATTTATGAGTTCATTAACTTTGGTGGCTTTTTTGTTCACTTTCAAAGCGGAAAATTAAAATTTTTGCAATTGAATATAAATATCCAGCTACTAGGATATAAATTTTCCATTATTAAACAAACTTTTAAACGAATAGCGACAAAATAATTTAAATTGTTTTAATAGTGATTTCTTATTGAATTTTAACGGCCGAGATAACTAAAACAGGAATATGGCAGAAGAAACTCCTCCAAAGTATACTATTTATTATAATTGTACAGTTAAATGGTAATTTAATATTAAGAGTTTAACAGGATAAGGACATTTAAAGAAATACTTATTGAAAGTGACTATTATTTCATTAGGTCAAACTGCTTTTATAAAATAAGTTTTGGAATTTATTTAAAAAATATTAGCGGTATTCGCTCTTGGTAGCAAACTACCCTTGCAGACCTTTCAAAGCTTGCAGATCTTGTATAAATACAAGAGTATGCCAGACCACAACAACAAAATACATGAAATAAAAATATGCAAGACTTTTATTTATATGCAAGACGAAAACCTATTGCATATTCTGGGTCTTGCAAACCTTTCAAACTTACAATACTTACCATCTTTTATTGAGAGAACTGAGAACACTGAGAACGAAGAATAATGCCAACCTTTTTTATTTGAAAAAAAATCGCTAAAGTCTACTTAAAAATCGCTAGAAAATACATTTTCGTTAGAAATTAGCTGTTTTGTCAACATTGAAATGCTTGGGTTGTAAACATACAATACACACAAAAAAAAAGACGCTCACGCTTTGTAGCATAAAATCATAGTATTAATGCAACCCTTGCATAAATGCTATCAAGAGTGAATACCGCTATTGTTTGATACTACTTTTATAATATGTTCATACAACCAAAATCTGAGGTGTATTTACTAGTTAAGTTATACACAAAATAAAATAAAACAAGTGGAAACATTAAATTCGGTTTAACGAAATGATCATCTTTGAAATCACCAACAACAAAATAATATGGAAAAACATTATAGTTGTGAAAAAATAATATTGAGGTGAACAACTTTTTTTTGTGTAAAACATTTTTTAGGTGAATAAGAAATTTAAGGTCAATTTAAAATATTATTCACCACTAAGCGTCTGGTGTAAATACATTGTGGTGCAAAAGTGAGCACGATATTTTTCCAATTGTTTACGATTTTAACAATTTAAAAATAGAGACGGATGAGATTAGAAAAATAAACAAAAATCTAAAAATAGAATATTTGTGTTGTTAGTGTTGGTCACTTCTGAGTATAATATACAATAACGGAATAGCTAATAGGAAAGAAAACTGCTATTTAGCTGCATTAGATTCGAGGCCATACTTGGGTGTGATCGCTAAACGGTCATGACTTGGTATTGTTACGTTTGTAATGTAAGAAGAAGCGCAGGTTTGATTCTTACAGCCGCAGGTTGTTGAATAATGTATCATATACAGACAATCTGATAATTATAAGATACAAATAATAATACAATTTGAATGGAAAATCACTATAAAAAGTCAGAAACTAGTCTAGTCTGATTTAAAAATTAACAGTGTTTATAATTTTTAGAGAAAAACATTTATTCTTCCTCTTAGCTTCAACATTTTTAAAATAACATTTTTTTTTAAATCTTTTTTTCAAATATTTTCGATTTTGTTTTGTTAAATTTTGGCGAATTTAAAGTGCAAAAAAATAAAAAAAAAAAATGTATTCCTAGCGGGTATATAGGGAGTTTTTTTTCAAACACATTTCGTTTCTGGGACAACTTAAGCGCTAAAACGTAAATCGGCAAAAACGTAAATCAAATAAAGAAATTTATGAGCTTAATACTAAAATCGAAAGGGCATCAAAAACGTTAAGGACTTTAAATATTATGGAGCAGACAAAAGTTTCATTACCTGAAAAAGCATCCTTCTATAAAAATTTTTAATTTTTAGCAGTTAAAAGTTCATCCAAATAAGTAACCCTAAACCCATCTAACCGGCGAAAAAATGCGTGTTTTTATTTTAGTTCTAATATCCCTACGGGCAAAGGGATCGGTTTTCATGAAATTTGGAATGTCATCTGAAATGATTTGAAATTAAAACTCAAGTTGTATTTATTCTCCAAATCATTTTGGAAATGTTGTGTTTTCATTTTGAAACATGGGCTCACTTTTGCTCCACAGTTTAAAAGGCATAATATTTCATACACCTTCACATTTTCATGCATAACTTTTGACGGGATTGACAGATTTTGTTCATTTTAATAAAATAAAACATTTAGAAAGGATATTCATTAATCGATTTAAAAATGATCAGTCCCGATTAAGGAGCTTCAAAGATTTTCGACACTTTGAGGTAAAATATTTTCAAAATTTTTGTTTTGTATGACACGAACAACCTATTGTGTATGTGTTAGCCGATGTTTAAGCAGGCTAAATCCATCCGAGGCGCACAAATTATAACGGTTTTTTTTTTCAAAAAAGATTTTGATGTCTTTCACGTGAATGCAAACTTAAAATTTAAATATCTTTTGATTTTGACCTAACCTAATTAAACGGAGTATACCACTGGATTCTACGTCCCAAAATTAAGTTTACATGTTTTGGTGTGTTATTTTTACATACTTACTGTTCATTTAGTTTACATGTTCTCAATTTCAGATTAAAAAAGCATTATTTTATGCGAATTTTTTATAATAATTTTAATTTGTTTTTTCTTCTTATCTTTTTCTTTTAGCATGAGTCGGTCAGCTCATCAACGCCAACAGCATAAGCTGCAATTGCAGCAGCAGCAACTGTTGGCGCAACAAATGGCTGATAATGAGGCAGCCGCTGCAGCAGCGGAGATGTTCGATCTCTTCTGCTTGGCTACGACTATGCGTCAAATACTCGGCTTACATCGTCAAATGTGTGATGTTGTAGGCCTACGACCCGCCCCTCTAAATGAATTCTATCCTAAGCTAAAAACCAAAGTGCGCTCATGGAAGGCACAGGCTCTATGGAAGAAATTCGATGCTAGAGCTTCACATCGTGCCTATGCGAAGGGTAATGCCTGTACCGGTACAAGAGTCCTAGTTATAGGTGCCGGTCCCTGTGGTCTTCGTACTGCCATCGAGGCCCAATTATTGGGCGCCAAAGTAGTGGTGCTGGAAAAAAGAGATCGCATTTCCCGCAATAACGTTTTGCATTTGTGGCCTTTTGTTATTACCGATTTACGTAATTTGGGTGCAAAGAAATTCTATGGCAAATTTTGTGCTGGTTCCATAGATCATATCTCAATCCGACAGATACAGTGCATACTTCTTAAAGTAGCCCTACTTTTGGGTGTGGAAATACACGAGGGTGTATCATTTGAAAGTACTATAGAACCCAGTGGAGATGGTTGTGGTTGGAGAGCCTCAATAACGCCCACAGATCATGCTGTATCCCATTATGAATTTGATGTTCTAATAGGGGCCGATGGTAAACGTAATACTTTGGAAGCTTTTAAACGTAAAGAATTTCGTGGCAAATTGGCCATTGCCATAACAGCGAATTTCATTAATAAAAAAACAGAGGCTGAAGCCAAGGCGGAGGAAATTAGTGGTGTAGCGTTTATATTTAATCAATCGTTCTTTAAAGAATTGTATCATACAACTGGTATAGATTTGGAAAATATTGTATACTATAAAGATGAAACGCATTACTTTGTAATGACTGCCAAAAAGCATAGCCTTATTGACAAAGGTGTTATAATACAAGTAAGTAAAAATTTTAGATAAAAAAAAATTTAACTTATTTTATACCACTCATCAATCCTGTAGAAGTTTTTATAACGAAATGTACTGGTGCGCAGTGGGTTATTTCTAAAATTTGTGGAAATAATTCGGCCCGATTGCAATGAAATTTAGAATATTCAAAAGCGACATAACATTGAGCTTAAATTTGGACGTTGTGTCCCGGGGGCATATTTGTAATCTGCTAGTAGAGACTAACAAAAAACATAAATACATTTTTAAATGGGAATATCTCAGGCACTATAAGAGATAACCAACGCATGTAACCACGTTTTTTGTTAGTCTCTACTAGCAGATTAACGTCTAAACGTAAGCTCGATGTTACGTCACTTATGCCTGTTCCAAATTTCATTGCAATCGAAACATTGAATAAGAAATGACCGAACTATTTCCAAAAAGTTTGTGCTATATCCCACTGTATTGTGGTGGTATTCGTAATTGAAATTAATAAAACTTGGATATGTTGAAGACGGAACTGAACATATATGTATAAACATTTTTTTAACTGCCATAATTTATATCTAGGTGGTGATTCAGATTCATTATCAACAACCCCCAAAACTTTTAGATAAAATATTTGATACGAATCCGATGACCTTTTAAATAGAGCATCCACCATATTGAATCCGGCATTTTAAATTTCTGAAACCTGATTTCAGATTTGTATTTTGCGACCCCCTAAAACTTTCCGACAAAATATTTGATACGAAATTGATAACATATTAAACAAAATCATCCACCATATTAGATCCACCATTTTGAATTTTGAAAAGCCAAACCTAGATTCGTATTTAGCTACCCCCCAAAATTTTTCATTTAATAATATACAACAAAACCGATCACTTAAAAAAATCATCCGCCATATTGTATCCGCTATTTTAAAATTTGATTCTTATTAAGAGATCCCAGAAAGATTAAGTGACAACTATAAATCAAATTCCTATACTTTTTGAAACCATCTGCCAATTGGGTCTGCCATTTTGAATTCTAAAAACCTGATGCCATATTCGAGTTTAGTGACCACCATAAACCCGCGAGTGCCAATTTTTAAGCCTTTTCGTCACTCCTTAACAGGTTTTTAAGAGTCTCTTAAAGTTGTATAAATTGTAAGCCATAATATCACTCTCATGTTTAAGGGTTTCGTTTTTTATATTTATTTCGAATTGCTTCACGTAAATTTAATGCAAATGAGGTATCAAATAAAAGAGTTTTTGGTGACGTATTAACCGGTATACGAAACATTTTTAATAACTTTCAAGAATTTTGTTATTAAAAAAAAAGTTGTTTAAGTGACATTAAAACTGGCGTTTAAGAATTATAGTTGGTCTTAAACTAATCATACTTATATAAATGCATATTATTTTTAACAGAGGGGTGGCTGAGCTTTTACCGACATTAGTAATTGTTCGGATTTTATTCGACTTTGTCCGAAGAGCTTTTCACTTATATTTTGTATATGTCGAATAAATAGGTGATATTGAAATCAAAACTTCTGTTATCTCGTGTTCATACTTCCATACTGAGTACAAAAAATTTCAGACATGTTTCCATACAGAAATGTATTAAATTTTACCTCAGAATGGGCCGCTAAAAAAAAAAGTGTCCCTTATTTGTTCACCTCATATCAAATGTCCAAATTTTATTCGGATCGGCGAGAACTATGTTAAAATATATGTTAAAAATGTTTTAGTCCGTTAAGTCTTGAAAAAACGTTTTTTTTTTTTTTATCAATAACTTCAAATTTTGAGGTATTCAAAATTCTTAAAATGAAAATGTGATTTACACAACCAGGCCTACATCCTACACTACCGGCGATCCCAAAATTAGCCGACGTGGGGTATAGATGGCGACAGTAGTTTGAAAAATAACTCTGTTGAAAAGCGTCAAACTTCGTGAATTCTATCGCTGAATTATTAATCGAGCCAATCATATGTTCACGCAGTGGAAAGAGTCATTTAAGAGGAATTATATTAGTAAGAAAAAAGTTATTTTGTCAAAGCGTTTTTTCTACAAAATTCGCGATTTGTCACACATTTTATATGGCAGCATAGCTTTTCGAGCTTTTAGTATGAAAGGTAAATATATTTTTAAAGTATGATTCCACGTTTATATTTACAAAAGTTTTCCTGACAAAAACCTCAGTTTTTTGGTACATATTTGTCACAAAAGTAAAAAAATTTAGCAAATTTTTTGCTGATTTTAGCAAATTAATTTTAAATTGCAGTTTTCTGATATTTTACTTAAATTTAGTAGCGGTATTTCTACAAATTTTTTTTACCAATTTTTTCTACTAATTTCATTCAAATTTAGTATTTTCTTTTTGATGAATTTAGAAAATCGGTTTTGAATTGCATTTTACTAAAATTTAGTAGTGGCTACTAATTATTTCTACTAATTTCATTGTACTACGTTTCAGCAGACATGTTTTGCTAAATTTAGCAAAAAATTCAATTTCCCGTAAATTCCCCAGCAAAACCACACATTACCAAATAATGGGTAAAGTAATGTATCGCCATAGGGCTTCACGCATTACATTACACCTTACTTCACTGATGAATTTTACAGGCGATGAGCCTAAAAGTAATGGGTGGACTCATTACCTTGTAGGGGGTTAAGTAACTAATTACTTATATGGTTACATGGTGGGAAAAAGTAATGTGTCTATAAATAGATTTTCATAAAAAAAAATGCAAAAAAAATTTTTTTTACAGATATTTTTTTTTAATTAAATAAATAACTTTTTTTTTTTTATTAAATAAAAAACGTGGTCATGTTGGGATTCGAACCTGAGGTCTCAGGTATTTAACAATTAGTTAGGCGAGAACTCTACCAACTGAGCTATCGATACATAAATAATATAATATTTTATTGCTTAAAATCTAAATGAGTTGTTGTGCTTCGTGTTTTCGTTCGTGATATACACCTTACCCTCATGCTTACAAAAAATCACAAAGTAATGTGTCTATAAATAGATTTTCAAAAATATATGTATATTAATAATTACGATGTGAGTTCAACATTGCACGGTTTTTTGTTAAACAAAAAAACCGTGCAATGTTTATTTTACGGTTTTTTGTTTAACAAAAAACAAATGATCTTGAACTTGAATAATCTTGCTCACATCATAATTTATGATAAAAGATCGAAAAATAAACTTTTGGTTTTAATTTTTTAAAATTTAAAAGTAAAACATTTAAAAAAAAATAATAATTACTTTACGTTTATAATTCATGCATTATGTAATTGATGATCGGTAAGTCATTATTTTATGCTTTGAAGTAATGTATAATCTAATTAGGTATCATTACAAGGTAATCCATGAGTGTTCAATTATCGGTAACTCATTACTTCTTATTGGAAAATAATGATACAGGTAAGGAGTACACATTACAAGGTAATGCATTACTTTATCGCACCCATTACCAAAGTTTTGCTGGGCACCATATTGAAATAATTGATTTTTTGCTCAAACATCTCTTCCTAATAGACTCTTTCTACTGCATGACCATTTGGTTATGTAAATTGCTAGTTTAGCGATAAAATTATCATAAGCAGTGAAATTGAAAAAAATATTAAATACCGCTATATAGCGGATTTAATCTACAGTTTTGGAATTCAAATATGTTTCTTAATAAAAATAAAGGGGTTGTCTTTACATTACAAATGAAAGAAGTCAAATTGATTGCATTTTAAAAACGTTATATGCAAAGAAATGCATTTACATGTGCCAAACTTTAAAGTCATTTTGTGGAAAAACTTTACCATAGATCGAAAAATATAGTACGCCATTGAAGAAATCCTGCCTAAAAAATATATAGAATTTGGTGGTCATAACCTTATTAATTTTTAAAAGTTATGATTTTGTCTTCCTGTGCTATGTTTCATTACTACAAACATGTTTGAAGTTATAATAACATTAAAATATGAACAATATCTATTAACTTTTTAATTAACTAAAATGTAGTTGAATCAATTAATCATTTAATAAAATCATTAATTTAAATTAAATTAAATCAATTAACTATTTAATTAAATCAATTAACTATTTAATTAAATCAATTAACTATTTAATTGAATCATTGAACCATTTACGCAATCAATGTTTACTCAAATAAATGATTAATTTCTCAATGAATTTTGTCTTTTTCTTTTTAGGACTTTGCTGATCCTGCCGAATTACTAGCTTCCGTTAATGTAAATACTGAAAAACTATTAGATTATGCACGTGAAGCTGCTGAATTTTCTACCAAATATCAAATGCCAAATTTAGAATTTGCTGTCAATCATTATGGCAAACCCGATGTGGCCATGTTTGATTTTACATCAATGTTTGCCGCCGAATCCTCATGTCGTGTTATAGTACGCAAAGGTTTTCGTTTGCTGCAATGTTTAGTGGGTGATAGTTTACTAGAACCATTTTGGCCTACCGGATCGGGTTGTGCACGTGGTTTCCTCTCAAGTATGGATGCTGCATATGCCATTAAATTATGGTCAAATCCCGCCAATAGCACACTAGGAGTAATGGCCCAACGTGAAAGTATTTATAGGTAAGTTTTACTTACTATTTCTATATTGGAAAAATAGCAATTTAATAATTGTTTTTATTCTTTTATGTGGTTAGACTTTTGGGTCAAACTACTCCCGAGAATTTACAACGTGATATAGGTGGTTATAATGTAGATCCTGCTACACGCTATCCTAATCTTAATCGTACTTCGGTAAATGTTTGGCAAGTTAAACATTTAATCGATACCGATGATAATGCCATTTTGGAACAAGACTTTATGGATACAAATGCTTTACAAGTTTCTCAGGTTGATACTCCTGGGCGCAGAAAACGCCGTAGTGGTGGTAAGTATTAAGCTAAATCAAAAATAAGAATCAAGATATACTTCCTTTATCAAAATTCCAAATTGCATAATGCATTTTTTTTGCATTTTTTTTGTGCCCAAAGTCGGTGTGCTTTTTTCGTATGTACGTTGGTCTGATGAACTCAAAAATTACACTTTTTGGCTAAAAACTACGTTTCCAATTACTTATTACTTATAAGCTCCTTAGCTAATGAACCGAAGTTTGTGTGATTATAAGCAAGGAGTTCGATTTTTAGAATAATATATTTTGAAGCACCCAGTTTTATCACTGGGTAAGTTGCCTAGTGTCATAGTTGGCTATCTCTGGTATGATATTACTTTTTATGGATTGTAGTTTTAATTGATCGAAAAGGGTAATAGCTTCCAAAGCATGAGGGGGTGGTCGACTTTGACATAGTCCATAATCTACTAAAACAGGGTAACTAGATCAAGATACGTTATTTTAAAAGCTCAACTAAGCTTTTAAAATTCGCTGTAAAGTTTTTGAAATCGATAAAATTTTGTAAAAAAAAATAAAATCTCCAAAGGTGCGTTTATATTTTGCTTACATCGGCCGGATATTTTCGCTTTAAGTGAGACCCATTTGAGAACTGATCCTGAAGATTCTCCTATACCTCGCTACCACATTTTATCTTTCTTTTTTCTTCACCGGGGCCTTTTAATGTACATAAGAGAAAAAGTTGTGTACCAGTATAGCAAAAACCTTAATGAACCACAATTTAACTGGGTCAAGGTAAAAGTATCAGGTCACACATTTTCAATTTCGAGTTTATTTATAGAAGCCCATACATGGAAGCCCGTACATGGAAACGACATCTTCCCTTGATGGCTTCGACGCCCTTTCCAACACAATATCAGTAATCGTAGAGATTTTTTATAAAAAAAACTTTCGTATATAAAGGGTGATTTTTTAAGAGCTTTCGGATTTGATTTAAAAAGAAAAAACATATAAAATTTAGAGAAATGTATGAAATCTTTATTTGAGTCGATAGATCGATCTATATAACTCAATGTTTAAAGATGATTTCATGTAAATGTTGTTGCTACGTCTCAAATGGTTCATAAACTGGGTCCAATTTTGGCATACTCTCTTCAACATATCGGCCGTTATCTCACGAATAAATTCTTCAATATTGGCTTCTAGTGCGTCAACCGTTGCGGGCTTGTCCCTATAGACATGAGCCTTAACATAGCCCCACAAAAATTAGTCTAAAGGCGTTAAATCGCACGATCTAGGCGGCCAATTGAACGGCCACAAACGTTAAATAAACTGTTAACCGAACTCGCTCTCAATTGGGCCATTGTTTCGCGTGCTGTGTGGCATGTGGCACCGTCTTGTTGAAACCACATGTCACCCAAGTCCAGCTCTTCCATTTTGGGCAAAAATCATCGCACGATAGCGCTCGCCATTCACAATAACGTTCCTGCCTTTGTCGTCTTTGAAAAAGTACGGTCCAATGATGCCACCGGCTCATAATCCACACCAAACAGTGCATTTTTCTTGTAATGCTTCTGGCTGCTTTTCACACCAAATACTGTAATTTTGCTTGTTCACGTATCCATTCAACCATTCGCTGAACACAATTTTCCGGTAAAAAAATTAATCTTCATCCAACTTTGCCAGCGCCCATTCACTAAAAGTTAGCCGTTATGGTAGGCCGTGTGGCTTCAATTCTTGTACCAGCTGTATTTTAAAAGGTTTTACACCCAAATCCTTCCGCAAAATTTTCCACGTAGTATAGTAATAATGCTGCGAACGAAAATTCACGGTCATCAACAACACTGGTGTATATAGCTGCGATATTTTCCTCTGTCCGCACTCTACGTATGCGTGTTGGTGGTTTAATGTCCAATAATGTAAATTTGGTGCGAAATTTAGTCACAAGATTCCGAATAGCCGCCTAAGAAGGTCGCCCAAACTGACCATAAATTGGTTGCCCTACTTATAACCAATATTTTTTTTTTTAAATAGCATCCAAAAATGAGTACAAGAATTTTAATACTTTAAAAAAAAAAATTAAACTTTAAAGTTCTTTTAAATGGAGTTTTGAAGTGATGGCGAAAAACCTTAAACGCAGTTTAACTATATGTAACCTCTAACTTCTCGTACATATAGATTTTTCCATGTGTATGAAAAAAATGTTAAAATTTGTTGCAGGTTGTAATCAGTCCATATACCATATATATATAAAGAAATAATCTGCAATAAGTCATTTTAGTGGCACTTTAAGTGTTAGCATTAATACAATTAGTTTTAGAAAAAGTTATTTTTTAGTTAAAAAGTCCAAAATACAAAAGCATTGCTAAATGAAATAATCGAAATGCCTGCAAACGGGATTATTTATTAACTTATTTTATAATTCATTTAAATTTCCAGATACTATGCCTTTAAGTGCTGTTTTATTGCGGTGGATCTGCGCCCAATTACATACCTACGAATTTACTAAAGAACTTAAAGAGGTTTCTGATATTTTTGCCAATGGCAAAGTTTTATGTGCTTTAATTAATCGGTAATTATTTCCTAATCCCTTCAAATAATAGAATGAAATTGAATTTCATTTGTATTTTTAGCTATCGCCCCGATCTAGTCGACTTTAATGCAGTCAAAGATTTAAGTCCTGTTGAACAGAATGAGCTTGCCTTTAAAATTCTTGAAAAAGAAATGCATATTCCCCGTATTATGACAGCAAAAGATTCTCTACAGATCAGCAATGTAGAATCGAAACAATGGCTAAATTACTTAGAACAAATCTGTGAAGTATTTCGTGGAGAAATACCGCATGTTAAACATCCTAAAATTGATTTCTCCGATTTGCGGGAAAAGCATAAAAATTATGGCCGTCATGCACAGCCAGATTTTTCAAAACTTTTACAATTATCTACGAAAAATAAATCCAAATCACCAATAGAAGATGCCGTGGATCAAGCACCACAAACAGTGCAAAGACGTTCTGTATTGGATGAGGAGAAATTAAAACGTCAACGTAGATATGAACAACAATTAGCTAATAATGCACAGGGTGCAGGTAATTTTTTAATATTAAGCATTTCCATTATATTTCGACGACTAATTTTTCGATGGATCTCGATTTTGATAAAATTTGGTGAGTATATTTGGCAGTGAACTTATATTTTTGAAACGATTTTTTTCTATTTTTAAAACTGTGGTAACACTGAAGCTTTGAAATATCAGAAAATGAGGAATTGGGACATTATTTAAAACATCATTACTAACAGATTTTAACAGATTTTGCTAAAAAAAAAAGTTAAAAAAAACTTTCCGGAGACATGTTACACATTTTTTCAGATATCTCAAAAACAAGTAGAGATTCCACTCTTAAATTTTTAGGCTGTTAAGAACTTGTGTTTAGCTATTTCTATAAAAAAAAAAAATTGAAAGGGTATTTTTTTTCAAAAAGTTACAAAATTTCTTTATAAAAAAATATTATTACAATTTATTTTTATACAATTTCTGAACCACAAAACCTTTACAATTCCTATGCAAAAATTATGTTTCCAACATCATTCATACAACAAAAGTAAAAAAATTATATAGGGAAACATCAAATTACATATAAATTAGATATGCGATGATATCAAATTTGATCCGAAAAAAAAGAACATATAATTGTATCCAAAATACATCAAATCGTATCGAATTCGATACAATGGTATCGAATTAGATCGAATGCAATGCAGTTAGATAAAATTTCATCATTTTTTGAATTACACTCAGGGAAGTGTTGCTGTAAATATTTGCTGTTTTTTTAGTTTTAATACAGTATCTTTATGTTTATGTGAACAAACAGAAGAAATTTCTAGAAGAAATCACATTTTCGACTACACTTGTAGTTCATTTAAAAAAACAAACCACATTAAATTACTGTATTATGCTTTTACATTTATTTTATACCGTAGTACCGTACTACAACTGCGGTTCATTTTTTGAACACTAAAAAACAAATGACAATGTTAGTTGAATTTACTGAAATGTAAGTCGTCCTTTTTTTTAATGAAATTTTATTTGTTTTTAACTACATTTGTTTTTAACTACGTTTGACAAATTTAAAGAAAAGTCCGTAGTTAAGTAATGAATTCACTGCCGAAAATAGTTCGGCGGCCGAACTTTTAACTTTATAGCTAAACTACGGCTTTTTTCCTTAAATTGTATACACGAAATCGAATTAGATCGGCTTAACAAACATGTACCAAAATTTATCATCATTGCCTTTAGATACCAAAAAATCGACCAAATACAAACTTTTCGGTCGGACACTAATAATTGTATCAAATTATATAACTTCATAAAATTTTAAAAACGATTATATTTGAGTTGAAACGACTATTTTTAATTATACCTAGTTTGTGTGATAACTAGAGATGTATCAAATGGTGTATTCGAACACCGAATCTTTACCGAATAGCTCTTACATTAATTTTATTAAAAATTTAATACAAAAGTACACTGTACTTTGGATATAGATGAACTCAACAGCAGCCGTATTTGAAATTTTAAAGAGAAAAGTTTAATGAAAAACTAGATTTTTTTCAATTTTTTATGTGAATAATACAGACTTTTAAGCTATTTTCTTTTAACCAAATAATTCTGCTGAATAGTGCTATTATTCGCTATTCGGTCAAAACATGCAAATACCGAATAATAACCGAATATTCGTGACATGTAATTATTTAACATGTTTTGTGTTGAATATATGTCATGTAATATATATTAATATCTAAAGTTCCTTAGAAAATAATGTTGATATGATAGCACATTAAATTGAATGTGGTTTTATTATGGACCATATATAATCACATCTAAGACTATTAAAAAATATTCAAAGCGTGGGGCCTTTTATCTATATAATTTAGTATGGAACAATATTTGGCTTTATCAAAATAAAAAATAAAAATATTTTTAATATTGGTTCAGATGTAGTTATATATAATTAATCTGGCAACGCTATGCCTGAGTAGTGTGTTTTTTGTGACGGCTGATTATTTATTTTTTCTTAATTAAATATTTCTGATTTTAAAACCTGTAAATTAATTATATTAGTTTTTTTTGCTATTTTTTTCAAAAAAAATATTGTTTCGTGTAAATTGTG
>CM037851.1:315586586-315664510 GCA_021234595.1 Delia radicum | reverse complement strand
CCATCAAGGGAAGATGTCGTTTCCATGTACGGGCTTCCATGTATGGGGCTTCTATAAATAAACTCGAAATTGAAAATGTGTGACCTGATACTTTTACCTTGACCCAGTTAAATTGTGGTTCATTAAGGTTTTTGCTATACTGGTACACAACTTTTTCTCTTATGTACATTAAAAGGCCCCGGTGAAGAAAAAGAAAGATAAAATGTGGTAGCGAGGTATAGGAGAATCTTCAGGATCAGTTCTCAAATGGGTCTCACTTAAAGCGAAAATATCCGGCCGATGTAAGCAAAATATAAACGCACCTTTGGAGATTTTATTTTTTTTACAAAATTTTATCGATTTCAAAAACTTTACAGCGAATTTTAAAGCTTAGTTGAGCTTTTAAAATAACGTATCTTGATCTAGTTACCCTGTTTTAGTAGATTATGGACTATGTCAAAGTCGACCACCCCCTCATGCTTTGGAAGCTATTACCCTTTTCGATCAATTAAAACTACAATCCATAAAAAGTAATATCATACCAGAGATAGCCAACTATGACACTAGGCAACTTACCCAGTGATAAAACTGGGTGCTTCAAAATATATTATTCTAAAAATCGAACTCCTTGCTTATAATCACACAAACTTCGGTTCATTAGCTAAGGAGCTTATAAGTAATAAGTAATTGGAAACGTAGTTTTTTAGCCAAAAAGTGTAATTTTTGAGTTCATCAGACCAACGTACATACGAAAAAAGCACACCGACTTTGGGCACAAAAAAAATGCAAAAAAAATGCATTATGCAATTTGGAATTTTGATAAAGGAAGTATATCTTGATTCTTATTTTGATTAGCTTAATACTTACCACCACTACGGCGTTTTCTGCGCCCAGGAGTATCAACCTGAGAAACTTGTAAAGCATTTGTATCCATAAAGTCTTGTTCCAAAATGCATTATCATCGGTATCGATTAAATGTTTAACTTGCCAAACATTTACCGAAGTACGATTAAGATTAGGATAGCGTGTAGCAGGATCTACATTATAACCACCTATATCACGTTGTAAATTCTCGGGAGTAGTTTGACCCAAAAGTCTAACCACATAAAAGAATAAAAACAATTATTAAATTGCTATTTTCCAATATAGAAATAGTAAGTAAACTTACCTATAAATACTTTCACGTTGGGCCATTACTCCTAGTGTGCTATTGGCGGGATTTGACCATAATTTAATGGCATATGCAGCATCCATACTTGAGAGGAAACCACGTGCACAACCCGATCCGGTAGGCCAAAATGGTTCTAGTAAACTATCACCCACTAAACATTGCAGCAAACGAAAACCTTTGCGTACTATAACACGACATGAGGATTCGGCGGCAAAACATTGATGTAAAATCAAACATGGCCACATCGGGTTTGCCATAATGATTGACAGCAAATTCTAAATTTGGCATTGATATTTGGTAGAAAATTCAGCAGCTTCACGTGCATAATCTAATAGTTTTTCAGTATTTACATTAACGGAAGCTAGTAATTCGGCAGGATCAGCAAAGTCCTAAAAAGAAAAAAGACAAAATTCATGAGAAATTAATCATTTATTTGAGTAAACATTGATTGCGTAAATGGTTCAATGATTCAATTAAATAGTTAATTGATTTAATTAAATAGTTAATTGATTTAATTAAATAGTTAATTGATTAATTTAATTTAAATTAATGATTTTATTAAATGATTAATTGATTCAACTACATTTTAGTTAATTAAAAAGTTAATAGATATTGTTCATATTTTAATGTTATTATAACTTCAAACATGTTTGTAGTAATGAAACATAGCACAGGAAGACAAAATCATAACTTTTAAAATTAATAAGGTTATGACCACCAAATTCTATATATTTTTTAGGCAGGATTTCTTCAATGGCGTACTATATTTTTCGATCTATGGTAAAGTTTTTCCACAAAATGACTTTAAAGTTTGGCACATGTAAATGCATTTCTTTGCATATAACGTTTTTAAAATGCAATCAATTGACTTCTTTCATTTGTAATGTAAAGACAACCCCTTTATTTTTATTAAGAAACATATTTGAATTCCAAAACTGTAGATTAAATCCGCTATATAGCGGTATTTAATATTTTTTTTCAATTTCACTGCTTATGATAATTTTATCGCTAAACTAGCAATTTACATAACCAAATGGTCATGCAGTAGAAAGAGTCTATTAGGAAGAGATGTTTGAGCAAAAAATCAATTATTTCATATGGTTGCCCAGCAAAACTTTGGTAATGGGTGCGATAAAGTAATGCATTACCTTGTAATGTGTACTCCTTACCTGTATCATTATTTTCCAATAAGAAGTAATGAGTTACCGATAATTGAACACTCATGGATTACCTTGTAATGATACCTAATTAGATTATACATTACTTCAAAGCATAAAATAATGACTTACCGATCATCAATTACATAATGCATGAATTATAAACGTAAAGTAATTATTATTTTTTTTAAATGTTTTACTTTTTAAATTTAAAAAATTAAAACCAAAAGTTTATTTTTCGATCTTTTATCATAAATTATGATGTGAGCAAGATTATTCAAGTTCAAGATCATTTGTTTTTTGTTAAACAAAAAACCGTAAATAAACATTGCACGGTTTTTTTTGTTTAACAAAAAACCGTGCAATGTTGAACTCACATCGTAATTATTAATATACATATATTTTTGAAAATCTATTTATAGACACATTACTTTGTGATTTTTGTAAGCATGAGGGTAAGGTGTATATCACGAACGAAACACGAAGCACAACAACTCATTTAGATTTTAAGCAATAAAATATTATATTATTTATGTATCGATAGCTCAGTTGGTAGAGTTCTCGCCTAACTAATTGTTAAATACCTGAGACCTCAGGTTCGAATCCCAACATGACCACGTTTTTTATTTAATAAAAAAAAAAAAGTTATTTATTTAATTAAAAAAAAATATCTGTAAAAAAAATTTTTTTTGCATTTTTTTTTATGAAAATCTATTATAGACACATTACTTTTTCCCACCATGTAACCATATAAGTAATTAGTTACTTAACCCCCTACAAGGTAATGAGTCCACCCATTACTTTTAGGCTCATCGCCTGTAAAATTCATCAGTGAAGTAAGGTTGTAATGTAATGCGGTGAAGCCCTATGGCGATACATTACTTTACCCATTATTTGGTAATGTGTGGTTTTGCTGGGGAATTTACGGGAAATTGAATTTTTTTGCTAAATTTAGCAAAACATGTCTGCTGAAACGTAGTACAATGAAATTAGTAGAAATAATTAGTAGCCACTACTAAATTTTAGTAAAATGCAATTCAAAACCGATTTTCTAAATTCATCAAAAAGAAAATACTAAATTTGAATGAAATTAGTAGAAAAAATTGGTAAAAAAAATTTGTAGAAATACCGCTACTAAATTTAAGTAAAATATCAGAAAACTGCAATTTAAAATTAATTTGCTAAAATCAGCAAAAAATTTGCTAAATTTTTTACTTTTGTGACAAATATGTACCAAAAAACTGAGGTTTTTGTCAGGAAAACTTTTGTAAATATAAACGTGGAATCATACTTTAAAAATATATTTACCTTTCATACTAAAAGCTCGAAAAGCTATGCTGCCATATAAAATGTGTGACAAATCGCGAATTTTTGTAGAAAAAACGCTTTGACAAAATAACTTTTTTCTTACTAATATAATTCCTCTTAAATGACTCTTTCCACTGCGTGAACATATGATTGGCTCGATTAATAATTCAGCGATAGAATTCACGAAGTTTGACGCTTTTCAACAGAGTTATTTTTTCAAACTACTGTCGCCATCTATACCCCACGTCGGCTAATTTTGGGATCGCCGGTAGTGTAGGATGTAGGCCTGGTTGTGTAAATCACATTTTCATTTTAAGAATTTTGAATACCTCAAAATTTGAAGTTATTGATAAAAAAAAAAAAAACGTTTTTTCAAGACTTAACGGACTAAAACATTTTTAACATATATTTTAACATAGTTCTCGCCGATCCGAATAAAATTTGGACATTTGATATGAGGTGAACAAATAAGGGACACTTTTTTTTTAGCGGCCCATTCTGAGGTAAAATTTAATACATTTCTGTATGGAAACATGTCTGAAATTTTTTGTACTCAGTATGGAAGTATGAACACGAGATAACAGAAGTTTTGATTTCAATATCACCTATTTATTCGACATATACAAAATATAAGTGAAAAGCTCTTCGGACAAAGTCGAATAAAATCCGAACAATTACTAATGTCGGTAAAAGCTCAGCCACCCCTCTGTTAAAAATAATATGCATTTATATAAGTATGATTAGTTTAAGACCAACTATAATTCTTAAACGCCAGTTTTAATGTCACTTAAACAACTTTTTTTTTAATAACAAAATTTCTTGAAAGTTATTAAAAATGTTTCGTATACCGGTTAATACGTCACCAAAAACTCTTTTATTTGATACCTCATTTGCATTAAATTTACGTGAAGCAATTCGAAATAAATATAAAAAACGAAACCCTTAACATGAGAGTGATATTATGGCTTACAATTTATACAACTTTAAGAGACTCTTAAAAACCTGTTAAGGAGTGACGAAAAGGCTTAAAAATTGGCACTCGCGGGTTTATGGTGGTCACTAAACTCGAATATGGCATCAGGTTTTTAGAATTCAAAATGGCAGACCCAATTGGCAGATGGTTTCAAAAAGTATAGGAATTTGATTTATAGTTGTCACTTAATCTTTCTGGGATCTCTTAATAAGAATCAAATTTTAAAATAGCGGATACAATATGGCGGATGATTTTTTTAAGTGATCGGTTTTGTTGTATATTATTAAATGAAAAATTTTGGGGGTAGCTAAATACGAATCTAGGTTTGGCTTTTCAAAATTCAAAATGGTGGATCTAATATGGTGGATGATTTTGTTTAATATGTTATCAATTTCGTATCAAATATTTTGTCGGAAAGTTTTAGGGGGTCGCAAAATACAAATCTGAAATCAGGTTTCAGAAATTTAAAATGCCGGATTCATATGGTGGATGCTCTATTTAAAAGGTCATCGGATTCGTATCAAATATTTTATCTAAAAGTTTTGGGGGTTGTTGATAATGAATCTGAATCACCACCTAGATATAAATTATGGCAGTTAAAAAAATGTTTATACATATATGTTCAGTTCCGTCTTCAACATATCCAAGTTTTATTAATTTCAATTACGAATACCACCACAATACAGTGGGATATAGCACAAACTTTTTGGAAATAGTTCGGTCATTTCTTATTCAATGTTTCGATTGCAATGAAATTTGGAACAGGCATAAGTGGACGTAACATCGAGCTTACGTTTAGACGTTAATCTGCTAGTAGAGACTAACAAAAAACGTGGTTACATGCGTTGGTTATCTCTTATAGTGCCTGAGATATTCCCATTTAAAAATGTATTTATGTTTTTGTTAGTCTCTACTAGCAGATTACAAATATGCCCCCGGGACACAACGTCCAAATTTAAGCTCAATGTTATGTCGCTTTTGAATATTCTAAATTTCATTGCAATCGGGCCGAATTATTTCCACAAATTTTTAGAAATAACCCACTGCGCACCAGTACATTTCGTTATAAAAACTTCTACAGGATTGATGAGTGGTATAAAATAAGTTAAATTTTTTTTTATCTAAAATTTTTACTTACTTGTATTATAACACCTTTGTCAATAAGGCTATGCTTTTTGGCAGTCATTACAAAGTAATGCGTTTCATCTTTATAGTATACAATATTTTCCAAATCTATACCAGTTGTATGATACAATTCTTTAAAGAACGATTGATTAAATATAAACGCTACACCACTAATTTCCTCCGCCTTGGCTTCAGCCTCTGTTTTTTTATTAATGAAATTCGCTGTTATGGCAATGGCCAATTTGCCACGAAATTCTTTACGTTTAAAAGCTTCCAAAGTATTACGTTTACCATCGGCCCCTATTAGAACATCAAATTCATAATGGGATACAGCATGATCTGTGGGCGTTATTGAGGCTCTCCAACCACAACCATCTCCACTGGGTTCTATAGTACTTTCAAATGATACACCCTCGTGTATTTCCACACCCAAAAGTAGGGCTACTTTAAGAAGTATGCACTGTATCTGTCGGATTGAGATATGATCTATGGAACCAGCACAAAATTTGCCATAGAATTTCTTTGCACCCAAATTACGTAAATCGGTAATAACAAAAGGCCACAAATGCAAAACGTTATTGCGGGAAATGCGATCTCTTTTTTCCAGCACCACTACTTTGGCGCCCAATAATTGGGCCTCGATGGCAGTACGAAGACCACAGGGACCGGCACCTATAACTAGGACTCTTGTACCGGTACAGGCATTACCCTTCGCATAGGCACGATGTGAAGCTCTAGCATCGAATTCTTCCATAGAGCCTGTGCCTTCCATGAGCGCACTTTGGTTTTTAGCTTAGGATAGAATTCATTTAGAGGGGCGGGTCGTAGGCCTACAACATCACACATTTGACGATGTAAGCCGAGTATTTGACGCATAGTCGTAGCCAAGCAGAAGAGATCGAACATCTCCGCTGCTGCAGCGGCTGCCTCATTATCAGCCATTTGTTGCGCCAACAGTTGCTGCTGCTGCAATTGCAGCTTATGCTGTTGGCGTTGATGAGCTGACCGACTCATGCTAAAAGAAAAAGATAAGAAGAAAAAACAAATTAAAATTATTATAAAAAATTCGCATAAAATAATGCTTTTTTAATCTGAAATTGAGAACATGTAAACTAAATGAACAGTAAGTATGTAAAAATAACACACCAAAACATGTAAACTTAATTTTGGGACGTAGAATCCAGTGGTATACTCCGTTTAATTAGGTTAGGTCAAAATCAAAAGATATTTAAATTTTAAGTTTGCATTCACGTGAAAGACATCAAAATCTTTTTTGAAAAAAAAAACCGTTATAATTTGTGCGCCTCGGATGGATTTAGCCTGCTTAAACATCGGCTAACACATACACAATAGGTTGTTCGTGTCATACAAAACAAAAATTTTGAAAATATTTTACCTCAAAGTGTCGAAAATCTTTGAAGCTCCTTAATCGGGACTGATCATTTTTAAATCGATTAATGAATATCCTTTCTAAATGTTTTATTTTATTAAAATGAACAAAATCTGTCAATCCCGTCAAAAGTTATGCATGAAAATGTGAAGGTGTATGAAATATTATGCCTTTTAAACTGTGGAGCAAAAGTGAGCCCATGTTTCAAAATGAAAACACAACATTTCCAAAATGATTTGGAGAATAAATACAACTTGAGTTTTAATTTCAAATCATTTCAGATGACATTCCAAATTTCATGAAAACCGATCCCTTTGCCCGTAGGGATATTAGAACTAAAATAAAAACACGCATTTTTTCGCCGGTTAGATGGGTTTAGGGTTACTTATTTGGATGAACTTTTAACTGCTAAAAATTAAAATTTTATAGAAGGATGCTTTTTCAGGTAATGAAACTTTTGTCTGCTCCATAATATTTAAAGTCCTTAACGTTTTTTGATGCCCTTTCGATTTTAGTATTAAGCTCATAAATTTCTTTATTTGATTTACGTTTTTGCCGATTTACGTTTTAGCGCTTAAGTTGTCCCAGAACGAAATGTGTTTGAAAAAAAACTCCCTATATACCCGCTAGGAATACATTTTTTTTTTTATTTTTTTGCACTTTAAATTCGCCAAAATTTAACAAAACAAAATCGAAAATATTTGAAAAAAAGATTTAAAAAAAAATGTTATTTTAAAAATGTTGAAGCTAAGAGGAAGAATAAATGTTTTTCTCTAAAAATTATAAACACTGTTAATTTTTAAATCAGACTAGACTAGTTTCTGACTTTTTATAGTGATTTTCCATTCAAATTGTATTATTATTTGTATCTTATAATTATCAGATTGTCTGTATATGATACATTATTCAACAACCTGCGGCTGTAAGAATCAAACCTGCGCTTCTTCTTACATTACAAACGTAACAATACCAAGTCATGACCGTTTAGCGATCACACCCAAGTATGGCCTCGAATCTAATGCAGCTAAATAGCAGTTTTCTTTCCTATTAGCTATTCCGTTATTGTATATTATACTCAGAAGTGACCAACACTAACAAACACAAATATTCTATTTTAGATTTTTGTTTATTTTTCTAATCTCATCCGTCTCTATTTTTAAATTGTTAAAAATCGTAAACAATTGGAAAAATATCGTGCTCACTTTTGCACCACAATGTATTTACACCAGACGCTTAGTGGTGAATAATATTTTAAATTGACCTTAAATTTCTTATTCACCTAAAAAAATGTTTTACACAAAAAAAAGTTGTTCACCTCATATTATTTTTTCACAACTATAATGTTTTTCCATATTATTTTGTTGTTGGTGATTTCAAAGATGATCATTTCGTTAAACCGAATTTAATGTTTCCACTTGTTTTATTTTATTTTGTGTATAACTTAACTAGTAAATACACCTCAGATTTTGGTTGTATGAACATATTATAAAAGTAGTATCAAACAATAGCGGTATTCACTCTTGATAGCATTTATGCAAGGGTTGCATTAATACTATGATTTATGCTACAAAGCGTGAGCGTCTTTTTTTTTGTGTGTATTGTATGTTTACAACCCAAGCATTTCAATGTTGACAAAACAGCTAATTTCTAACGAAAATGTATTTTCTAGCGATTTTTAAGTAGACTTTAGCGATTTTTTTCAAATAAAAAAGGTTGGCATTATTCTTCGTTCTCAGTGTTCTCAGTTCTCTCAATAAAAGATGGTAAGTATTGTAAGTTTGAAAGGTTTGCAAGACCCAGAATATGCAATAGGTTTCGTCTTGCATATAAATAAAAGTCTTGCATATTTTTATTTCATGTATTTTGTTGTTGTGGTCTGGCATACTCTTGTATTTATACAAGATCTGCAAGCTTTGAAAGGTCTGCAAGGGTAGTTTTGCTACCAAGAGCGAATACCGCTAATATTTTTTAAATAAATTCCAAAACTTATTTATAAAAGCAGTTTTGACCTAATGAAATAATAGTCACTTTCAATAAGTATTTCTTTAAATGTCCTTATCCTGTTAAACTCTTAATATTAAATTACCATTTAACTGTACAATTATAATAAATAGTATACTTTGGAGGAGTTTCTTCTGCCATATTCCTGTTTTAGTAATCTCGGCCGTTAAAATTCAATAAGAAATCACTATTAAAACAATTAAAATTATTTTGTCGCTATTCGTTTAAAAGTTTGTTTATTAATGGAAAATGTATATCCTAGTAGCTGGATATTTATATTCAATTGCAAAAATTTTAATTTTCCGCTTTGAAAGTGAACATAAAAGCAACCAAAGTTAATGAACTCATAAATTTTTACCGAACCGGCATACAAACGAAAAAAAATCTTTGTACATAATTTACAAAGAATGTAAAAAGTCAGATAAAGATGATCAATTAAATATTGTATTATCTGACTGAATTTATGCGTATGTCTGTAATATATCATAATGTTTAAATTCATATTGTAAAATACCCCTCGAGAGCAATAAGAACATTATTAATATGACAATTTATTTAAAGAAATGCAAAGAATTAAACTAAATTAGTCTGTATACAAATCTTTTGGATTACCAAGTAAATAAAATTGATGTGGGGCATTATCAAAATATATTAAATTATATATAAATTAGAAATGCAATGAGATCAAAGTTGATCCGAAAAACGAGAACATATATATTGTATCTAAAATATATAAAATTGTATCGTTTTCGATATAACTGTATCGAATAAGATCTAATTCGATGCAATTTAATACAATTTGATGTATATTGGATACAATTCCATCCTAATTTTGTCCCCATACAACTTTTTGTGTATTATATATAATTGTATTGAATGAGATATAATTTGATAAAAGTTGATACAAACAGTTGCTACACTCAGGGAACTTCTACTGTAAATATTTGTAGTTGTTTGAATTGTAATACAGTATCTCTATTTTTAAGTGAAAAAAACACAGTCATTTGTAGAAGAAATTTCAGTTTTAACTACAATTGTAAAGGGTGTTTTTTATAGAGGTATTGAACTTTGAAATGGAATAAAACAAAGATGAATTTTTTAAATTGACATTAAATTTACATTATTCGAAAGATAATCTTCTGGCATTATAATTTAAATATGACTTCTGGCATATGACCGCCACGGCTGACTCTAATCTGGAGGTCCAATTTTCGATGACTTTTTCCAATATTTGACTTTTTCCAACATTGTGACCGTATAATGCGTAGAATGTTGTTCTCCAAGTGGTCAATCGTTTCGGGCTTATCGGCGTAGACGAGCGACTTCACATATCCCCCAGAAAATAGTTAGCGGCGTTAAGTCGCACGATCTTGGAAGCCAATTCACGGGTCCGAAATGTGAAACTATGCGGTTACCAAACGTTTCCTTCAATAAATCAATTGTGGCACGAGCTGTGTGACATGTTGCGCCGTCTTTTTGAAACCACAGCTCCTGCACATCATAGTTGCTCAATTGATGAACGAAAAAGTCAGTAATCATGGCTATATAGCGGTCACCATTGTCTGTAACGTTCTAACCATCATCGTTTTTAAAGAAGTATGGACAAATGATTCCATCAGCCCATAAAGCATACCAAGCAGTCAGTTTTTCAGGATGT
Source organism: Delia radicum (assembly GCA_021234595.1). Lineage (NCBI taxonomy): Eukaryota > Metazoa > Arthropoda > Insecta > Diptera > Anthomyiidae > Delia > Delia radicum. The sequence continues at coordinate 315,653,749 of CM037851.1, read as the reverse complement.
AACGGTCTCAACATACACTTGAGGATTATCATCTCTTACGAACAGAACCATGATTTTCAAAATAAATTTGCACAATTTGGAAGCGTTGTTCAGGCGTCAGTCTATTCATGTTGAAATGCCAAACGACTTGACAGCTGACAAAATGGCCGCCAGTTAAAAAAGTGTTGTCAACTTAAAGTTTTAAACCTGTATAAAAGACACCCTTTATTAGTTGCAATTATTTTTTTTCCTTAAATCCACATTTATTTTAGCAATTTGACGATTTAAATTTATTTATGTGCCAAAAATCTAGAGGTTTTGACAGCTGAAATAGTATTTTTAACAAAAACTTTAAAAACAACCAAAACGTACGAATTCAAGAACAGCGAGTTTTCAATTTTACGAATTTGTAGAATTTTACGTTTACAATTTGCAACTAATTACAGAAGAACAGAGACGAGTGTATTTATTATTATTATTAAATAATAAAATCAGATTAAGAGTATTTACAAAAACGTTTTTTTAAATAATATATTTTTTTAAATTCTCGTAATGTTGTTTTAACTGCATTTGTAGCTGGTTTTACTACATTCGACAGTTAATTTTTAAAAGTAAAAAATAACTACACATCGCAGTTGATTTAAATGCAAATGTAGTGAACACCTTTTCAACTGCAAATTGTAGTTATTTTAAACTGTCATTTGCAGTTGATTTTACCTACATAATTTTCTTAGTGTATCTACAAAATACCGTTATAAATCGGCGTTTCGGTATTTCAGCGCTATTGCAACTATAGTTCATGATCATGGACCGGAAGTTCATGTAAATGCATATTTTTTTTTTCTTAAGTCTGAGAATATCATTGCGAGTCAAAGAATTTGAGTTAAAATGGCATCGATTTGTTAGTGCATATATTTGCATATTTTGCTATAAATGCATGTTTTTGCATATTTTGCTATAAATGCTTATTTTTATTGCATTTTTTAGCTTATTTTGGTTTTTTATGCATATTTTTCTTGCATTTTTCTTAGTTTTACGTAAAAATAACACTTTCAATTTTATATTTGACAAATAAACATTAGACATTAGAAAAAAAAACATTTTTTTAAGTGATTTTAATCAAGCAACATCCACCGTACTTTTCCAAAGCCCTAAACTAGAATTTTGATAGTTTCAAAGGAAATAACAAAAAAAAAAAATAATTTTTCATGTTTTCAAGCAACTTTAATTAAATTCTATAATTTATTTATATTGTTTAATATATTTTCTGTATACGTTTTTTACAATCAAAATTTTAAATATTTATCATGGATGGTAACCGATTCGATGCGGGTATCGGAAAGGGTAACGATATTTTCTTTTATTTCGGTAACGGTATTTTATTTATTTCAGTTATTTCGTTTTTTTAGCGTTAACGGTATTTTACTTATTTCGGTAACGGTATTTTAGCGGTAACGGTATTTTAGTTATTTCGGTAAGGTTATTTTAATTATAACGGGCTTTCAGTTATTTCGGTAACGGTATTTTAAGGGTAACGTTATTTTAGCTATTGAAGTAAAGTCAATGCACACCGATATTTTTAGCGCCATTATGCCCTAATACCAATGTCTGGCTGGTTTATGATGAACATTTGGGATAATATACATTTATATTTACAATGATTACTTTTTCTGATCTTGTCAGATTATAACGCTATTTCAAATATTTCGGCAACGGTATTTTAGCGATAGTGGTATTTTAGTTATTTTGGTAACGTTATTTTAAGGGTATTTGTATTTTATTTATAGCGGTAACGGTATTTACGGATAACGGTATTTCAGCAATTTCGGTAACGGTATTTTAGGGAAAGCGATAGTCAGTTGAAAGGGTTTTGAATCGATTCCGGTATTTTAGCAGTATTGCCTTCCATCCCTGATGTTTTTATTAACAAACAATTTAAAGTGCATATTTTTAAAATTTGTAATGCATATTTTAAGATTTTTCATGCATATTATAGGCGCCCAAAACACCTTTTTTAAGTACATGAAGTTCTTGTCCCTGTCTATAATATTTCAAAATTTAACCGGTAAAATTGCGATAAAAAACCGGGTTTAAAAGAAGGCATATAGCTTTAATCGAATCGCGCTTTTAAAGATTTAATTTCGGTCATTATGTCAATGTGGTAGCTAACTACCGTTATTACGAAAAAAAAATATTGAGTATCAATCCTGATTTTTAAATTTAATAAAATGTATCAAAATATTTATCTGTGGGCGCTGTGGTGTAAGGGTTAGCGCGTTGGACTGTTACACAGAAGGTCCCGGGTTCGATTCCCGGTGACGGCAACATCAATTTAGAAAAATAATATGTATGAGTTTTCTATCCCTCATATGTATCGCAGAGCCCGCCTTCGGTGTTCCCATATCACTTTACCTTACCGAAATAAAATCATGAATCAGGGCTATGAACCAAAAAGCTTTAATAAGTTCGCCAACTCTCCATCAGGTGGAGAGCAACAACTGTTCTAAGACTTAGCATCTCGCGCAATTACAGCGTTGCCATGTCTGAAGCCCTTCATCTTTCCCCACCTTTCATCTCTCCACTATCCACTTTCCAAAGAATGCAACACATCAATAAATAGGAAGAATTTCCTTAGTGTTGCTTCTCTTAAAAAAAAAAAAAAAAAATTTAAGGTCCTAAAGGCCCTTATTGATGTTTGGGTTTTTCCAATTTATGTACAAGTTCAGTATACTTTGAAAAAAAGATAAATAATATTTGTATATAATGGATACAAATTGAAAAAAAAAATTCTTTATCAATTGCAATATTATAAAGAAACGGAAAAATAAGTCAATAATACAACAAAAATAACATCATAAACATTCATCAACAGGGGCAAAATATCTACAGGGTCTTTAATACAAAATTTTGAAACTTAAAAAGATATATATTTTTTTTTTTTTCATACCGGGATAATATTTTTATTTAAATTCCCAGTGTAGAATAGCTTTAACATATAAGTGGTTATATAAATTACAAATTTAATTACTTTTATATGGGGATGTCGCACAAACTAATGGCATATCATTACTAAACACCTTCCGAAAAATCAAAAAATATGTGGTTACCTATATGCTTACTAGTATGTACATAAATAATCGCCTCTGTTCTGGAATCCCATTCCGCAAAAAATAAAACTAATTCAAATGTCTTGGTGTTCTTGAATTCACTTTCACAATTTTTTACGGGAATTGAATTCGCCAAAGTGTTTTTCTTTATATTAGTTTCAATTATTTTGCTTTAATTGTATCGTTAAAAAAAATATTTCTATAAAATCACAAATTTTCACATCTATTTGTGCAATTTGACAACTTAAATTTTGTATGCACCAAAAATCTAGAGGTTTTGACAGCTAAAATATTTTTTTAACAAAAACTTTGAAAATACCAAAACGTACGTATTCAAGAACGCCGATTTTTCAATTTTACGAATTTGAAAAATTTTACGTTTTCAATTCCCGACTAATTCTAGAACATACACGAATGAGTCTATAAGTAAATTTTCAAAAAAAAAATTTGTTTAATAAAAAAAAAAATAAATGTTTTTTTATTGAACATTTTTTTCAATAAAATGTGCCCACACGGTATTCGAACCTTGGACTCCAGGATGTCAGTCAAGCGCTCTTCCATTTGAGCTATCTCGACATGTTATACTTGATAGTTCAAAAATAAATGACTCCCAGTCCCAGTGTAGAAACGGTAATGACATGTCATTACTTTTCTCACTACCAGTAATGACAGCATTACTTTATCACAAATAACAATTACATAATAACAAATGGTTAAGTTTCGCATTAGTTCAATACGACAAACAATAAGTTACCCATAAGTACTCATTTTTATCATTATTTTAAATATAAACTGTAGTAAGTACATATATAAGTACTTGTTTTTGATTTTTGGTAAGCTGGAAAGTAATGACATTTGTGCAAGCACGCCATTTATGTTTTTATGTATCACGTATAACATGTCGAGATAGCTCAGATGGTAGAGCGGTTGACTGACAAGCTGGAGGTCCGGGTTCGAATCCCGTGTGGGCATATTTTATTAAAAACAAAATGTTTCAATAAAAAAAATGTTTTTTCATTTAATTTAGTTTTAGTTTAATTTATTTTTAGACTCATTATTTTTGTCCATACTGGTAAACATACAGGTAACCATATAATTCTCTATTGTTTTGTAATGATATTATTATTTTGCGTAACATACCCAAAGTAATGAGATTTGTACAATAGTAAGTTCTTGCCATTACCAAACATGTATTATATAACCAATTATAAGGTATGGATCATTAATTTATATTTAAAATAATGATAAAAATAAGTATTTATGGGTAAAACATTATTTTTGTATTAAAATAATGGAAAACTTAACTAGTTATTAGTAAGTCATTAATATTTGTCTTAAAGTAATGCATAGAGTAAGCGGGTGTCATTACTGGTAGTAAGAAAAATAATGAAATGTCATTACCTTTTCTACACTGGGACTTGCTTGCACAAAATGTCATTACTGGTAGTAGGAAAAATAATGACATATCGTTAACGTTTCTACACTGGGACTTGCTTGCACAAAATGTTAATACTTTCCAGCTTACAAAATATCAGAAATAAGAAGTTTTATATATACTTACTATTTTTTGTATTAAAATAATGTCAAAATTAACTAGTTATTAGTATTTGCGTTAAAGTAATGCAGAGAGTAAGCGGATGTCATTATTGGTCGTTAGAAAAGTAATGACGCATACACTGGGTTAATAAAAAAATAGTTAAAGCATTATAATTTGTATGAAAAACTTCATAAATTCTCGTTAAATGTTTTAATGGGTTTTTTGAGCTACACAGCGAAATGAATTGACGCTGAAATTTTAATTTAGAATCTCAACAAAAATTACATCAAAGCTGTTAATTAAAGTTCCATAATCGACTATTTTTAAATTTATCTATATTTTAAAAATTGCTTATAATCGGGTTTTAAGGTCATTTAAAAAGCAAATAAATACTATTTATTTTATAATTTCATCCTACATTTCGTTTAAATTTTGCAACTTCCTCGGGAACAAATTAATTATTATTTTGATGTGTTATTGTTTGACAGAGACATGTGGACCAATCAATCCTGGGAACCGGAAGATGGTTCTCAGGTGTGGTTCACTGATGGCTCTAAGCAGTCGAATGGGAACACGGGTGCGGGCGTCTTCGGACCAGGCTTTCAGCGTACCTTACCTATGGGAAAATATCCGTCCATTTTTCAGGCGGAGATTTGGGCCATCTGTGTCTGTACAGGGGAATGCCTGCGAAGGGGAACTCGCAGATCTCGCATCTACATTCTTTCTGACAGTCAGGCTGCACTGAGGGCCTTAATGGCCTATAAGGTGTCGTCCGGGTTGGTCATGGAATGCATTCAGACTCTCAATAGGCTCGGTAGAGGCAACTCTCTAACCTTGGGGTGGATTCCTGGTCATGAGGGGCATGAGGGCAGATTGTCTTGCCAACCGCGGGGCCCGAAAGCCCTTTATTGGTCCTGAACCATTCTGTGGAATACCTGCGGGGTATGATAGGGAAAGGCTCAGGGCATGGAGAGAGTCTGAATTCTCTGGTTACTGGGAAAACTCTCCTGGTCAGCGCCAGGCTAAAAGATTGATCTCTTTTTCCAGTAGGGGGTCGAGGCGAATCTTGTCGCTTGAAAGGGGGGGGGGGGGGGAGTTTGAGGACCCTGGTGTCGTACTTAACTGGACGCTGTAATCTCAGATACCATCTGCACAAGAAGGGTCAATCGGACACGGATTTGTGTAGGTTTTGTGAGATGGTGTCTGAGACCTCGGAGCATGTTCTCTGCGAATGTCCCAGGCTTTGTGATAGGAGACTTAGGTTTCTAGGTGATCGCTTCATTTCGCCTTCCGACATCGCGAACATTTTGCCTAATAGGATAATTGGCTTTATAGGTAGCTTGAATCTGTAGGTAAACTTAGGCAGCACAAAAGACCTACATTGGTCGCGGTGCATAGTGCCTTCTGATCTAATCTAATCTCAAAGTTGGTCGAGTCTTTGTAATGTTGCGGTTCTTTTTGAGCTATATTATATGTATATCATATGAAACCCTATGGTTAGTACTATCGATTTAAATACAAATACGTTCAACTTTCTAGTAAACAAATATATATTTCTTGTAATACAATTTAAAAATGTCATCTCTTATGGAAATACCCTGTGTAGTACTAGTACAAGTACCAACACTAATGAGTAGATATATATATTTTAAAATAGGATCAAGATCAAGCCAAAATCAACATAATAGTTTAACAACAAGAACAACAACAAAGCAAAGAGGTGGCTGACAGTAACGCAACGAATCTTTTATATAATTTTTTAATGTTTACATTATGAAAATTTTTAAAAAAACATATAAAAAAAAAAATGAAAAACCAGAAATAAACTTCAAGTGGGTCGATAAAACCAACTAAAACGAAAGCGTCAGACAGACGAATATATAGACCGACGGATAGATGAAGGAGCGGATAGACTTTCACACATATACGAACATTATAAACTTTAAAATGCAAGCATATGTTTCTGTATCCTATTTATTTATTCATAGACGTGTGAGTTTATTGTGTACACTGCGTTGCAAAACTATAATTACACATTAATTTAACTAAATTTCGTAAGTTAAAAAAAAAGTAGAAGAGTTTAAACGTCATGAATGTAAAACCAATGGAAAATTAAAAATTATTTAACAAAAAAAACAATTCATTTAATTTTTATTTTACTATTTACAAAGGAATAACAAAATCAATTAGTTTTTCATAACACAGTACAGAAAAAAGTGCAAAAAAAGGTGCCTTAAAAATCGCAAAAATTACAATTTCTCACCATTTTTCACCTTTTTTGCTCAATTTAGAACATTTTCAATTATAATTGTAAAATGTTCTAATTGAAATTAGTTTCCATGCATAGATAACATATAAAAATCTCATATTTTCTGCGTAAGAATAGCTTTAATATGAATCGGAATTTTTATTTTCATGCAAAATAAAGTTTATAAAGAAAAAAACAGCATATTTTTGGATTTGTAATCCAGTTATTGAGCAAAAAAGGTGAAAAAGGGCATTTTTGCGATTTTTAAGGCACCGGATGCACTTTTTTCGGGTAGGATTGTTCCCCATATTTTTCTTCTATTTTATAATTATAACTTTGCTTTAGACACAAAAGAGATATTCCGTACGGTATACCGAGATATAACCGTGTTAAAATATAGAAAAAGTGCTAAAAATCCGCCTCGAGACAAAAAATTCGTATGGTCAATAAATTATTACTGTAGCCAACTTGACAACACGAATAATGCCTCATGCATTATTAAAACTGCTGCTCCTTTTTTTTTAATCAAGTCGAAAATTTGATCAGACATACTGTCTACCAAAGGGCAGTGCAAGACCATTTATATATACAAGGTGGCGCAAAAGTAATCCTCCTATCAGAAAATGCTATAAATTTTGCGATTGGCCCCTAATGTCAGTTCTGTTTTGACATTTGTGTAGTAAACACATGCGAAATACACGTTAATAAACAATGTTACGCTACACTGCTCCAGAACGCGGAATATTGGTGACTATTTATTTGACCAATAATCAGTCGGTGACTTTGGCACAAAGTGAATTTCGTCGCAGATTTCCTGGCCGCCCAACGCCTACTAGTGAAACACTGCGACGTTTAGCCGCTCGCCTCGAAGAGACTGGCACAACATGAGATGCTGCCAGGCGTGGCAGACCCCGGAGTAGCCGTTCTGCAGAGAATATTGCTGCTGTAGCCGAGGATGTCATGGAAGCGCCGTCGACATCGACCAGACGACGTGCCACTCAAATGGGTATCAGTCAACGAGTTCTTTTTGCAGCAACTTGATGAATTGGGATTGGAAAACATGTGGTTCCAACAGGACGGTGCAACGGCACACACTGCACGTGCCACAACCGATATGCTGAAGGATGCATTTCCCGGGCGCCTAATCTCCCGTTTTGGCGATTTGCACTGGCCAGCAAGATCGCCTGATTTGACCGCTCCAGACTTCTTTTTGTGGGGCTTTTTGAAATCGCGGGTTTATGTCAACAAGCCTCAGACTCTTGCAGCTCTTAAAGACAATATCCGTCAAGAATGTGAGGACCTATCGCCGGAAGTTTTGGCCAAAGTGATGGAAAATGCCATAAAAGGGGCTCAAATGACAATCAACTGTGGCGGCGGCCATTTACATGACATCATATTCTCGACTTGATGTAAAAAAAATTAAAATACCAAATAAAAATAATCGACAAGAAGAATCAAAGTTTTTCATTTTTTTTTTAAATTACAGCCAAAAAACTTCGGAAGGTTATTTTTGCGCCACCTTGTATATATATTCCCGTCGTTCCTATAAGGAGCATAGGGCCTCAAAAAAAAAAAAAAGACCATTTAAATGCCCATTAAGACAATTTATTTCATAACAGTTACATGGATGCTAGATCTAGCTCTTTTTTGTGATTTAGCACTCATATTTAAAAAAAATGCTAGATGCTAGATAGCATTTTTTTAAAATAATTTGACTTTTTTTAGCACTTTTTTGCCACAAATATATTTTTCACTATTTTTTCACATAATTTAAATTATAAATTTATTTATTTACTTATGAAACTAAGGGCCGATTACTGTTAAAATAGTCAAAATTTATTAAACAGCTGAACAAGAAAAAAACAAAAAATAAAAAAAATGTATGTTGTTTTGTAATGGTTAGCGCGTTGGACTGTTACACAGATGGTCCCGGGTTCGATTCCTGGTGACGACAACATCACTTTAGAAAAATAATATGTATGAGTTTTCTATCACTTATATGTATCGCTGCGTCCACCTTCGGTGTTCCCATAGCACTTAACCCCACCGAAGTAAAATAATGAATCAGGGCTATGAAACAAAATCTTCAATAAATTCGCCAACTCTACATCAGGTGGCGAGCAACAACTGTTCTAAGACTTATCTACTCGCGCAATTACAGTCTAGCCATGTTTGAAGCCCTTCATCTTTCACCACCTTTCATCTCTCCACTATCCCCTTTCCAAAGAAAGCAACACATTAATTAATAGGAAGAATTTCTTGAATAGGAAGAAAATGGAAAAATATGCTCTAGAAATATGCTTTTTTGCAAAAAATTTCAAAAAAAAAGATTTTTTTACTAAAAAATATGATCTTAAGATCAAAATATGCTATAAAGAGCAAAAACAATATGCAAAAACATGCTCTAACAAATCAATGACAGAATTTCTCAATTGCTCTGAAATGGATATATGTATAGCTAAGAATTTTTTAATACAACGCACAGGAAAAAACATGATACAGCATGTTTCTGGTTGCCCTTGTTATAGGCAATAACTCGAAACCAATTTATGTTAAAAAGTGACCAAAATGATCAATAAATCGCTAGGATTAAAGTTTTATATTAAAAATTAAGAATTTTTAAGATTCTTACAATGTAATCAAAATAAGCTTTAAAATTGAGCTACACTGAGAGAATTATATGCATGATATCGATGAATTGTTGCATTAAAGCAATGAAGTTGCATTAAAGCAATGAAGTTGCACCATTGAAACTTTTCATTAGGTTAATACAAGTTGTTATAACATTTTTTAACGCAAATAATAAGGACTTAATAATAACTAGTAAATTTCCCCATTATTTCAATACAAAATATTATGCGTTACCCACAAGTACATATTTTTTTATCATTATTTTAAATATAAAGTAACGATCTCAAAAATTTTGAAAACTCTATTTTTAGACTCATTATGTTTTCAACTCTAGTAAATACATATCACTCATTTACTTCAATAACGTCATAACTCAAAAATGTTGATTTTGTAGAAACGAGTTTAAAGTTTTCAATTTACTCCCACCTTGAAGAAAAAAATAACGACAAAATTTCTCTCAAGAGGTGAGCATAGAAGATATCAATACGAATTTTTTACACAATATGATACGTAATATAACGAATAATTCTGCGTCATTAACTCAAAAATCATGTTTTTTGAGTTGTGACGTTCTTGAAGTAAATGAACGATATGCTAGTAATTAGATTCGAGAATTCTAAGTACTTGTCATTACCAAATCAGTGCTAATATAACCACTTATATGGTAATACTTTTCTACACTGGGTATTTAATATGTTTAATAAAAGAAAACGGGATCTGAAAGAAACAGAAAGTAATATGTGCAAAAAAAAATATCTAGCACTTTCCCCTTTTTAAAAAAAAAAGTAAAAATGTAGATCATATTAAAAAAAATAAGCTAAAATAAGCAAATATAAAAAAAAAAACTAGAAAAGCTCTAACAAATATAGCTTAAAGTTTTAATAACTTAAATATCAGAACTTGTATTAAGTCTACATAGTTCTATCCTTTGAATTAAAATTATTCAATTATTTTTGGTTGCCCTAGTTATCACACTCTTAAAAACAGTTAGAAGTTTTAATAAATGTTTGCAATATTAGAAAAAAATAGCAAAAAAACATTTGTAATTATAATTATGCAACGCAGTGTGTACAGTACCTATGGACAAACATACGTGTGCCAGTATGTGCACTAGGGGTATAACTTTTTTTGAGGATCAAACTCTTAAGGCAGCACGTTATGAGCAATATTGTATTGATAATAAAAAACAGATATTTAAAGTCAATTTGAACAACTTTTTTATGAAAGATAAACAAATAACACCACAATGAATAAATTACATGGAAATTGTTTCGCTGCACTCATAGAAATAAACCTTCTAAAAATAGCTAAGAAGCTACTAAAAATTAGTTTAAAATATGATGCAGGAATAACTGGAAAAAATTTGCAGATTGTTTTTGCTAAATATTAATAAAATAATAAGTTAACTTTAGAAAATTTTAATTATATGGGCATTTCCATAGAAAGGTCAACAGTGACCGAAAAATTCAAAGTGGACAAATTAAAAAGTCTTAGTTGCCATTATGATAAAACAAACAGAAAAGTGGCGTTCATGTTTTTTTGTCAACTTTTTTCATTTTTAGTAACATTTTCTCTTAAATATTTAAATATACTACAAATATACTAACATCTCAAAATATTTGTTACAACAACTACTTACTCCAAAAAATACAAACGGAGTAAATAAAGATCAGTAAACGGTAAATTTTTGATTTGCTTTCATTGAATTTCTTGTCACGTTCGTCACCGTAAAACAATGGGGTATTTGAAAAAAATAATGGCAATAAATATAGACATTCTAAACTACTGATCCGATTGTTTCGAATCAAATTGGAAATTGTAAAAGAGGTATTAATCTTTTGTAATATTGTGATTGGGTCACCCTGTTTTAGTTCATGGCCTAGTCAGATGAATACCTCGTGTATAACAATATTTTGAAGGGTGTAAATTTTGTAATTTAGTTTTTTTTTCTGTCATGGGATTTTTTGGTTTATCTACCAAAGAAATTTTATTATTTAAAATTTAAAACAAAAAATTCTACGTGTTAACAATACTTCACAATAAACGAAATAGCAAACTCTTTAAAATTAGCTTTAATAGTTTAGTCGTAAAAAATCCTTAAAGTTCAAAATTGAAAAAAATTATGAAAAATTTTCATTTTTGGCCAAAATGGTACACTCAAAAAAATAAGTTTGTAGAAAAGTTACTAAAACATCTTGTAAATCAGGTATACTATTTTTCAGCAAATTTTTTGCTAAAATTATGTTTTAAACTAAAATTGTAGTTATACTTATTCAGAACTTAACCGTTTTGAACTAATGTCTTACTAATATTTTACTAATGTTTTACTAATTTATTTTGCTAAAAAAAATTGTGTTGATTAGCACATCAATAGTGTGAACAACAACCAGACTGAAAGATGTACGCAGAATGAATTAGATGTCGTGGCATGTCACGATATAGTATTGGCGAGGAAAATTATACTAAAAAGTACAGCTCTAGGAAGACATAATATAAAAAAAATCAACCATGGAAGATTTTTGTATCTGTTTTTCATACATAAAACAAAATTGTGGATTAAAACAACTTAACCTATTAATTAAATAAGAGACAAAATAAAATATTTAAATTTAATAAAGATTAAATGTGTATTTGTAAACTAAATGTTTATATATAAATAAGTAGACAGAAAAAGCGAAAGACAAACTCATACATCTTAGGTAGATTTTTCTGTTTCCTTTTTCTTATTGCAAAAAGGGTTGTATGTGTTATATTTTCGTTTCATTTCTATAATTCTTTGCGGCATTTGCGTTTCTTTAAAAGATAGCATCATTTAGACAATAATTGATGTAAGTAGTTCAAAGATAACTTCGTTTATGTTATATATAATTATTTCTATTGTTTTTAGATATTACATTAATTCAAGTCGTCAATTTGGGAGTGTGAACATTTTTATGTTTGTAACGTATTGTAAATTATTTTTAAAAGAATCACAAAATATGTTTTATGATTTTCAGCAAATAAATTAACTGAAGTATAATTTTTCTTCAAATTTTTTGAGTTTTTTTCAGTCTACTAATATTCAGCAAAAATGTTATTAATTTTTAGCAAGGGTTTTTTAATTTCTAATCTACTAAGTGCTAGCAAAACTTTTACTGAATCTACTCATTTTGTTGCTAAAAATCAGCTCGCTGATTTTCAGCAAAAGATTTTGCTGACATTAGCAATTTTTTTGCAAGCACCCTCCTGACTAAAATTTTGCTGACTCAGCAAATTTTTTTTGCTGACTTTACTAACTTTTTTATTTGAGTGTATTTTTATTTCTTTATTCTTGGAACTTTCTTGGAACTGTGTTAAAAAACCAATACAAATTTTAATATTTTCTGAAGGACTTTGATTTGAAAAAAAAAAAAAAATTAAATGTAATTTCACTAGTGCATTTGGACATGCACCCTACGTCAGATATTGGTCGAAAATGACAAATTTTTGCCAAAAAAAAAAAATACTTCTAGAGTGTGTTAAAAAAATTGGTATGAATATCTTGACATAGTTTTTTTTTTGTATACTTATTCAGCACTTTAGTGTTTTGAACTAATGTTTTACTAATATTTTACCAATATTTTACTATTATTTTACTAATGTTTTACTAATTTACTTTGGTAAACAAATTTTGCTGATAAGCCCATTAATAGTGTGGACGACAACCAGATTGAAAAATATACGCAGAATGAAGTAGATGTCGCGACATGTCAAGATTCAGTAGAGCAGAAAAAAAAAATTATGCTAAAAAGTAAAACTCTTGTAAGACATATACAAAATCAACCATGCAAGATTTTTGCATCTGTTTTTCATACATAAAACAAAATTGTTTATTTAAACAACTTAAATTTTGTGCTGTCACCGGCTTTTGAAAGTAATTGTGTAATAATTAAAGACAAAATAAAGTATTTAAATTTAATAAAGATTAAATGTGTATATGTAAACAAAATGTTTATAATGATTATTAATGTAGTGTGGTCGTATTGGCAATTTGAAATTACAAACAAATATACGTTCAGGTAGCCAGACTAAAGCGAAAGACAAGGACACATATCTTAGATAGTTTTTGTTTCCTTTTTCTTAAAAGGGTTGTATATGTCATATTTTATTTTTTTCGTTTCGTTTCTAGAATTATCTAAGCCATTTGTCTTCCTTTAAAAGCAGCCATCATTTAGACTACCATTAATTAATGTTAGTAGTTTAAAGATAATTTTGTTTATGTTATATATAATTATTTTTTTATATTTTCAGATATTACATTAATTCATGTTGCCAATTGAAAATTTGTAGATTATGTAATTATTGTAAATTATTTTTAAAAGAAACTCAAAAAAATGTTTATGACTTATAGCAAATAAATTAACTAAAGTATAATTTTTCTACTAATTTTTTGAGTTTTTTAGTCTACTAATATTTAGCAAAAATATTGTTAACATTTAGCAATTTAGCTGAATCGGCTAATTTTGTTGCTAAAAATCAGCGTCAGTTTTAACTAATTTTAAGTAATTTTAACAAAAAATATTTATTCATTTTATCTATCAGTGAGAACGCGTGAAAAAAACTAACAAAAAACATTTGTCAAATTTTTGTTTCGGTGGATTGTTCAGAACTATCCACCTAATAATTGCAATAATCTAGTGATTTGTCCAAACTTTCGTGATAAAATGATAAGAAACGATTTCATATTGAAGATAAACGGAAATTACAAAATACTAACACCCATGTGCATTAGAGCGGCATATTTTTTTCGATTTTCATGAATTATTTTTGCGATTATTGTAGCAATATCGAAAGCAAAATCGAAAAGCTTTGATTAAATGTTCTGTTTATGCGAGATATTTGTAGATAAATTTACAAATTGTTCTTTAATCGATATTGCCATAATTATTCTCAAATGAAAAGTCGTTTTATCAACTTTTCTAGTGTAAAAAAATTTTTTTTTTTTTTTTAGTTATTTTATTTAAATCGCAATATCTCGAAAACAGTTGTTCCGATTTCAAAAATTTTAAAATATTTGTGTTCAGCTTAGCATAGCGTGTGGCAAACAAACAATTTTACGACTGTTATAAGACTCGACAAAATGATTATACTTATTGCTCATTTACTAAAAGACTGACATAACTCAAAAAACACCATCTTGCAGAAAACGCGTTTAAAGTTTTTAATACATATCTGCCTCGCTTGGCCCCTTTTCTATTTATTTTTTCACGTTTTCTATAAAAAGATTTGTTATTGCATTTTTATATTGGGGCGAGTTGGGTACGAGTCAAGTGACCCGTGAGTACCATAGTTTCTCTTTGAACCTACTTTGCGGAAATAAGAAAATATACTCTCTTCTAACGAGAAAAGTATACATGATATTAATATGAAATTTTTACACAATATGAAGCAAAATTGCGTTTTTTGACATTGAGCAGTCAAATATTACTTTTTTTTGCTTAAAAAATATATAGTTTTACCTGGAACTTTAACCTTCACATGTCCTACACTGAGAGAATTATCTACATGCTATTAATGAATTTTTGCATAGAAGCAATAAAATTTCATCGGAACTCGTCCATTGAAACTATTTTATTAATCTAATGAAAATTTTCATAAAATTTTATAAAAAAATATCATTATATTTATTTAAAGATTCATTCACTCAATGAAGAAGTTTCATTAAAAAACTATTTTCATAGAAAGTGTGAAGCTTCTCATTAATTTGAGAAAACTTTTCCATCAATTTATGAAGAAATGTTTCATTACTTTACTGAAAATTTTCATAATTTAAAAAAAAATTTAAAAAATCTAAAAAAAGTTATATCCCTAATGTACCTCTACATTGCACATATAGATAGACAATCAGATAGACAATAGTAAATGATGAAGATGAGGTGTTGGCCACAAAGATCATCATGCAAACAAACTGACTCGAATGACTGACAACAAAGCAATAATTATAATATGACGACGACTCTGATGATGACTATAATTATGATGATAATAAAAATGCTTTTAGTCAATGTTAATGAATAGTTCATTGTAGGCAACAAAATGGTTGACCAGCCGACCGATGGTGTCGGTCATTGTCGTCCACAATTGTATTTTTCCACAAATGACACTTTAACTAGAGTAGATATTTTCTACTTCTGGTAATAATAATAATTAAATTATACACCATTTCCATTAAATTCGAAAACTTTGTACAGCTTTCATAGTCGCAATAGAAAATAGTCGAACTAGACTAAAAAAGTGAATAAAGTCAGTAAGATTTTTGCTGGGAGATCCGTGCAGAAAAATTGCTAATATCAGGAAAATAAATTGTAAATTGAAACTGCTAAAATTGGCAGATTTTTTTTGCTAAACGTTAATAGGATAAGAACAACAAAAATAAATCTGTGAAATGATATGAAATTTTAGTTATATTTTAGCTTAATTTTAAGTAATAAAAAAACTGAACTTGGCCTCATTTTCACAATGTCCCGTTAGCTATTAACTGTGACTTTAACTGACACATTTGTTGTGGTTTCCCATATAAACTTTCGATTCAACTGTCTTTTATATTATAACTGGGCATTCAGTAATCGGGCCTTAATCTGCTAAAAACTGCAAAAAAAATAAGTTAGGACAAAAGTTAGTAAAACGTCTTGTAAATCAAGTTTACTATTTTTCAAGAAAGTTTTTGCTAAAATTATATTTTCAGCTAGAATTTTAGTTATACTTATTCAGCACTTAACTGCGTGCGAAAGTAATTGTCTATTAATTATATTAAAGACAAAATACAGCATATAAATTAATAAAGATTAAATGTGTATTTGTAAACTAAATGTTTATAATGATTATTAATGTAGTGTGGTCAAATTTTAAATTTGAAATTACAAACAAATATGCGTTCAGGTAGACCGACTAAAGCGAAAGACAAGAACACACATCTTAGGCAATATTTTATATATCCTTTTCTTTTTGCAAAAAAGTGTTGTACATGTTATATTTTGGTTTTTTTTTTGTTTCTTTCATTTCCTTTCTAAGGAATTTTTCTTCCTTTAAAAAATGTCATGGTTGTCTAAATAACCATTGACGTAAGTAGTTGAAAGCTAAATTTGTTTATGTTATATATAATAATTTCTATATATTTTCAGATATTAATCAATATTGTAACGTATTGTAAATTATTTTTAACAGAATCACAAAAAAAAATCAGATTTTGTAACTAAAATATAATTTTTCAAAAATTTTATTGAATTTTTTTAGTCTACTAATACTAAGCAAACATTTTATTAACTTTTAGCAAGAATTTTTATAATTTTTAATCAATTGAACTAAGAGAAAATTCGTTCATTAGTCGTACTAGCCGTATGTGGATAATTTATTTAATTAATTATTTACATTTTAGAAGAACTAAATTTCAGTTGGCAGTTGTAGTTATATAAACTCAGAGTTTATTCAAAGGTCGATCCTTATTTATTACCGGGAATATAAGTAGTTAATAAGGAGTACTAAATAGATACGGAGTGATGATTTTTTGTCCATTTTGCACTATCTCGCTTAGTTTCCGAGATACGATACAGCCTATTTTATGATTATAAAATAAAAAATATGAGAAAATACAAGTGAGACACAAAAAAATAATGGTTTGAAAGCAGTTGTGGTCTAAATTAACTTGCAAAATTTGTTAATTTGCGAATCACGAATTAGTAAATTTTAGGTCGAAAAATAGTTCAAATACTGATGAAATTTGTACTCGAGGTAAAATGAGATAATTATAACTTTAGCTAAATAACTGATTTAAACGATAAAAACATACAAAATTAGCTCATCTGAATTGGATTTTAACCAATTTTTGAACTAACTTTTTTTATGAGTGTACTATACAAAATATTTAAAATAAAGTCGAACACATCCATTCAAACATTTTCATCAAACAAAATTTTAAGGTACATTTTTTAAAATATTTTGTGTGACACGAAATTAAAAAAAAAAATACGACTTTTCTGATTTAAAATCTACGTTTTCCCCCTTTACAGTAAAGGAAATAGTTTTAAACTTTCAGATCCCAACTAATACAAAATGGAGTCATTAGACTAAAAAGGTAATTTATATATCGCTGATTGGTAAAAAGTTGTTTACAAATAATATCAAAATTTTCCAATTTTTAAAATTTTGCAGTTTTTTACATAGGGTTTTTGCTCCGTTTTTTGGAATTGAGTTTTGAGAACCCTATTTAAAAAATGGTGTAATTTTATACAGTATACCAAGTTCATGTCAGCTCACCAACAACGCGTTTCAAACACACAGAAAAACACAATGTGCCAACCAAATTCAGTAGATACAACCAATAATTTCGATTGGTACATCCATATTCAAATGTGATTGCAGAATATATTGGTTGAAGCAACTAAAATTATGTTGTATTAACCGAATTTTGTTGTCATAATGAATATTTAATATTATTGCATTCGATCTATGAATTGTCACTGGAAATTGTAAATTTTCATAAAATTTTATGAAAAATTTCGTATTATTTATTAAAAATTTCATACAACTAACGAAAAAGTTTCATTTAAAATGTTTTCATTAAAACTATTAAGCTTTTTCATTAAATTTACGAAGTTTTTTTATTTTCGAAGTTTTTCTTTCATTTAGTGAACAAAGTTCATTAAAATTCGGCCAAGGAATTCTCTCTGTGTAGCAACCGAATTTCAGTTGGCAACTGACGAAATTTTTCTCTCTATGAATATATCAAACTTATAAGTAGTTGGCGTAAATTTTTAGAAAATGTATGTATTTTGCATCTGACATTCACAATTATTTTTGAAATTGGCTTGCGTATGGCGTGAACTGAGTAAACAGCATCACCGAGTCAAAACGGCATTTTAAAACGCAAACATTTAAAACACAAATTATAAAATTTTGCGAAATTAAATTATTTTTTTTTGTTGGAGGTATCAAGAGTGAATCTTCACGACGGACTAAATTAATAAAGTGCAAAAAATTTAATTTCGCTTTGCGACAACTAAAGCACTGTATCAATTCCGCCAAAACGTATATTAAATAAACGATTTTAATTATCGTAGTAAAAAACTTTTGATATAGTTATATATTACAATTGTTTATAATAATATATCACAAAATATATATTCATGCAAAGTTATATAAAATTATATCTCAATCATAAAATTATATCTTATATAACATATCGACCTATATATACCTACATGTCACATGTAAATGCATATTTTTGTATGCAACTTTAACTAATTGGGTAAAATTATATAACATTATATATAATTAAATACGCTTGGATGAGAACAAAATACGGATACAATTGTATTAAACTATATCTCATTTTATCAAATTAGGTCTAATTGTAGCAAATAATGTTTAACTGTATCAGATGAGATCCAATATGATACAATTAGATGTTCTCATTTTTCGGATATTATTATATATAATATAAAAATTCACAAATTATTTGTTTTGTTTGGGTAGCTTATTATAAAAATCGTAAAGCAAAAACAGTAACTTTAATATTTTTTATTTGCTTTAAACTTAAAACCGCCATTGTTTTTTCGCCGTTCAAGATATGTGATTGACGCGGATGCATTCAGCATGCTGTCATACAAAAAAATAGTTTTAATATATTGACACAGTGTCGAACATTTTTGAAAGTCCTCATATAAACTATAGTTTCACTTCTCCGCAGTAGAAAATATTGATTTTGTAAATCTAAGCATTTAAGTTTCCTTTCAAACAGACTCCCTTATTCTACCCTTTCTCTTTTTTTTTTAATAAAATGACAATGCATAGTCTATTGAGTCAGTTTTCCGTAAAATAAATACTTTTTCATTATTGTGATTAATTTCTTACAAAGTTTATTGTTGTTGTGAGCGTGTGGGTGGTTGGTTGGTTGGAATAAAAACAATAAAGCATGATATGACAAAACAAAACAAAACAACCCAGCAAAACTTTTTGTTAAGAAGTGGGACATACTCATGAATTACCTTATAATGATACCTCAATACTTTTACTATTTTACAATAATAAGCAACCCTGCAGGAAATGTCAATAGACAAAAAGTATTGATTCACTATTGACTATGTCACCAGTACTACTAACCAAATATTCCCCAGGCAATGTAATTTGCTATAGACATTTAACATGTACGTGTCATTGAAAATCACTAGTGATATTAGAACTATTGACTAGGAGGTGAATAGCTAGTTCTTATGGGACCATATGTAGACATTGGAACCAAAGATTCACTAGTGACTAGGTAGTTCTTATGGCACCATATGTAGACATTAGAAACATAGATTCACTAGTGACTGGGTAGTTCTTATGGGACCATATGCAGACATTGGACCAAAGATTCACTAGTGACTCGTTAGTTCTTATGGGACCACATGTAGACATAAGAACCATATATTCACTAGTGACTAATTAGTTCTAATGGGACCATATGTAGACATTGGAACCAAAAATTTACTAGTGAGTTAATAAAGTAAAAAGTGTAGACGCTTAGTTGACAAAGTCAACAAAATAGTAGACAAAAGTGGAGACTTGGAGACACTTGACCCCAAGCTTCCTGCAGGGAAATTAGTTAAATATTAATATTAACATAAGTTTTAGTCTCCACTGAGGTTAAAACATTTCTACTTACGTACAAAATATACGTGCATAACTTAGTATAAACTTATTCTGTTTTTATAATTATATTTACATTTGTTTTACTATTGTGTATTTACATATTTACAATTATCAGCTTCTGAAAGGCAAATCTAAGACATGGTGTCTTTTAAGTCTGTTAACCTCTTTACTGTCATCAAGTAAACTAATTACAAGTGGGTTAGAATGATTACTTAGTCTTTCAAGATATCTAGAGCTAAAGTTTTTAATTTCTTCTTTTACTTTTTGTATGTGTAGGTCTTTATGAATGTTATTATTGGTTATAAACCATGGAGCATTGGCAATCATTCCAAGGGTTTTGGATTGGCAGCGTTGCAAAATTTCAATATTAGAGTTGCTTGCAGAACCCCATAGCTGAATTACATACGTCCATATGGGCTTCAAAATGGACTTATATAATAGAACTTTGTTTTCAAGGTTCAACTCAGAGTTTCGACCTAACAACCAATACATGCGCCTCGTCTTTAAATCTAAGTGATTTCTTTTTGCCTTTATGTGGTTTTTTCATGTTAATCTTCTATCTAAATGCATTCCTAGGTATTTGACACAATCTGATTTAGGAATTATTTCATCATTGAGATAGATTTGCGGACAGTCACCCTTTCTTAGTGCAAAAATAATGTGCGTAGATTTTTCGGCATTTACACAAATGTTCCACCTTTTTAACCTCATTACTTCAAAACATAAAATAAGGACTTGCCGCACACAGTGCATATATTATAAACGTAAAGTAATTATTGAAATATTTTTGCAAATCTGGTGGTTGTCACAAATTTTGCAAATTTCGCAAATAACCCGAGTGCTTAGGGTAAAAATAAAACAGACGGACCGAAAAATAGATTTCTGGTCAACTGTGCCAGCAACTCAATACAACGTCTAAATCAATCATAAGTAGGCTCTTAAAGGATTTCCAAAGAAGTACTCGCCAAAAGCTGATGTATGGTCCAACTTGAATTCGCTAAAAGGAATTTACAAACCTAATGGAGAAAGGCAAGTCAATAATCGCTGTAGTTAGTATCACTGTTTAAACACAAATTTTTTCAAAGGTGGTTTTTTCTGATGAGAAAAATTTCAATCTTAATGGTCCAGATCGTTTTAACAGCTATGGGAGAGACCTAAGTAAGGAACAACAGTATAGTTGATTTGGCATTTCCAAGCACTAGAATGAATTCTTCTGAGTACATTACAGTATTGGAAGAGAAATTGGTGCCATTTATTGAAAATAGCAACGAACAAGAATACATTTTTAAACAAGACAATGCCACAGTACATGTTAGTCGTCAGGCGATGGAATGATTATTATCAAAAAATATAAGAATATTGCAATGGCCCGAATGTTCCTCGGATCAAAACCCCATTGAGAATATTTAGGGAATATTAACCCGTCTAGTTTACGCAGAAAACCGTCAATATGAAAGCGTTGTTCATCTAAAAGAAGGATTTATTGATGAGTGGAGATCTATAACGGAAGAATTTCGAATAAATCTGGTAGACAGTATGTCTGATGAAATTTTCGAGTTTATTCAAAAAAAGGAGGCCTCACGCATTGTTAAAACCGCTGCTTTAAATTATTTTTCTTAAATTTTAATATATTAAGTTAAATGTATTTATAGTTAACACTAATCGATTTTGTTATTCCTTTTTATATATAGGAAAATAAAAAATAAATTAATTGTGTTTTTGTTAAATATTATTAATTTTTCATTGGTTTCACATTTAGGATGGTTAAACTCTTCTAATTTTTTTTTAACTTACGAAATTTAGTGAAATTAATGTGTAATTATGGTTTTGCAACGCAGTGTATATACCGATAGCTCATTTAGAGAAGTTCTCGCTTAACAGCCGAGACCCAGGTTTGAATCCCAACGTGACCAAGTTATTTATTTAAAAAAAAAATAGTTTTAATCCTTTTTTTATGAAAACATTACTTTTTTCCATCATGTGGTGAACGATTTCGACAAGTGCTACGTTTTTCTACATATACGATTTTTTTCCGATATTTCCAAATAGTATTTCGATGTTTTAACATATCTTTCCAAATTATTTTATTTTGTACTACAGTGTTTATATAAACTAAAATTTTTTTTTTTTTAATTGTAATCTTTCATGTTGCTACCGAATTTAATGGGTCAATCAGTCAGTAAACTAAACGTATATTGATGTTTATATCACATTGTATAGAACGAAATGTATACAACAAATTAGTATACATGTTGCTAACCACATGTTTATAGGAACATGTTGTATTAACGTTAGTACGGATAGGATCGCTCGGCAATTTCTATTTAGTTTATTATTCACTATTCTAGCGTATTTTTTTTATTTCTAAATTATATAGTTAAATATATTTTGCAAACCTAATAATTAAAAAAAAAAAAAAGAAAAAAAAACCCGAGTCTTTTTAAGTATTAACTTTTTTCGTCGGGTTTTGCAATCGATTAATCGTGAGGAATGAGGTTGCCACTACTTTGAGTTGATAGTGCTGTTTATATTAATCAACTATGTGTTTTTATTATTTTGCTTTGTACTAGACGATTTGACTCTTCTCTCTGAAATTACCTGGTAAAGACGAGTGTGACGTACTTCCTTTTTCTGAAATATTCCACCAAGTAAGAAAGTCAAAACACCTCGTCAAATATTAATTTAATAAAATTTTCGCCAATCAGTAATTTAAAACGCCATAAAATTACTTTAAAAGCTCTTGATTTAATTGTTATCCGGTAATCAGGTAATATTTTTTTTTTTCAATTGCATTCCGAGAATTTTATAAATGTAAACCTGTTTTTTGATATTTCTATAGATATCAAAATTTTTCGAAGAAATTCTTCTCCACAGAAACACGTTTCCTCTGTTATATTACTTACCAGGAAGAATAGTTTACACACGGATTGATAAAATTACTGGAGAAGACGTAATTTTATTCGAAACACGCCAAACACCGCTGTGTGTAAACCTAACCAAACTTTTGGGTATTTGGAGTACACACAATTTTTTTATTACCGGTGAACACAAAACTTCTATAGTAAAGCCGAACAATTTTCATCGTCACCTGGAGGTAAAATAATTTAGCAAAAAGTAACCACTTGGTTGGTTCTTCGGTAAACTTATAAAAAAGAACACTTGGTGGTAAGTTAACTCAGAGTAAATTTCTCGACAACCAACCAATAAAATGTATGTAAATCTTTCTTCTTGTCAGTTCGGTTTTGAACATCGTCAATAAGTGTTCCGTGCATATACCCAACCGAGTTATAGAACCTCCAGAGAAGACCAAATCGAAAAAGATTCGAATAGCAGCAACAGATGTATGAAACGTTCAAAATAACAAATCGAAAAATTGAATTTTTCTAACCCGAAAAAGTGTGCGTGAAAACATCCTTAAACTCGTGAAAATTTGTGACAAAATTCCTTGCAAATAGTTACAAAAAAATTGTTATAAAATTTCTTGCAAATAGTTACAACCAACCAAAATGACTACCCAAAATTAAAATTTTAATACATAAAACCGTAAATAATAATTGCGGAAATTTCAAATATTTAAAGTCTAATAGTTAAACGTCATATAAAGTAAATTCTTTAATAGTTAAATATTAGTTAACTTAATTAATAATAATAATCGGATCCAATAAGAAACCGCATAAAGTTATACATCACTAATTCACAAATAAAAAGATGTATCAGAAAATGAAATCGCGTAAAGAAAAAAAATCGTTTTAAGCAAAAATAAGATAAATTAAGTAAATTTAAGTTAGTTAAAAAACAAAGAAATAACAAAATTTAGTTAAATTTAAAAGTGCCAAGTAATTAGTGAGTTAAAGTTCAAAAAAAACAAGACATGACATATAACGAAAAGAAAGAAATCATGCAACGGATAACTAGCACAACAAAATAAAATCCTAAACCTATATAAAATTTCCTTAAACTAGTGTCCCATATAAAACAATAAAAAGTCTTAACAATTATAGAAAAAGTCATGAAACTAATAACCAAAAACAACAAATCAAAATCTTAAGACTTAAAAAAGAAATTTCTTACACTAGTATCACAGCTAAAACCATTAACAAATAAAATTCAATATATAAAATTCAACAAATAAAATTCTACAAATAAAATTAAATTAAAATTCCGAAAAGGTTCTAACTAACCCACAAAGGTATATGTACGAACATAATTTATAATAATTAACTTTTTTCACAGTATTAACATCAACATTATCATCGAGATCGAGGAGGCCTTTTCGTTCATCGTTGGTTAAGTTGGGTGAGTAAAACTGAACCTTTTAACTCAAGTTGTAATTTCTTGCATATAGTAAAACAAAAAAATAAAAAGAATCAATGAAATCGTAAAAATTTAGAAAAAAAAAATAATAAACAAAAAACCAAGATCAAAGAATAATGACGTCACTAATTTCTACTCATTGTTATATTCTTGTAATTACTCTCTGCACTTAATTTAAGTAGAGTACTATCTAGTTGAACTGTTTTTTTTTTCCTAATGCATTCATACTTTTCGTTTTCATAATTGTAATTTACTATCATTGATTCTTAAATTTTGTTTTGGTTTTCATTGATAACTTTTAAAAAAAAAAAAAAAACATCGGTGCATAAAAGAATAGTAACAGAATGAATAAATAAATAAATAATCGTTAACGGTTCCGGGTAACCAATCGTAATATATGTTAATATAGTAAAAATAAGTTATACGATTCCTTTTTACTCATATAATGGTAAAAGAAATGTATCACTTATTAATATAGTTTTATAAATTTACCATGTTTGAAAAGTAAATTTAATACTATTTTATGGAAAACTAAAATTTATTGAAATTGCTAATTAACTACCTTAAATAATTAAAATATAAAATATTAATTTAATTCTAACGTTTTAAGTTTTAATATGGAATTAAATTTCCGGATACCTCCATTTAAGCCTGCTGCATAGATTTCTTTCTTTACTAGCTCCTTCGAGATCATTAAATTATAAATCTTTGTGAGCTAAGCGTGGCGCTTTTAACTTTTAATTTTTTTTAATCTTAAGCTAGTCTGTTGGTAAATATACCTTTATAACTCATGAAGTTCATTCAGACAAAGGGCTGCTATTTTCTTTGTTTTAAGTACCTATGGTTAATCTTGTTTCTACATATGTTCTTTAAATTTATAATGAGTTAAATAAATTAATGAAATTTGTATAATGAATTGCTAAGCTAATTCGTGTGTTTTCTAATATGGGCTGAAACGTTAGGGTAGTGCTTTTATTTTGGGATCCTAGAACTTACTTCATATTTGCCACTAGGATCATGGTTTGGGTGGGTCATGAGGCAGAGGTTCCCAATAACAACTGAGGAACCCAAACTTTTGTAGGCAATCGCGATCAATACCATTTTGTTTTAAAATAATTTTTGTACTCTCGTAGTCATATAAGGGGCTTTGTTTTGTTAGAAATGACTATATAGGACCAGTAGAGTAAATTAAAATTTTGATTAGTAATGTCTTTGTTACTAAATAGGGAGTCTATATAAAAGACTTGTAATGGTACCGAGGCTAGATAGGAAAGGTCACGAACCCCGTACCGACTGATCGCTAGCGATATTATGGCTCCCGCAGACCTCTTTCTGTTTGGTACTTTAAGGAGTTTTTTTTTTGAAGATTTTTATATTCTTAAAGATTTTTATTTTAAACTCCATCAAAATATGAAACTTTTTATGAATTTTCATTTGACAATTATTTGTACATTACATATAAAATGGCGCCCATCGTGGGGCAAAAGTATCCAAACATTTGGGTATTTTCGCTCCCGAAATTTTGATATAAATTTTTAAAGTTCATTTCAAGCATATTACTTAATGGTTTTCTTTTCGAAATCTTCTGTTATGAATAAATATAAATGTTTTTCTGGATTTTTAATGCTTGAGGACTAAACGTTCGAGTAATTTAACCGAAAAACCTCTTTATGTTTCTTTCTTAGGATTTGAGATCGAAAAGATAATTTATTTTGTAATATTGCATTTTCTGAAAAAGCTGTTATTTTTCGAAGTTTAAGTAACTGAGTTATCGACAACTATTAGTTAAACGGATTATGTTATTTTGCTGTTTGTCAATTAACATCCTTTAAATTTTAGTTAGGTAGTATCGGAACACATTTCTACTCGTTGGTTTGTTACTAAACCCAGGGAAATAATTGTTTCTCAGAGATATACCATAGCCTTGTTTTGGTTCCTGTATTGATCATGAAAATTAAGCCTATTATTCTTTTTGCCCTAACGTCAGCATAACCATGTTAGAAAACATTAAATAATGAACATTTTGTTGAAAACATATATTTTTTATAATAATTTTGTTCGCCTGAACAATAACATTATTGCCACAGAACGTTAATTTTGTTTTTTTTTGCGGATAACTTAAATTTTTGTTAAAATTTTTTTTTGATTCTTGTTGATATATTTCTCTTGTAAAACTAATATTTACTTGTGTAAAGTTAATTATTGTTTTTAAAAATGAGTCATCCATCAACGCCTCAAAAGCAAACTTCCGGTGCCGAAGCACTGCCTCAAGGTGCCAAAGGTCCCGATTTGATTTGTCCCCTTTGTAATGAAAAGATGGACGCAAAAATACCTTGCTATTTATTAAGTAAATGTAATCATGCTTTTCACAGAGCGTGTATAGAAAACTTTCTTTCAAATGAAACTTCTTGTCCAGTCTGTAAACTCGGTTGTGATCTTGCAGACTTAAAGAAAGTTACGTTTCCGGCTAAACGAGGTGCAGTAGCTAAAACTGGAACTCGTGGTGGCCTAAGTAGCCAATATGGAACTAGAAGTGCTAGGAAAAATCTTTTCCAGGAGACTTCAAGCCAATTGTTAAATATTAGCGGTAACGAAGTATTGCAGCCAAGTCTGCCTAATCAAACTATACCCCAATTGCAAGGATTTCAACATTCGATTCCAACGCAATCACCAAGCTTAACACCTTTAAATTTACAAACAATACCATTTTCAAATACTGCTCGTTTTTCTGTTCCTCCTCCGAACATGCAACAAAATTACAGATTTCCGGCTCAAACTACGCAACAGGTACCTTTAAACCCTATAAATGTTGGCAATAGTTCTGAATCGGTAGACTACGGTAGAATCAATGAAATGATCGAAACAAATCTGACTCGTATTTTACAACATTTAAATCTTGTTCAAAATTCTTCTTCTCAGCAAACAATTCAAGCCAACCCAATAAATGGAAGTAGCTTCTCAAATAACATTTCGAATGTTAATCCACACCAAACTAGTGCCAATAGTTCAGTTAACCTGAATACTTCCGTAAACAACTTACCAAATCCTTCACTTCACAATGAAAATTTGAGTTCTGCAATAGGAAATAATTCTCAACATTCTGGTTTTACTGAGCCAATATCTTTTCCTAGCGCGAATAGAATTCATTTCAGTAATTTTCAAACTCGCAACGATAACCCAAATTCTGTAAGTTTTCCTAATGTTGATTATAATCCCGCGAAAATTCTTTCAATTATTCAAAATTGGGGATTAAAATTCGATGGTTCATCGAACGGTTTAACGGTCGAAGCATTTTTATATCGGCTAAGATCGCTTACAAATTCACATTTTAATGGTAATTTTAATATTATTGAAAAGAACCTTCATATTTTGCTTTCGGGAAAAGCTCAAGAATGGTTTTGGCGCTACCATAGAAAAATGAACGAGAGGATTGTATGGAACGATTTTTGTGATGAAATAACATTGCAATATAAAGAATGTAAATCTACATTTGATATTAAAGAAGAAATTAGGAATAAAAAACAAAAGCCTGGAGAATCTTTTGACCAGTTTTATGATTCTATTTCATCAATTATGGACAGACTTCAAAATCCCTTATCAGAACTAGAACTTATCGAAATTATGATAAGAAATTTAAGACCTGAGATCAGGCATGAACTTCTTTATGTATCTGTTGAATCAATTTCAGAA
Source organism: Delia radicum (assembly GCA_021234595.1). Lineage (NCBI taxonomy): Eukaryota > Metazoa > Arthropoda > Insecta > Diptera > Anthomyiidae > Delia > Delia radicum. The sequence continues at coordinate 315,625,596 of CM037851.1, read as the reverse complement.
CTAAGAAAATTAGTTCAAAAACGCGAAAGTTTTTTAAATGATGAGTATGTTCGTCGAAATTTTTCTAATCGAAATCAGAATTCATTTATGCCTCGTAGACATGTGGCTGAAATCGACATGGATTGTGAACTTGAGCTTTCCGAGGATCAAGAAATTTCTATTGATGCAGTGCAAAAGCCAGATAGGATTCCTAGGTGTTGGAACTGCGATCAATTAGGTCATTATTGGGAAGATTGTCTTCACGACAGAACTGTATTTTGCTATGGCTGTGGAGCCAAAAATACTTACAAACCACAGTGCCAAAAGTGTATTGCTCGTAAATCGTCAAAAAACTACAACGCTCCTCAGACGAAGGAAAAACCCTAGATGAATCTTCTTCTCCACAATTGTCCTCTGATGTTAATAACATACCTGAATATGACCACAACTCTATAACTTTAAATACTACCCCTGAAAAACCCACAGATGTTTCTACTAATGAACATAACACTGATTTTTCTAATATAAAAATTTTAAGACGTGATTCAAACAATTTAAATAAAAATTTAGCTATTGATTTTTCTAAAATTATTTACCCTAAACTACCTTACCACAAACGTTGGCAACTCTAAGAAATGAGATTTTTAATGATTTCGAAATTTCTGAAATAAAAATAAAGCAAAAATCCAAACGTTCGACTTTAAGACTTCGTAAATATTATCAAATTCGTAAAATATGCTCAAAATTATTAATATCTGCAATTGTAAGCAGTCAGAAAGATGGTCGTTACTATGCAAAAGTTTCTTTTTTAGATTTTTCTGAATATGGTCTTTTAGACACAGGTGCCAGCATAAGCTGCGTAGGAGCTGATTTAGCGTTACAAAATTTTTCTAATTATTCTAATTTTAATAAATGTAAAGCCTTTGTTAACACCGCAGATGGTGCACCACAAAAAGTAATCGGTTGGCTTAGTGTTAATATTGCCTTTAAAGATAAAAGTCGTCATTTAAATTTATTTATAATTCCATCGATTTCTCAGCGTCTTATACTTGGGATAGACTTCTGGAAAAAGTTCAATTTAATTCCTAACGTTATTGAGTCTGTTGATTTAATAGATAAGTCTATTTTTGGGCTATGTCCTGCTGAATTGGCTAAACTAGAACAATCTGAGGAAATTCCTGCAAATATTACAAAATCTGAAGCCAATGACTCTGATGAACATTTTTTCCTTCTGACTTCGAGTCAACAACAGCAACTCGATGCTGTTATTTCTCTGTTCCCAAATTTTGAGAAACAAGGGCTAGGAAGAACCGCCTTGATTAATCACGAGATTGACGTTAGCAATGCTAAGCCGATTAAACAGAGGTTCTACCCAGTTTCGCCCGCAGTAGAGAAACTGATGTTCGCAGAGATAGATCGCATGCTATCATTGGGTGTGATTGAACCGTCATCCTCACCCTGGAGCTCTCCTATGAGATTGGTAATCAAGCCCAATAAAGTGCGCCTTTGCCTTGACGCTAGGAAGGTAAATTCAGTTACCAAAAAGGATGCGTATCCTTTACCGTCAATTGAAGGAATTTTCGCTCGTCTTCCGAAAGCCAATATCATTTCTAAGTTAGATTTGAAAGATGCTTATTGGCAAATCGGCTTAGCCGATGATTCAAAACCCATTACCGCATTCACAGTCCCAGGAAGGCCCCTGTACCAGTTTACAGTAATGCCTTTTGGGCTGTGCAATGCACCCCAAACAATGTGCAGGTTAATGGATGATCTAATTCCACATGATCTTAAAAATAGCGTTTTTGGTTACTTAGATGATTTAATAATCGTATCCGAAAATTTTGAACAACATCTTTCTATTTTAGTACGTATTTCTGAACAATTTCGTAAGGCAAATCTAACACTGAACGTATCCAAAAGTCGATTTTGCGTAACTCGGGTGAAATACCTTGGTTATGTGATAGGCGACGGAGGAATAACCACGGATCCTGAGAAAATTAGCGCGATTCGAGAATGGCCAGTACCGAAAAACCTTAAACAGGTGAGGGGATTCTTAGGACTCGCGGGGTGGTACAGAAGATTTATTGAAAATTTTTCTAGCGTAGTTTTTCCAATATCTGAAACTCTGTCCACCAAGAAAAAGTTTGTTTGGACTCCTGAAGCGCAGGCGTCATTCGAATTGATAAAAGATTTACTCACTTCTGCTCCGGTTTTAAGTAACCCAAATTTTGATAAAAAGTTTTATTTACATTGCGACGCGTCCGATTTTGGAATTGGTGCGGTGCTCGTGCAATTGGATGAAGATGGTCAGGATAAAACGATAGCGTATATGAGTAAAAAGTTAAATTCAGCTCAGAGAAATTATAGCGTAACTGAGCGTGAGTGTCTCGCGGTTCTTGAAGCAATTGAAAGATTTCGCTGTTATCTCGAACTTCAAGAATTTGAAGTGATCACGGACCACTCAAGCCTCGTTTGGCTTATGCGACAACCCAATTTAAGTGGCAGATTAGCACGGTGGGTCCTGAAATTGCAATCGTATAAATTTACCGTGAGTCATAGAAAAGGCAAGGACAATGTTGTGCCTGACGCGTTGTCTAGAATTCCTTGTGATGAAATTTTAGCCCTAGAATGTCCTGAACCTGAGATAGACCTAGACTCGCCTCTATTTGAAGAAACGGAATATGAAAATTTGAAAACTAAGATTCAGGAAAATCAAAAGTCATATCCTGATATCAAGGTTGTTGATCGTTTCGTGTACATTCGTACGGAACATTGCGACGGTAGCGAAGCTGGTGAAAAACAAGCTTGGAAACTTTGGATTCCGTCAGGCCTTCGAAATATTTTAATTTATCGTTTTCACGATACTCCAACTTTTTCCCATGGAGGTATGTTCAAAACTTTAGAGCTTTTAAGGCGTAATTTTTTTTGGCCAGGAATGGTAAGAGACGTTAGAAATTTTGTGAGGAACTGCCACACTTGTAAAACCACTAAAGCCCCTAATTTTGTATTAAAACCGGAAATGGGTCAACAGACAATAAGTATTCGTCCATTTCAGCGGTTGTATATAGATTTGCTAGGTCCATACCCCCGCAGTAAATCTGGTCACATCGGTTTATTAATAGTTTTGGATCATTTAACCAAATTCCATTGGTTACAGCCCTTAAAAAAATTTACGTCACAAGTTATTAGAGATTTTTTGGAAAAACAAATATTCCACGTTTACGGTGTGCCTGAATTCATCGTTAGCGACAACGGCTCTCAGTTTAAGGCCAATGACCTAAACGCATTTTTTACAAGCTTGGGAATTCAACATATTTATACAGCCATATACTCACCCCAATCCAATGCTTCTGAACGAGTTAATCGTTCTATTATCGCGGGTATACGTGCGTATTTAAAAAGTGATCATACTAAATGGGATGACAATCTAACTGCGATTAGTTGTGCGCTTCGAAATTCTTACCATCAATCAATAAATACGTCCCCATACCATGCTTTATATGGGTTCGACATGTTAACCCATGGATCGTCATACGCTTTGCTGAAAAACTTAAAACTTTTAGAAGAACCTTCGATTTCTCTTAACCGAGATGATAGCTTGCAGTTAATTCGAAAGGATTTACAAAAACACCTTAAACAAGCTTACGACCAAAACAAAAAACAATATAATCTTCGAACACGTCATCAAACTTTTCAAATAGGTCAGGAAGTTCTACGTCGAAATTTTGTTCAAAGCAGCATGGAAAAACGTTTTAATGCCAAATTTGCACCTCTCTTTGTAAAAGCCAAGGTCAAGGAAAAATTAGGAAACCATTATTATGTGTTAATAGACTTACATGATAAACCAGTCGGTACATATCATGCAAAGGACATTCGTTCATAGTTTTGTTGCATTAGAATTTAAAATATCGGCTATATAAAGTATGGAAATCAAACACACTTATAATATCAACCACAAATTAATATAATTTTTTTTGTTTTTTGAAAAGAAAAAAAAATTTTGAATATTCTATAATTTAACTGCTTCCTTAAAATTCAGCAAATCTTTATATTAAATTACTATAGGTTTCCATAACATTTTATAAAACCTTTCATTCTGTTTAATAAAAAAAAAAAAAAAAAATCTGGGTATAACAATTTAAGTCCAGCTAACAGTTGGAAATTTTTTTTAATGTGAATACATTAATTTTTAGCTTTAAGTTTATCATATGAATTTTAATACCTCTCTGTTGACTGGGGAATTACATATCTTGAAGGGTTAATCGTTCCTTTTCAAGCTAACCTTGTAACCCATAGAGTCAAGGTTATCTAGTTTGTGGTGAACGATTTCGACAAGTGCTACGTTTTTCTACATATACGATTTTTTTCCGATATTTCCAAATAGTATTTCGATGTTTTAACATATCTTTCCAAATTATTTTATTTTGTACTACAGTGTTTATATAAACTAAAATTTTTTTTTTTTTTAATTGTAATCTTTCATGTTGCTACCGAATTTAATGGGTCAATCAGTCAGTAAACTAAACGTATATTGATGTTTATATCACATTGTATAGAACGAAATGTATACAACAAATTAGTATACATGTTGCTAACCACATGTTTATAGGAACATGTTGTATTAACGTTAGTACGGATAGGATCGCTCGGCAATTTCTATTTAGTTTATTATTCACTATTCTAGCGTATTTTTTTATTTCTAAATTATATAGTTAAATATATTTTGCAAACCTAATAATTAAAAAAAAAAAAAGAAAAAAAAAACCCGAGTCTTTTTAAGTATTAACTTTTTTCGTCGGGTTTTGCAATCGATTAATCGTGAGGAATGAGGTTGCCACTACTTTGAGTTGATAGTGCTGTTTATATTAATCAACTATGTGTTTTTATTATTTTGCTTTGTACTAGACGATTTGACTCTTCTCTCTGAAATTACCTGGTAAAGACGAGTGTGACGTACTTCCTTTTTCTGAAATATTCCACCAAGTAAGAAAGTCAAAACACCTCGTCAAATATTAATTTAATAAAATTTTCGCCAATCAGTAATTTAAAACGCCATAAAATTACTTTAAAAGCTCTTGATTTAATTGTTATCCGGTAATCAGGTAATATTTTTTTTTTTCAATTGCATTCCGAGAATTTTATAAATGTAAACCTGTTTTTTGATATTTCTATAGATATCAAAATTTTTCGAAGAAATTCTTCTCCACAGAAACACGTTTCCTCTGTTATATTACTTACCAGGAAGAATAGTTTACACACGGATTGATAAAATTACTGGAGAAGACGTAATTTTATTCGAAACACGCCAAACACCGCTGTGTGTAAACCTAACCAAACTTTTGGGTATTTGGAGTACACACAATTTTTTTATTACCGGTGAACACAAAACTTCTATAGTAAAGCCGAACAATTTTCATCGTCACCTGGAGGTAAAATAATTTAGCAAAAAGTAACCACTTGGTTGGTTCTTCGGTAAACTTATAAAAAAGAACACTTGGTGGTAAGTTAACTCAGAGTAAATTTCTCGACAACCAACCAATAAAATGTATGTAAATCTTTCTTCTTGTCAGTTCGGTTTTGAACATCGTCAATAAGTGTTCCGTGCATATACCCAACCGAGTTATAGAACCTCCAGAGAAGACCAAATCGAAAAAGATTCGAATAGCAGCAACAGATGTATGAAACGTTCAAAATAACAAATCGAAAAATTGAATTTTTCTAACCCGAAAAAGTGTGCGTGAAAACATCCTTAAACTCGTGAAAATTTGTGACAAAATTCCTTGCAAATAGTTACAAAAAAATTGTTATAAAATTTCTTGCAAATAGTTACAACCAACCAAAATGACTACCCAAAATTAAAATTTTAATACATAAAACCGTAAATAATAATTGCGGAAATTTCAAATATTTAAAGTCTAATAGTTAAACGTCATATAAAGTAAATTCTTTAATAGTTAAATATTAGTTAACTTAATTAATAATAATAATCGGATCCAATAAGAAACCGCATAAAGTTATACATCACTAATTCACAAATAAAAAGATGTATCAGAAAATGAAATCGCGTAAAGAAAAAAAATCGTTTTAAGCAAAAATAAGATAAATTAAGTAAATTTAAGTTAGTTAAAAAACAAAGAAATAACAAAATTTAGTTAAATTTAAAAGTGCCAAGTAATTAGTGAGTTAAAGTTCAAAAAAAACAAGACATGACATATAACGAAAAGAAAGAAATCATGCAACGGATAACTAGCACAACAAAATAAAATCCTAAACCTATATAAAATTTCCTTAAACTAGTGTCCCATATAAAACAATAAAAAGTCTTAACAATTATAGAAAAAGTCATGAAACTAATAACCAAAAACAACAAATCAAAATCTTAAGACTTAAAAAAGAAATTTCTTACACTAGTATCACAGCTAAAACCATTAACAAATAAAATTCAATATATAAAATTCAACAAATAAAATTCTACAAATAAAATTAAATTAAAATTCCGAAAAGGTTCTAACTAACCCACAAAGGTATATGTACGAACATAATTTATAATAATTAACTTTTTTCACAGTATTAACATCAACATTATCATCGAGATCGAGGAGGCCTTTTCGTTCATCGTTGGTTAAGTTGGGTGAGTAAAACTGAACCTTTTAACTCAAGTTGTAATTTCTTGCATATAGTAAAACAAAAAAATAAAAAGAATCAATGAAATCGTAAAAATTTAGAAAAAAAAAATAATAAACAAAAAACCAAGATCAAAGAATAATGACGTCACTAATTTCTACTCATTGTTATATTCTTGTAATTACTCTCTGCACTTAATTTAAGTAGAGTACTATCTAGTTGAACTGTTTTTTTTTTCCTAATGCATTCATACTTTTCGTTTTCATAATTGTAATTTACTATCATTGATTCTTAAATTTTGTTTTGGTTTTCATTGATAACTTTAAAAAAAAAAAAAAAACATCGGTGCATAAAAGAATAGTAACAGAATGAATAAATAAATAAATAATCGTTAACGGTTCCGGGTAACCAATCGTAATATATGTTAATATAGTAAAAATAAGTTATACGATTCCTTTTTACTCATATAATGGTAAAAGAAATGTATCACTTATTAATATAGTTTTATAAATTTACCATGTTTGAAAAGTAAATTTAATACTATTTTATGGAAAACTAAAATTTATTGAAATTGCTAATTAACTACCTTAAATAATTAAAATATAAAATATTAATTTAATTCTAACGTTTTAAGTTTTAATATGGAATTAAATTTCCGGATACCTCCATTTAAGCCTGCTGCATAGATTTCTTTCTTTACTAGCTCCTTCGAGATCATTAAATTATAAATCTTTGTGAGCTAAGCGTGGCGCTTTTAACTTTTAATTTTTTTAATCTTAAGCTAGTCTGTTGGTAAATATACCTTTATAACTCATGAAGTTCATTCAGACAAAGGGCTGCTATTTTCTTTGTTTTAAGTACCTATGGTTAATCTTGTTTCTACATATGTTCTTTAAATTTATAATGAGTTAAATAAATTAATGAAATTTGTATAATGAATTGCTAAGCTAATTCGTGTGTTTTCTAATATGGGCTGAAACGTTAGGGTAGTGCTTTATTTTGGGATCCTAGAACTTACTTCATATTTGCCACTAGGATCATGGTTTGGGTGGGTCATGAGGCAGAGGTTCCCAATAACAACTGAGGAACCCAAACTTTTGTAGGCAATCGCGATCAATACCATTTTGTTTTAAAATAATTTTTGTACTCTCGTAGTCATATAAGGGGCTTTGTTTTGTTAGAAATGACTATATAGGACCAGTAGAGTAAATTAAAATTTTGATTAGTAATGTCTTTGTTACTAAATAGGGAGTCTATATAAAAGACTTGTAATGGTACCGAGGCTAGATAGGAAAGGTCACGAACCCCGTACCGACTGATCGCTAGCGATATTATGGCTCCCGCAGACCTCTTTCTGTTTGGTACTTTAAGGAGTTTTTTTTTGAAGATTTTTATATTCTTAAAGATTTTTATTTTAAACTCCATCAAAATATGAAACTTTTTATGAATTTTCATTTGACAATTATTTGTACATTACAATCATTCTAACCATATTAGTAGCCCATACATTACATTTTGGCTCATCATCTTTGAAATTTATCAATGAAGTAAGAGGTACACATTACTTTATACATTATTAGGTAATGTGTGGTTTTGCTGGGAAAGTATGAATCATTGTTAAATATTTAAGTATATTTAAGGCATGTTATCAAACAAAAAAACCAAAAAACGCCCTGTCAAATTATTAAAAATGCAAAGTTTTTTGAATTTGATTGAGGTAAACAACCCTCATCTTTAACCAAATAAAAATAATGTAATAATTTGTTATCTACCATAAAAGGGCATCATGTTTTAGTATTGATCTTGAAAATAATACATATTCGCCACGTTTTGCAGCGTTTTTACTAAAAAAGAAAAGGAAATTTTTGATTTCCCCTGTTAATGAATGATGTCTTATTTTGGATAATAGCCAAAGAATTATGAATATATTTTGGTAAAATACTTAAATAGGGTGGCCATATCCCAGCAAAATGATTTCTAAACTAACTCCAAAAGACAAAATTTTTGTTCGCGATGTCCCGCTTAGTATGTATCTTTTCAGCAAGTGAAATGTGCTTTTTATTCGCATCAAAAAAATCTAAGAAAAACTTTAAAAATTCAAATATTTTTAATGATTTCTTTGTCTACCAGTATTTAGCAAATGTTTTGCTGATTTTAGAAAATTTATTTGTTATTTTTTTAATCAACTAACATTTAACTTAAATATAACTAAATATTTGTAGATTCGACTGATTTATTTTTGCTTTTATTTTTTCACTAATAATATTTTCCGCAACGTAATTTTTAGTAGTTTTAGCAAAAATGTTTACTAATTTTTTTTCTATTAGTGTCACAAGCAATAAAATTAGGCCTTCAATAATGCGCTAATAAAAGGCATTATATTTATTGACTGCCAATGGTACAAAAAATCAAGCACTGGCATATCACTGGCTAACCGAGGAATTGTAAATAATCTACTGGCAGAACACTTGTTTAAGACACTTTTCCAGCGTTTCCAAAAAGCATTTTGCCAGTATTTTTTCTACAATAACTTCAGGGGTCTGCAGACAAAATCATTGGCAATGAATTGGCATATTCGTCCTTATGCCAACGTTGGGAAAAAATGTTTTCCCAGTGCTAAAAAATAAAAAATTACTAACGGCTTAAAAGTCTAACCACTTGTAAAGCATTTATTTTGTTAAAATGATAATGCTTAGTTGTTTGTAGTCGGAAGGTTCCGAGTTCGAGTCCGGTTTTAATATTTTTTTCATATAAAATTGATTTTTTTTGTTTCTGGAAAAGCTCTTTTAAGACCAACTTTTTTTTTGTTTTCCCAACATAGGCAAGTTGTTCCCATCAAAGTGGCAGTGGCAGCACATATTTGCAAATCCAACTGTTACCCAGCAGTTATCATTTACTTACGTTTTAAGCTATCAAGTATTATATGTCTCGTTAGCTCAGTCGGTAATGCTAACCTGGCGTCCAGAGTTCGAATCCCGGCGGGACCAAAAAAAAATTATACATGAACTTTTTTTAATTTTATTTTGGTAAATACATTTTTAGACCACATACGTCAAGGTTTTACCAACGTTGCAAATTTTGTTTCCCCCGTGCTTGTCCTACACCCCTCTTGTCTAATGATGTTATCATTTTGAGATTGGGAAAGCACATGTTGCCAGCACTTGTACCACTTGCTAAAGTGCCTTGCCAGCGCTGGTCGGTTTGTCTTTTTCTGACTGGGTTGTTGTACTATTGTACAACTTAAAATTATGTTCTTTTTTCTCAAAATAGTTCCTTTTAGGGCTCTTTACTAATTCTTCGCATGAGTTGGATCAAAAAGTGCTAATTTTGATCGAATATATCATCTATCGCTTTTTATCGCTGCTTCACGGGCCTGATTGCGCGTTTTGCTTTAACAAAATTGCCATCATTGGTACATTAAAAATAAAAGTTAGTAAAGTCAGCAAAATGTTTGCTAAATTTAGCTATTTTTTTCTGATATTAGCAATTTTTCTGCTGTTGCTAACTTTATTGACTTTTTTTAGTGTAGTAACTTAACCCTTAAATTCCCTCTGTATCTTTAAATATACAACAATTAAAGGATTCCTTAATTAAAATGAAAACTTCACTAGTGTGTTGAGAAAATAAAATACATTTTTTAATAAATATTTAGATTTGCACCTTTTACTTAAAGTCAAAAAAATTGCAATTAATTAATAATAATAATTAACGACTCAAAAAATTCGTTTTTTATGATATCGACAAAAGGCAAAAATAATTTTAGAAAGTTTAAATAAAATACAAAATTATTTATTTAGAATGTAAGCTTTCAAATGAAATATTTTTTTTTGTCACTTCATTTTTATGTAATGGGCAATTCAAAATTTTAGAGGTTTTTTGGTTATAAAAAGAGTAAAAAAAAATTATTTTAAATATTGTGGTACGCAGGTTAAAAACAGTATTAAAACGACTTCAAATTTCTTAATTTTTCTTGGTAATTGATTTTTATAATTAAGTTCAAAAAAAGTTCGGGCCACTCTAAAATTATGATCAATACATAAATTTTACAATGTTTCTGTTTTTGCTCTTCTGACAGCCCAATTCAAAAGCAGCAGCAGCAGCGGCGGCAACAACACAAATGTGCACTCATTCATAAAGAAAAGTGAACATATTTACCTGTTTTAATAAAATTTAATTCACAATTATCATCATTATTTTGTGTGTTTTTAAAAACAATATTTAAAACAAACATGGGGTGCTAGAATTACGTACACAGTACAGCTAAACCTCGATGAAGGAGATTTCGATATAATGCGACCACATAATAAAGAAAATGCGGATAACTTCATTTCATATTGAACCTATCCAAAGTATGTAAGGGATTATATATAATGCTATATAAAATTATAAGGAAAATATTTTCAGTAGGACGTCACATATAGTTTAATAAGAATTAGCATGGGACCATATATAACATATCGATCACTATATAAGGGTAACGCTAATTTCTTTTATTTCGGTAACGGTATTTTAGGGTAGTGATATTTCAGTTATTTCGGTAGCGGTTTTTTTTATCGTTAACGGTATTTTACTTATTCCGGTAGCGGTATTTTAGCGGTAACGGTATTTAAATTATTTCGGTAACGTTATTTTAGGTATAACGGGTTTTCAGTTATTTCGATAACGGTATTTTAAGGGTAACGTTGTTTTAGTTATTCAGTTAATGTCAATACACACCGATATTTTTATTCATATTATGACCGAATTCCAATGAATGGCTAGTTTATGATCAAAATTAAGGAAAAATATATCTATTTACAGTGATTTTTCTTTTCAGAACTTGTCAGACTATTTCGGTAACGGTATTTTAAGGATATTGCAATTTTAATTATTTCGGTAACGGTATTTTAGCGATAACGGTATTTTAGTTATTTTGGTAGAGGTATTTTAAGGATATTAACATTTTAGTTATATCGGTAACGATATTTTACGGATAACAGTATTTCAATTATTTCGGTAACGGTATTTAAGGGATAACGATAGTCAGTTAAAAGGGCATTTAAGCGGTATTGCCTACCATCCCTAATATGGAGTAAGATTTGGAGACATATAATAATATCAAGTACCATATAAAAAATTCTCTCAATAAAAATTATCAAAAATTCAACTAACATTTTTCATTTGTTTTTACTGTTTAAAAAAATGACTAACAATTGTAGTAAAAGTGAGCCATATATGTTAGTAAAAATAAACAAACATTTATTTTTTAAATTTTTGTTTTAAATAACAAAAAACGACTGTAAAAAATGAATGTAAAATCATGAAGCAGTCATTAGATGTGGTTTGTTTTTTTAAATGAACTACAAGGTTAGTAAAAAATTAAATTTGTTCTTTTTACATTAAAAATAAAGAAACTGTATTACAATCCAAACAACTACATATTTTTAATGCAGACGTTCCATGAGTGTAGAGGCTTAAGGATAGCTTTCACTTTCATATTTTATCAGGCATGTCATAGATTCCGATTGGAATGGTTTCAATTCCGTATTTACCATTCCGATCGATTTTGCATTAGCTTCTTTAAATTCCGATCGATTTTGATGATTCCCAAATATTTGTACAACTCTGTTTTATTAAATTAAATATGGCAGCGTTGTGCATATGAAAACAAAAACCATATGATTTAAGGAAAAAAAAAACAAACAAAGTCTAAACGCAGCATTAGTTCGCGACCTAGTTCATTGGGATCAATTAAACCACAAAGAACGCTCTCTCAAATGAACTAGAATGCCTAATTCCATTTTTGTTTTTGTTTATGCTTTGCGTTGCCAGTACGACACTTTTCCAAAAACTGATAATTTTTGTTCAAAGAAAAAAGTGGTTCGGACGAAAAAAAAAGTGGCAACGTGTTGCTTAAAAAGTAATTTTATTTTGCAAAATGAAATGTGGTTTTGTTTAAAATCAGAAAATTGGTATAAAACAAATGTTAAACGTATAAATTGCCTGTAAAATAAACTGTCAACAATATTTTGTATTCATAAAAACTACTTTAAAAGCCTTTTTTATCTTAAGTCACTTAAAATATCAATTCCACATAGGAAACTAGAAGTGGTTTCATTCCGGGAAACTTTTTCGTTTTACATTTTCTGGAGAAGCAAAAAGTGAAAATTATTCCACTTCCGATCGGAATGGAATTCTGTGACATGCCTGTATATAGCGTTTGTTTTTTCTAAGACTTTCTTTCCATTTTTTAGCCAAAGTTAAGAAAATTGACATATGTAACCGGTTAATTGACCTATTTTAACCGATTATTCGGGTCGAATAATTATTTGGGTTTTAAATTATTTGTTTCAACATTAAACGAAATAGAGGCGATTAATCGAGGAATCTAAACCGAATTGGAAACACTAGTTAGACCTGTGTGGTATGAATATTTATGAAATATTTCAAAAAATAAAGCTGTCAAAAAATGTGTGTCGATATTTTTAAATGTGTGTCGATATTTTTAAATGTGTGTCGATATTTTCACATGTGTGTAACGAATTGCGTTCACATACATTTGCATTTATAGAAAACATTTCTGACATGTATAACACACTTGTCTTATTATGTGAACGGGGCTAAAGAAATATTTCAAAAAATAAAGCTTGTCGAAAAATGTGTGTCGATATTTTGACATGTGTGTAAATAATTGTATTCACATACATTATACATTTGCTTTATCCAACACATTTCTGACATACATATATAACACACTTATGTGAACTGGGCTTATTCAGCATCATCACGGGCAACATTTCAATGATATCGCAAAATAAAGTGCACCTCTTTGCCTCTTGTGTAGCACAAATGAATGTATCACCTTAGAATTGTTAAATCTCAAATCTTTCGACGCATATTTATTTTATTTCTGTTTTTTTTTTTTGTTTTATTTCATAAATACAGGGTAGAGTTGGGATTAATCGTTCATTTTGGTGACTCGCTCATTATCGTTCAATTCGAGTCAGTGAACTAGTTCGTTCAATCGTTCTTGTTTGCTTTGACTTTTGACTGATCTGCGTGTTGTGAACTGTGTTGTTCGTTTGACAACTATTTTATTACGCACTTTTCTTGTTTTTCGAGATGTTTCCACAAATTTTACTGTACATACACAGAAAAAACTAAAAACGGGTTTCAATTAAAAATTTTATTGAATCAATTAATATTTTAATTGATTTTGCACCTACGACTGAAATAATAGTATTAACTAAAAAAATTTGCAGACAGTTTATTAAAACTCTTTTAATTAAAATAATAATAATATCAATTAAAAGAGTTATTGTTTTTCTTTACAACCTCAATTAAAAAGTTTGGTTAAATTGATTAAAACTTTAATTGAAACTTGAGAAGAAAACAATGGTAGTTTTAATTGAAAACTCGTATTTTTTATTTTTGTTATATGCCTCCCATTAAATAAAAAAAGGAATGTAGGTTTGTAAATTAAATTGACATTTTATTTATAATAAAATTAAAGCTTTTTAATATAAAAATGAATTATAAGAAAACAAATAAAAGTAAAGACAAAATTTTTGTTTTGCTTGTCTTATCTTGAACTTTTTCTTGTAATTTAATTGCTTTCTTAAAAAATCACACACAACCTTTAAAATTATAGTTTAATGACACTTATACTTATTGAAAATTTAATTATTTACAAAAATAATAGTTTAATTGTCCTCTTTCGATAAGGTTTATTTAAATCCACATGTGCACTTTTATTACCACAGATAAAACACGAAACTAAATTAAGTTTTCGTGCGTACACGAATATCTCAACAAAAAGAGTGTTGCAAACTCTAGTGAAATAACTAGGATTTTGCGTGTATCTGAAATCGGTAAACTATTCAACTTATTAAAAGTTAATCATTTGCGATTTTTTTTCTTTTTATTTACAAATTAAATAATATATTGCTATAATTAAATCTTTGTTTGATTATTTAATCTAAATAAAATAAAAAAATAGTTTGCCAAATTTTTAAAAATTTTGTTTACATGTTGTCAACACTGTATGGATATATTAGAAAATTCAATAAATTTTTTAATTAAATCAATTAAAAAAAATTGTTTAAATTGCCATTGATATTCAAACAATCGATTAATTAGATATTTTTGGCCCATAATTTTTTCTGTGTAGACAAAAAGTGTTATTAAATTGAAACTTTCCTAACAAAAATTTATTTATTTTTTGAAAAAAACATTTTATTTAATTTAATTGTTTTTCCGAATTCGAAATATTTTCTAAAAAAAAAAAAAAATTGCTCTTGCAAGAAATTTGATTGAATAGAGCTGCAAATGTTCTATGAATAAAAAGAACGAAATGAACGATTAAACAACAAGATCGAATATTGGGGAACGAATCACATCGTTCAATTGAGTGAAGCGCTCAATTGAACTAGTTCGTTCATGAACGACACAACTCTAATACAGGGTTACATAAATATAATATAAATATGCCAATAAGTTTTTGTTGTAAAAAAAAACTATATGTTAACTGCCCGGATACGGCATAGTACTCGAATTGATTGTACCATATAAAAAGACACAGCTATTAATTCACATTAATTTGAATTCAGTATTAAAACAGAAATTGAAAAATTTCTATCTTATTTAATAAAGCCGATATAGCATTTGCTTTAAGTTGCATCAAAAATGTTATCCAGCGGCTTTTAAGAATCGCTTTCGCTCCATTTTTGAAGATTTTAATGATATTTTATTTAGAGTCAAAGTTAACAAAATTAGCAATTTTTGGAAAAAATAATGGAAAAATCCATATAAAAAATATAACCGGTTAATCGACCTATTCTAACCATTTATTCGGGTGGAATAACTGTTTGAGTTTTAAATTATTTGTTTAAACTTTAACCGAAATAGAGGCGATTAATTGAGGAATCGGTTAATCGATTAAACGAATTGGAAACACTAGTATTTATTCGTTTCAGAACAATTGACGAATTTCTGCATCGATTTGTTAGATAATTTTTTTTTGCATATTTTGCTCGTAATAGCAAATTTTTTCGCATTTGATCTTAAGAGCACAGTTTTGTTAAAAAAAAAATGTTATGCATATTTTTGAACTTTTTATATCAAAACCTAAGATATGAACTTTTTACATCAAAATTTAAGAACACATTTGACGTTTTTTTTTGTTTTTTAAGTTTTCATCATCCAACAATTTCATTTTTCAAAGAAATATAATTTCAAATGATTTCGAAAATTTACTCAATTTTAAAAAAAATTTTAGTTTTCTGTTTTAAGACCATGTTGATTTTGGTATAACTATAGTTAAAGGAGATATATCTCCTTTATTCACAAACTTTTTTCCAACTCTACTGAAAAATAAGTTTTTAAATATAGTTTTTTAAAGAACTTTTTTTTAATTTTTAAAAGCATATTTTTGGTTTTTTATGGCATTTTTTAAGGTCATAAAATTTATTTTTAGAGCATGGTTCTTTCTGGTTTCCCCGTTATTATATTTGAGTTATTGTATTAACCCCTGTAATAAACACATTTTGAATTTACGTGATAGAATGTTCGGATTTACCTAAAGGCGGTATTGGAGGTTTACCTATACCGCATACAAAATGTGGAACAAACATACAAAAAAAAAAAAAAACAAAGTGTGATGAAACTAGAAATAGAAAAATTATTCAGCTTTTTTTTCCAAAACTTTTTTTTATATAAATTTAATTGATACATTAAATAATCTATACATTTTGAATTTCCTCTACTTCGATGACTAATTTCCTCCTCAAATAATAACCAATAAAAATCTGTATATTAGTTAACCCATAAATGATCTACTTTTTTTTGCTTTAGGATTAAATTTTAATTATATTATTGACAAGCTAGTAAATGCTTCTAACAAATATTGAGTATTGAAGAAATAATAAATGTGTATTTGTACACTGCGTTGCAAAACTGTAATTACACATTAATTTCACAAAATTTCGTAAGTTAAAAAAAAGTAGAAGAGCTTAACTAACCGGCATAAAAGTAAAACCAATTAAAATTTTATATTTATTTTTTATTTGATTATTTAAAAAGGAGTAACAAAATGAATTAGTGTTTCATAACTATAAATAGTATTTATTAAATACTAAGGTTCGTCAGAAAAGTATAAAGTTTCTTTCTTTTTGGGATATCATCACTTTTTAAAATGTTTTGGCATCAATAAAACAAATTGCGTTATTCTTTTTTTAAAATTCCAACTACTTTTTTTAAATTTTTTCAAAGCTACTTATAAAGTACTTTTTTATAGCACACAATCAAAAAGCATTTTTAGGAGAGTAAATGGTGCAAATTTTTATTTTTTAAATTTTCGCTTTATGGTAACCCAGTTAAAACTTATTAAGTTTTCAAAATGTTGTCTTTACTAAAATGCAATATTTTATTGCAGGCCGCGATTTATAGAAAATGTTTGTGGCATTTTTCTTAGCTCAAAATACTTTTTCATTGTGTGCGCTAAAAAAAAATATTTTTATTATTTTTTGCAAAATTTATACCTTAATAACTTTTTCGCGGTTTGCGATATGTCAAAAATTATTGTACCATTATTATCAGTTGGTAATACTTTTTATTGTGTGTAATTAAAAAATTTATTAAACGAATTTTAATTTGGTTCGGTTTAAGATCAATTATCGAATCCCTAATAGAAATTGATAATTACTTTTTTACAACATATAGAGAAAAAAAAGATATTTTTAAAAGTTTTTGCAAAAATAGAGTTTTCCGACCACTCTATTGTCTAAACGGTGCACTTTAAAACCCGGAAAAAGGTTTTTATTTATTCATTTATGGCGTAGAATCGAATGCCCGGTTCAAATTTCATATCCTCTTTTTGATCTGTAGGAAAAGGGACCCTAAATAAGCGTTTTAGGCCACCGCGCACCAGTGGAAGGAGTTGAAATTTAAAAAAATAACAACGTAATTATTTTTAATTGATGCAAAAACCGTAAAAAAAGTGATGATATCCTATAATCAAAAATTTGTTTTGAACTCTAATAAATACACTTAACTTAATATATCAAAATTTTCAAAAATTTAAGAAAAATACTTTAAAGCAAAAGTTTTAATAATGCGTGAGGCCTCCTTTTTTTAAATCAACTCGAAAACTCGGTCAGACGTAATGTCTACCAGATTTATTAGAAGTTCTTTCGTTATAGATCTCTACGCATCAATAACTGGTTTGTTTTAGATGCAAAACGCTTTCATATTGACGGTTTTCTGCGTAAACTCGACGGGTTAATATTCCCTAAATATTCTCAATGGGGGTTTGATCCAGAGAACATGCGTTACTTTACAATATTCTTATATTTTTTTATGATAGCCACACCATCGTCTGACGACTTAATAAATGGCACCAATTTCTCTTCTAATACTGAGAAGAATTCATTCTGAAGAAATCCTTCTGGATCATCAAGATTGAACTATTTCTCATCAGAAAAAATCACCTTTGAAGAAATTTATGTTTACTATTCTTATATTACTAAATTTAGTAAAAAGATATGCTAAATTTAGCAGTTTTTTCTGCAAAAACATTTTTAGCTAATTGTTAGTAGCTTTTTTGCTTTTTTTACAGATTTATTTCTATGAGTGCATGAAAAAACAATTGCCTCAATGCTTAAATACCAAGTATGGTTAAGGTAAGCACCAAAACAATAAAACCATAATTTTTTTGCTAAAATGCTATCGACTTTATGACGAATTTGTTGGCCAACTTCGCCAATATGCAATAAAAATATGCATTTAAAACAAAAAAATTAAAAATATGCATTTAAGGCAAAATAAGCAAAAATATGCCTTTATACTATAAAGTTTATAGCAAATTATGCAAAAATATGCACTAAAAATCGATGACATTTTTACGCAAATATGTACTTTGATTCGCAAAAATATTTTGTTTACCCTAGTCTCAGACTTAAAGAAAAAAAAAATGCATTTGCATGAAAGTCCGGTCTCTGGTAATTACAGTTATGAAGCACTAACAAAATATTATTACACAATTTTGCTCTTAAATCAATTAAGTAATCTCTTAAATTTTACATAATAAGAGATTAGTTATCACACTATTAAAAAAAGTTATATAAGTTTTACAAATATGTTTTTAATATTAGAAAATATAGCAAAAAATCATTTGTAATTATAGTTATGCAACGCAGTGTAGATTTTTTGAAAAAAAAAATATTTTCAAAAAACAAGTTTAAAACGGAAAATTTCTTCTTTGAAGATTTCGTGCATTGGAGGGTTAAATACTTTGATAAATATCTTCATCGAGAAAAATTTAGATATTTAAACCAAAAAATAAAAAACAACTACAAAAAGATAAAACAAATCGATGCTAAATACTTGTCGTTGCCTTTAGAAATAAGTAGAATTTAAAATCAAATTTAATTAGACACAAAATAAAATGTGCACAAAAATTAATTTTGTCTACAATTCGTAGAAATAAAATCCATTTTCGCAATATCAAGATGAGAAACTATTTAAAATAAATTATGTATTTAGTAGACGTAGTAAAAAAAAAGGTTTGTCGTCTATTGTAGAGTAGACTGTACCACATCTGCTAATACTTAGGACTAAAAAAGGTAATAATAAATCGGCGGATGATGATTAGGATGCTTCAAAATTCTAGACGTCGCGAATTTCTACCAATCATGTTGAAAGTGTAAATAACTAAAAATCGCTGAACAAAAGTTTTCATCTTAAGGTCGATAAAAAGCGATAAAGTTTTGACTAAAGGTTAATAAAAATTAAAAAAATGATTAATATTTAATTTAATACCATAGACTGAAAACATATAGAATCAACCACTTGATTTCCTCCACCCCTTCTGACCCCAACCAAACTGGGTATAGAAGATGTACATCATATAACTATAACCTCGTCCATATAACTATAATCTCGACAGCTGGATCTCGTGTTTTAAATATGAAAATTATTCACTTCTCCACGGCAAAATGCATTGTTTTCAAAAAACCGCTGTTCAAAAAGCTGTATTTCAAAAAACTGGTTTTGTCTGTCTCTTTTCACCTGCTTAAAAGAGACAGACATACCAAGTCGTACATCACGAACAAAAATCATGCCTTCTGGGTTTGCTTTGGAAGCGCTCGGTAATTAAATAGTACCTTCCGGAACTGCTTCTGGGAAAGAACTTTTTTACTGGGAAGGAAAAGGATTAAATTAAAATATTGAATATGTATATCACAGAAAAAACTAAAATCTACTTTCAATTAAAACGTTTGTTGATACAATTAAAGTCCTATTAAACAAATTGTAATATCAATCAAAATAATTTGTAACCATTTAATTAAAGTTTTAATCATATTTATTAAAAATTTAATTGAGTATTGTTTTCAATTTCAAACAAATTTTTTGTAGATGCTAGTAAAACTTTAATTAAAATGTGGAAAGAAATCTCTAAAAAGTTTTACAAAAATCGCCAAAATTAAAAAGTTCCAATATTTCAAAATATCCCCAAAAATGTAAAAAAAAATCGCCAAAATTAAAAAAAAAAACCGGTTAAAATTATTAAAAAAAAGTCAAAATGGAAAAAATTCGCTAAAAATAGGAATTTTATTTTTCAAAGTTTTAAAAATAGCTGTAATTGAAAAAAAATCGCCAAAAATTAAAAAACCCTTAAAAAAAATTCAAAACAAACGCCAAAATTTGGAAAAATTGGAAAACCACTGTAAAAATTAAAAACATTGTAAAAATTAAAAAAAAAACCCCATAAAATGGAACAAAGCGCCAAAAACTGAAAAAAATCACCACACATTTTAAAAATCAGCAAAATTGACAATAAAATTTTTAAAATTTAATAAATTGCCACAACTGATGAAAATTTTTAAAATTTAAAAAATCACCTAAATAAAATTCATAACGTCTATATCTCGAAACACTTAATTTTTTTAATATCGGTAAAATTTTTCAATGTTTGTAATTTTTGAGATTTTTTTTAATTTAATTAAAAAAAAATTTTTTTTTTTAATTGTAGCATTTTTTAAAAATTTAGAAGAATTTTTTATTTTGAAGATTTTGTTTTCAATTTTGGTGATTTTTTAAAATTTTTTTTCTTTTTTGTCATTATGGGTTATAAAAATTGGTAATTTTGTGTGTACAAAATTCATTTTCAATTAAACATTTAATAGATAACTTTTAATTGAAAGGAGTTTCACTGAAATTTGGAACATACAGTAGTGGTCAAAACATTTGGAACTAAAATCGCATTTGTTGTATTCATTGATTTATTTTCTTCAAATCACACTTAGTTACTAAAATTTATTTTTTATATATTCTTCATACATTGTTTTATGTTAAACAAATAAAAAAAATTAATTCCGTTAAATTAAAACAAATAAATTAATAATAATAGATGTATTCAAAATGCAGATGTTTAAAACATTTGTAACTCTCATTATTCTTACTCTTAACGAAACAATTTATACTAACAAATGCTAGGATATAACGGTAATCGCATTCCTTTTTAATATGAGATTCAGGCCGTTACATTTTTTAAACAAATTTATTATAATTATTGTTCTTTAATAGTTGTAATAAGATGTTGGAAGCATAAACATCGTAAGAATAATTTTTGTAAAAAATGGCAGGAAATAAATACAATTCTGATTTTAAATCAAAAGTTTTAAATGATTTTCAAATGGACTTTCCCAAAAAGAAATTTCTATAAAGTACTCCGTTCCAAAATCAACGATTTGCCGCATTGTTAATAGTGGTAACACCCACACAACTCATAAAGGTGGAAGACCCCGTATTACAACTGTAAGAGAAGATCGGAAAATCAAGAATTTTTTTACGAAATATCCCAAGCAGTTCCCAGAGAAGCTAAAACTGAACTTTTAATATATGCCAGTCTTCCGACCATTAAAGAAGAGCCCGAGAATATGGTCTTAGAAGTTATAGATGTACAAAAAAACCGTTTGTGTGGAAAAAACCGAAAAGCTCGGCTTGACTTTGCACGCACCCATTTGAACTGGACTCAACAGCAATGGAAAAATGTATTGTGGTCAGATGAGTCTAAATTCAACCTCCGGGGATCAGATGGAAGAGCCAATGTTCGAAGACCACGAGGCGAAAAGTTTAATCCCAGATACACAACCGCCACAGTGAAGCACGGAGGTGGAAACATTATGGTGTGGGGGTGTTTTTCAGGAAATGGGATTGGCCCAATTCACCGCATTACTAGCACATTGCGGCCACAATCTATAGAGATCTTTTGAGTTCAGTTATGCTTCCGTATGCTGAATGCAAATGCCACTCTCATGGACCTTCCAGCACGACAACGACCCAAAACACACGGCGAGGGTTGTAAAAGTTTGGCTGCAGGAAAATGAAATTAATATCATGTCATGGCCGGCTCAATCTATCGATCTCAACCCGATTGAGAACATGTGGATGATTGTAAAACGGATTTATCGGCAATAAAGTATTCCGAAATGGTGATGAACTTTTCGTCGAATTGGAGAAGCAGTGGAATGAAATTCCTGACGATTATATTATAAAAGCTCATTGCCTCAATGTCTAAGAGGTGTTCAGAAGTTATAAAAAATAATGGCTACGCTACAAAATACTGAGCGTTAAAACCATTGTTTGTATTTCCTGTTAATTACTTTAAAAGTTGTTTTGAACACTGCACTATCGACTTATTTTGTTAAAATTACTTTTTTTTTATTTTTGAGAAGTTATGAATAATTTTTTTAATTTGTAAAATAATATGCTATAACTGAATTTAATAAAAAAAAAACAAAAACTTATACCACAAATCTTTTTGATCAAAACAATTATAATTACCTAAACCATGATTTCAGTTGCAAATGTTTTAAACACCACTGTATGTCACAAATCGGAATATGTCTAGTTTCTTCATACGATTTTGAAGCCCCTAATGATGATGCTAAACTAAAAATTGGATACTGCAGTCACAGAAATAAACCTGTTAAAATAGCAGAAAAAGCTACTAAAACTGAGTTAAAAATGACATTGCAGAAAAAACTGCTTAAGTTAACACATTTTTGTATGCTAAATATTAGTAAAATAAGAACAGCAAAAATAAATCTGTAAAAACTACAGAGCTTTAGTGATATTTAAACTAAATTTTGTTTGATTGAAAGTTTCAAATTAATCTACTAAAATCAGCAAAAATTATGCCAAATACTAGTAGACACAATAATGTCAAATTTTCAAAGTTTTTAAAATTAAATTTTTTGTTGATTTTAGCAGAGTATATTGCAATTTTCTATGAATTAAAACTCAACTCGAATATAGCTAAAATTTTATAAATTTAAGTTTTATTTTTGCTGTTCTTATCTTACTAATATTTAACAAAATAATTTTGCTAAAGTTTGGAGTTTTTTCTGCAGTCATTTTTAACAAATTTTTAGTAGCCTTTTCTGCAATTTTTACAGGTTTATTTCTTTAATATAGTTTCACTAGAATTGGTGCAGTTGATGGTAAAGCAGGGGCGAATCGTAAAATATTTAAAATATAAAATTGGCAACCGCACAAAAAAAAATACTACTGGGAAACCACTGCTATTTTTGTAAAACCCACCGTGCTAAAAATTACCAAACATACAACTAATATTGTACTAGAAAAACACAATTTTGTTTGCAAAGCATGTGGTTTGCCAGTACCACCGCAAAATTCCTTACCAATATGACAACCAATTAGAAGCATTATCTTTTTTGTATTTTATTATACTTCACACATTTAAATATGAAGTATAAGACTAAGTCCGAACTGTATTGCTGCTTTTTAAATGTGATTTATTAGACACATTTCTCAAAATAATTTAGTTTAAGCTATTTTAAAAGCAACAAATTTGTTGAACTACCAACGTTATGCCAACGGTGTCAAGTTTGCTAAAAGCAACGGTTGGCCACTGTTATCAATCGGGTAACAGCACAATACTGTCAAGATTGTTAATCATACGTTCTGCCAACGTATAACCGATCGTCGCCGACGCTTTGCCAATACTGTGCCGATTTTTAGACCTTCTAGAAACAGAATCCGTTTTCAGATTGGAGTAACACGCAAATTTTATTTAAATTTACTTAGGCTCACCGTGCATATATTTGTATGAAATTCTGTATATTTTCATCCAATCATATACCAAAATGTAACATTTCGTGCAATTTTACCAGATTAAAACTCGGATCTAATTATATTTAGATGTATCAGTTCACATACAATCATAAGTACACTATTACATCATTTCAAGATCCGGATACAATAATATCTGGTTTTTATATAATTATATCTATTTGTATCAGTTTAGATATAATCTGATATAAACATTATTTTATACATTCTGACTGATTTTCAAAACAACAAAATTTTCAATTGAAAAATTGAATAGAAATCGTTTTCCCGCCCCTGATTGCAGCGTATGTAAAACGCATGACATAATATTGTCACTGTTCTTTTTTCAATTATGTATGTACGAATGAATGAGAATACACTGCAATTATTCTTGCAAAATATGCATACTATGCAGTCAGTTGTAGTTACAGTTTGTTAAAAATCTAAGCACTTTACCAATTGTTTTGGCATCATGTAGGTTTTTCAGACTTCCCATGTTTTTTTTTTTTCTTGACATAAATTTTCGTTGATATTTTATGAGGATATTAAATATTTGTATGTTTGGAAAATGTTTAAAATGCAATTACAAAATTGACAGATTAGTTTTACAAGATAATTTACACATTTCTAAATTGCTTTTCTGTTACTTTTTATTTTAACAAAAATTTTCTTTGTTCATAAAATTGTTTAAATAGATTTTGGTATTGTTGTTACTCAAACTGCAAACCCTTGCAAGACTATGCCAACATTTATTGCAATGATAAACTTTCAGATTCTTTCTATATAATATATACATATAAATATATATCGGCCATTCCACGCAAAATCGCCCAAAATTTTGAACTTGGGTTTTCCAATTTCAATTAAATTTTGCATTCACATCATTTATGGATAAACTAAAAGAATGGCGTTTTTAGTTTTTCAAATTTCGTAAAATCCACGGTGTTATGCGCGATTTAGTTTTTTTTTTTTGAAAAATGAGAAATATGCAAAAAGTGTGTAAGGCTTTGTATTCGTATTTTCTTTAATATTGATCGAATCATCATCATTTAAATTGCATTGGAATGGTTTGATACTCTGCTTTTATACTGCGAATTTGAATTTTTTTCAGCGTTAAAAAGAATTGTATTTTTAGGCAACTTATTTTTTTTTTTTTAATAAATAATCATATAATTACAAATTATATACTATTACCCTAACCGAGGAACTAGCTACTAAGGTTTTCAGCTCGTTGTAGCGAAAACAGACCAGTGCCTCTGGTAGGAATCGAACCCACGACCCCCGCACTGATAAGCCAGCACGCTACCAACTAGCCTACCGGGGCGCACAACTTAATTTTAAAATGCATTTTTCTAACGTTTGGCCACTCTCGATTTAAAAAAAAAGAATATATGTTTGCAAAATATGGAATTTTTACCAAACTGTGGCACATTCACTTTTGTGGACTGAACTATTTTTTTTAAAAAAAAGCTTATAGCACTTTTACAAAGAAAAAATAACAATTTGTTATTTTATTTTTATTTTTCAGATTTATTAAGAATAAATTTATTAATTCAACGCCCTTAAAACGTCGCTGTTTTAAAACCTATACATTTAATATTGTGGATTTTTCTATAGGTGAAAGATGAAAGAATCTATTGAAATATTCCATTTTAAAAACTTTAATTTTTAACCCTTTCCAGCACACGTTGGCCATCGAATAGCAGATTTTTATAGAAAGAAACATGATGTTGAAAGGGCTAGAAATTAAGTTTTAAAAACTTAATATTTAAGTAAATTCGTTTATCTTTCATGTAGAACAGAAATCTTAAACATTTACCCCCGTATTCATAAATATAAAGGGTCCGCCAAATAACTTTTTTTTTTTAAATGCTGAAATACTGAATATTTTCTCAAATTTCTTTTTTTATTTGAAAGTACAATCCTTCCGGTTAATAATGGAAAATAATTTCATTCAAATGGCTGCCTCGGCTGGCCATGCAGTAGCCTACACGATCGGTCCAATTTTTAAGCACATTATCGATTGTGTGCAGCTGTATTTCACCAATGGCTTCACGAATATTGTCCTTTAAAGCGTCAATTGTCTCTGGCTTGTTGGCGTAACACTTATCTTTGACGGCACCCCCACAAATAATAGTCCAACGGTGTCAAATCGCAGCTCCGAGGTGGCCAAACGACACAAGCTCTGCGGCTGATAATCCGATCTTCAAAAACAGGGCGCAAAACATCGAGTGTAGCTTCGGCTGTGTGGCACGTAGCGCCGTCCTGTTGAAACCAAATGTTGCCAATATCCTCCTCTTCAATTTTTGTGAACAAAAATTCGTTCAACCGTGTCAATTCGTGGCCCGATAACGATCGCCATTGACTGTAACGGCCACTCCTCGCACACATTCTGCAACATTACCATGATTTTCAAAGTAATGTTGCAATATTTCCCAGCGTTGTTCAAGCGTACACACAACCATATTCGTTCAGCGGAAGGATAAAATTAATTATCTGTCAAATCAGGCATGAGCTAGTGTTACCATTCACGAAATAAGCACTAGTTGAAAAAAAAAAACGTTAGATGGCGGACCCTTTATTAAACAGCGTTTCAAATACATTTTAGTTAAAATACAAATTTTATTATTAAAACTGTATTCATAAATGAATATTAATTTTGACACAAGGTTTAAAATATGTATTTTAAGCTAATATTCGTTATGAATACAGTTTAAAGGCTAAAAATGCGTTTTAACTAAAATGTATTTGAAGTCTGAGATAAGATTTTTATAAATACGGTCGCAAATGTATTGTTTTTAAAAGAGAGACATTTAAACGGTGCCTTAGCACAACATTTTCAAATTTAATCTTTTTAATTTTGAGAAATGAAAGAAAAAATAACAAATTGTTGATGCAAGCTTTTTTTCCAATAAATCGTTAATAATAAATAAACCCCGGGATCCTAAAAAAACGAAAGAGTTGTTTTTTTTAGTAAAAATTCCATATTTTACAAATATGCATCTTTTTTCAAATCGAGAGTGGCTAAATTTAAAAAATGCATTTCTTTTCAACGCTGGAAAAAAACTTAATTCCGCAGTAAAAAAGTAAGGAAGTATACCATTCCAGTACAATTTAAATGCTGATAATCCGATGAGTATTAAATAAAATACACAAATTTACAAACTTTTCGCATTTTTCTCATTATTCAAAAAAACCTAAATCGAGCAGAAAACCTTGAATTTTTCGAATATTTGAAAAACTAAAAACTCCAATATTTAAGTGGTTCCATAGAGTTTCAAAATGCAAAAATTAATTGCAATCGGAAGACCGATGGTCAAAAAAATTCTATTTTTGGGCGGTCTTCAGTGGAACAGTCGATATACATCTATATACATTTATATATTTTTAGTTTCGAAAATTGGGTCAAATAAAAGCGACACAACTAAGGCGGTTAAAAAAAAAATGTAACAGCAAAAAACCATTTAAGGTATGAATGTGTAGTACTTAAAAAAATAGGTCTGTTATATTTTTTCAATTATCTTAAAAAAGAAAATATTAATGATCCAGATTTTAAGTGCTGATGCATATTTTAGAATAAATAATAGATTGTTTAATACAACTTTAAAAAGTTCACAAAAAAAAACTAAAATCGATATTTAATATTCAATGGTTGAAGATGAAAGAAATATTTTTTTGTTTTGAATAATGTTAACCCGTGCAGAATTTCGCCTAAAATGGGCCATTTAGGAAAAAGTGTATTTTTATTAAAAATTCGCAAAATTCAGTTTTAAAAAATTTTATTTTTCATTTCATTTATTCATTTAATATACTCAAAATTGTTTAGATATGTAAATATGACTTTAGCGGATATCATTGACTTTAACTATAAAAAAAATGTTAACCCCTCGGTGCCTGGGGACAAAAAATATCCATAAAATGTAATTTATATTATGACTACGCGATTGTTAATCTAAAGATGGTACTCTTTTAACTAACTTCGACGATCAAATAATACGATAACGGGAAAACCCTCAGCCTGTACCATCCAATGACATGTCCAGTTCCACATTAGTCAAACTTAATACCAGCCCTCCAACTCTAGATAAAATAGAAAAATGAAATAAGAAAACTGAAATACAATAAATCCCCTGGACTCGACCGTATTCCACCTGAAATTATCAAGCACTGCCCACGTAAAATAGCTCAGCTATTTCATCCACTTTTTGAAAAATATGACGCGAAGAGAAATTACCGGACGACTTGCTTCAAGGTATTCTTACTAAAATAGCAAACTTCACTTCTCTCAATACCACCCAAAAATTCTTCTCAACAAATAAATGACACGATAGAAAGTAAAACCTAAGGAGTAAGGAGATTTCCGGACGTGCAGATCATGTGTTGACCATATAAACACATTGAGAATTATTGCTGAACAAGCAGAAGAATTTCAGAGTAATCTGTACATGACCTTTGTTGATTATTCCACTGCCGCATTTGACACCATATTCCGTTGCAAAATATGGGATATTATTTTACAGACCTCTGGCATTCCAACTAACAAGGGGAGTCTTCCTATGGGTTCTCTCCGATCTTGATGGAATTTGAATATGTGATAAAGAATAAAAAATTAGGTGTTAAAAAGTGGGGCCAAAAATTACCCTATTTTTGGTTTTACGGCTTATTTCGAATTCTTTTAGAGAAATTTTAAACAAATGGGGTACCAAATGAAAGAGCTTTTGGAGGCGCAAATGAAACGTGTTCTAAGTGATATAAAAACTGGCGTTTTGTTAAAAAATTATAGTCGAATTAAGCTAAAAAAAAAAAAAAAAGGTATATTAATGCATATTATATTTAGTCGAGGTAGTGTCTGAGCTTTTTCCTACATTCGACATTGTTCGACTTTTATACGACTTTATCCGAAGAGCTTTTTAAACTATATTTTAAATATTTTAAATAAATGGCAACCCTAAAATCTGAATTTCATTAGTTTCAGACATGTTTCCATACAAAAATGTATTTACTTTGACCCCAAATTTTAACCCTTATTTTTTTTTTTTTTGCTTTATTTAAATTTCATTAAGATCGGAAAGAACCCATTGGGAGACTCCCCTTGTAAGCTAATCAACCTCACAAGAGCTCAATATGATTGCTTTCAATGTAAAGATTTGCACAACAACCGGCTCTTAAAAACATTCCTTCCGGAATCTGGTGTAAGGCAGGAATGCTTATTGTATCCACTACTTTATCTGCTTATTATAGACAAGGTTTTGGATAACACGATTTGCTGATAATCGACGTGGCGTGCAAGGGACTTTAATAGTGTCCGACCGAACTCATTTTTTTCGGCCGAAGCCGAAGCCGAGGCCGAACTTCGGCCATAATATCAATGTTCGGCCGAAACCGAAGCCGAAGCCGAACTTTTTGTTTTAATAAAAAAAATATAAATGGTCTTTTTAGATCAATAAATTGTTTAAAAAAAGTTATTAAACATAAACAAAAATAAAAATTCATAGGTATATTTTTTTAAAAAAATCATATTTGGAAAATAGTTGTACTATTTTAAGTACAAAAAAAGAATAAAATATTTGTACTATATTTATAGTCAAAGAAAAATAGTTGATCGATTTTTAAGTTGATATAGAAAAAAAAAACTTAAACTTTAATATTTAATATTTAAAATTAAAAAGTTTGATATTGCAATGACAGAAAAGCAATTTTTCCGCATTCACACCATGTGAATTGCTTCGTCTATCATAATACAGCTGCCCGGTAGCGCTAAAAAGCTGTTCGCTGATAAATATTTTATTGCTACAGCTTTTATATTTGTAAATGGACTTGAATTCCAATACTCAAATATATTTATATTTCTGGGACTTAAAGGCTCCGTAATAAACATTTTAATTTTTTCAATAAAATTTTCATTTGGTTCTGCTACTTCTAAGTCTGGTACTGCATCATGTCTATCAGAAATTGATGAACCTGTTAATCTCTTTTTAGGATTACTTACTACTCGAAATTAATTGCAAAATATAAAAGTATACTTTTATTTAAATTATATCGCATTAAACTTGATTATTTGCTTGTAAGTCTTGTAGGTATATTTCTGGAAATGTTTTTTAAACTCTTTTGGCTTTTTGAAATTTTTTCACACATATTGATATTTAAATATCGTTTTTTTTTTGGTATTCTATAATATTCAACGTTGTATTTTTTATGTAGTTTTTTTTTTGTAAATTCTGAGAAGTAAATATAACCACAGTTGTTATTTATTTGTGCTTTTTATAAATAATCATAAAAAGTTCGGTAGTTCGGCCAAATTCGGCCAAAATTTGGCCGAACACCGAACTTGGCCGAACTTCACTTTTTGGCCGAACTCCGAAGCCGAAGCCGAGTACTCGGTCGGACACTAGACTTTAACCAGTCACCTCGAGGACTTAGACTATGCCGACGATATATGTTTTCTGTCCACTAAACATTCGGATATACAATCGAAATTTTATGACTTAGTTGTCCACTTGGCAAAAGTTGGTCTCAAAATCAATACCGGGAAAATTAAGAGCCACAACCCATTTGTCAGTGGCAATAGACTTGTCAAAACCGGTTTCCAAATTATTCGATAAACCGTTTTTTTTTCTATGTTTCTAGTTTTTTAACACCGGTTTTATAAAAAGGGCGGTTTGAGGGGTTCATAAATTGATTTGATACCCATTTTTGTATAGTGTCTTTGGAACAAAGGCGAAAAAATACTTACATTTTTAATCCTTAAAAATAAGATTGGCATGATAAGGAATTGCGTTTTCTTGTTTGTTAGTTTAGAAGCATAGTAATGCCTATTATTCAAATTTAATCAAAATCTAAATGAAGTTATTTTGTAAATTTCCTAGTGGGTCTTTTTTTAAGCCAAAAGTGGAAACATAAACTCCATATGAATCAAATAACATAAAATAAGTGGAATTGTTTTATTTTTAACGATTTAAAAGCTTTAAAATCTTGTACACTCAGAGAAAAAGCTTCATCATATTTAGGAAAAACTTTATAAATATGATGAAAAACTTCATTGATTTTCATCTAATGTAACATTTCATAAATATGCTGAAGCTGTTTCATAAGATGACAGATTGATGACAGGCTTCTTCATATTTACACGATAAAAAAATAATTATATCTCAAATATTATTATATTTGATATAGATCGATATTTGTTCTTATCCAGGTGCACCAAATTGATTATCATAGATGGGTAAAAAAAGGATAAAAACCAAACTGGTGTAAAATTTCACACTCTTCCAGGGGATTAATTAATTGTTCAGATGTCTGCAAATTTACAAAGTTGGAAAAATGGTCCGACAATGTCTCTGAAAAATTTGGGATGTGAAAAATAGGAAAACTTTATTGGTATCCTGTACAAAAAGGATTTACTTGTTTAGGATCAACCAACCGCAGGTATGATTTCGTGACAAGGGCATTGAAGTTTTATGAAATACCCTAGCTTGAAATATCAATTATTTTCAAGTAATAATTAAATTTTATGTGGAAGATCATAAACAAATTGTTTATTAAAAAACATGTAGGAGTTATTTTATATAAGTGGTTCATTCATATGTCCCAAGTTTGCTAAATCCAAAACAAAATTACACCAAATCACTTCAAAAAACTCAAATATTGATTGTGTAAAGTTTCATCGATATTGGACAATGATATCGGGGTTTAATGGTTTAACCGTACCCTTTAAGTAAAAAGGTAATGTGAATTATAAGCTTTAAATAAATGTATCCAAATATTTTTAGATTAGTTTACATTATGAATTAAAAGTTTAATTAATACAATTAAATATTTGATTAAATATTTTTTGAATTGTTTAATAAAAAAAATTAATTGAATCTATTAAACATTTCATTGAAATAATTTTATTTCAAAGAAATCTTTAATTGAAAATTTTTGGCCAATAATATTTTCTGTAAAGAACGCTACACGATACACTATTACAAATTTTAAAAATATTATCAGTGTTTTCGAAAAAGAAAATTTTTTGATGTGAGTTGTTTGTGGAAGGCCGTTAAGAGAGGAATAATTATGACCAAATATAAATGTATTTAAATAGTTTTATCGACTAGTAATATTACAAATGAGGAGTATTTTATGAAAATTAATGTTTAGATTTTGGCAATTAGGGCCAACTTTGCTCAGTGTATTACACAAATTAAATTTCAAAGGAAATGATAGTGTTAATAATAATTAGGATTCATCACTTAATGTCGCACTCACTTTAAATTGAATTTAGAGATAATGACTGCGATGCTAATGATAAAAAGTCTTTTGTTCCAATTAAGATGAAATAAAAATCCCACATTTTACAGCTGTGGCACTTACTACATACACCACATATGACGTAGGCAAATGACTCTAATAAGCACTGTAGGGTGGGCCAAAATTTTAAAAATTTCAAGTCTAACAAAAAATGTGGGCATGTATAGTAGGATGTCCCAAAAAAAAATAGGAATGTCATTCAATCGATGCGTATTAAAGAGTTAAATTTGGGAAAAATAATAAAAAAAAATTTTTAAGTGGATCTTCAGTTCCCTACCAGCGATTGAAGTTACCGCTTGTAGTGGATTTTGACAAAAAAAAAAAGTTTTGAAATTTTTTTCGAAAAAGGGCTCAAAAGTTTCGTAATATTTGTTTCAATTTCAGCGTTTTTTAAATTTTAAGGATTTTTTTTTTATTTTAACAATCGTTTTCCAATTTTTGAAAAAAAATTGTTTTGTTTTCAATTTTAACGGTTTTTTACTTTGGCAATTTTTTTTTTTAATTTCGGCAATTTTAAGGATTTTTTTTAATTTTGTATATTTTTTTTCAAATTTAACAAAAATTAAAATGTAGGCGACTTTTTTAAATTTCAAAATTTTGCCGATTTTTTTTTAATTTAATTGACTTTTCACATATTAGCGATTATTAATTTTTGGTGATTTTTTTTTAGATTTTAGCGATTTTTTTTCGTGTTGAAAAAACATTTTTTTAAATTTTTAGTAATTTTTTTTTTACTTTGGATTTTTTTTTTTCAATTTTAGCAATTTTTTTTTTTTACAATTTTAGTGATTTTTTAAAAATTTTTAATTTTTGCAAATTTTCCAATTCTTTTGGCGAACACGTTTCAACGTGAAACTTTGCAAGTCGTAGCTTTTAAGTATAGTCAAGCTAGCCCTGTCCATTGTTACTCTCAATTCATAAAACCTTGAGAAATAATAGGCATCTAATGTTGGTTTCAACCGGTGTCGACCATTTTTGAAGTAGGTCATATACCTGAGCAAACCATGAGTTCTTGTGGGTGGTGGATTGTAATGAGGCTGAAGACGACCTAGTCGCTTGGGTCGTAAGTGCGACACTCACTCTAGCGCTGATCCTCACAAGATTTGTTTTGTCTTTCTCTTACATTTATTAACAATTAGTGTTTTCTATTTATAATAGTAACATTTTAATTAAACCGGACAATATAAAATAAAATACAATTTAAAAAATTAAAATTCAATTAGATATTTTTATTAGATATTAAAATACCATATCCCCAAAATGCTTCCCCTTTTTTTTATAATTTTTAAAAAAGTTATGGAAAATTTCATTTAACCTTTTTAATGGATATAATTAAAATTTTAATTGGTACCAATTAAATAACATTGTATTTATAAATATTTTTATTGAATATAGTTTTAAGTTTCGGCTCACTCTAAATCACATGCACATTTTAATGTTCAATGGGAAAACGAGTTTAAAAACTTACAAGGGAGGTATCCCGACCCGAACTCGCAGATTTTAATGAACTTTGGATATGTTGTAAAGGAGGAAAACAAAGAAACACGTATTTTTTTTAGCTGCCCCATCTCACGTTTAAGAGTTAAAAAGTAGGGTTACAAATTCATTTGTTTTTGTATGAAAACTTGTCTTTAATTAACGAAAACTAGATTTATTTGTACGCAGGGTTAAGAAAAACAAAAAGAAAACAAAAATTTTGATACCCCAAATTGCCTATAAAGTTAACCCAGAGTTGCCACATTTTTCAATTATTGGAAATGTTGGGGGATAAAGCTCTTCGGGAAAAGTAGCATAAAAACCAAACGGTTTTGAATATTGGAAAAAGCCGAGACACCCCCTCGATTAAATTAAATCTGCATTTCTTTGCATTATTTTAAGCTTAATACAACTAAAATTCCTTAATAAAACGCCAGATTAAATGTTACTCAAAACACATTTTTTTTGAATAACAAAAATATTAGAATTTTTTTGGGTTTAATTTTGTACACCAGTGAATATGTCTTCAAAAAACCTTTTATTTGATGCCAAATTTGCTTATAGTTACTTTAAATAGTTAGAATGAACTAAACCGAAAAAAACCTAAAATTTTGTCATTTTTAATCCCACTCAGTAAAGTCTAAACGTAAGATTGGGCAGCTAAAAAAAAATAAGAGTCCCTTTTATTTTCAATTTATAACGAGCTTTCAACCTCCGTATATTAACAAAAATAAAGCAAATCAAAACATATTAGCTAGGTTGATACTAGTATTTCGATCTGGCTAAAGATCTCATTAGAACACGAAGTTTTAGAAAAGCTAGAGCCTCCATAATAGGCAGAACTTTAACAAAAAAACCTATTAATCAACAATTTTGCTCCATTCTTGTCTTCTTAGTAATCAAGCAAGTGGTTAGGTCTTTTCCTAACAAGCATCATGACGTTACTAAACTTTGAAGACCAAAAATGTTGTATTATATAAAAAAATTTTAGTGTTTACTCGGGCTCAAGTAATATTTTTTACAGTTATATTAGTTTTTTGTTTTTATATACATCGAGATTATTTTTATGTTATTTTCAATTTATAACGAGCTTTCAACCTCCGTATATTTACAAAAATAAAGCAAATCAAACATATTAGCTAGGATGATACTAGTATTTCGATCTGGCTAAAGACCTCATCAGAACCCAAAGTTTTAGAAAAGCTATAGCCTCCATAATAGGCAGAACTTTAACAAAAAAACCTATTAATCATCAATTTTGCTCCACTCTTGTCTTTTTAGTAATCCAGCACGTGGTTAGATCTTTTCCTAACCACTTTCCCTTTTTTTGGCTCATTTACAAGATATCCAAAGTTCATTAAAATCTTCGAGTTTGGGTCGGGATACCTTCCTTGTTAGTTAATTTAGATTACAATACATTAAATATGATTGCTTGAGACATTCCCAAGTATCGTTTTCATGATCCGAACATGTGATATCTATCTTATAATGCGTTAAGCATAAGGATAAATCGTAAAGAATATTTCACTAAAAATGTGGGTATTTAAATTCGTTTGGAAAATTATTTTTTTGATAAACATTTAATGTTATAAGAAAATTAATTCAATTTTTAATTTTCTTCGACCTTTTAAATTATCAATAAATCAAACTCGAAAATTCATTCATTTATATGAAAATTTTTCATTAAAATAATGAAAATTCGCATTTAATTTTATGACATAAAATATGACCCTTATCGATGAGCGGATTCAGTAGAAGCTGAAAATGGGACATTTCATCGCCGCAAATAAAATTGTTTACTACAAAAATATAAAAAAAAAGTATAAAAGCTTATTTTAATAGAAATTCTGTTTCGATTTTTTATGTGGACCAAATTATGGTTGAAGTCGAACCCACGATCCCCCTTACTGATAAGATAGAACGCTGCCAACAAGCCTACCAGAGTGGTTCCAAACACAATAAAATTATAATAATTATGGATATTCTAAACTACTGGTTCAATCGCGAAAAAGAATTGAAGAGGCGGATTTAGCCTTTAAGAAAATTATTTCTTTAGTTACTCAACTTCAACACAGCGTGTGCTACACGACACAATGGGATATATTACAAAATTTTTGGAAATAATTCGGCCGTTACTTACTTAGAGGTCCGATTGCAATGAAATTTGTATAATGAAATTTATATAAGGTATAAGTGACGTAATACTGAGCTTATGTTTTGGACGTTGAACCTCCCAGAACCTCCCGGGGATGGCAATATGATCACACAAAATAGGGCACCTTTTTCACGCAAAATTTTGAGTGCTCGCCATTTTTTTGTTTCGAATCCGATTTTCAAAAAATTAATATTTCCAATCTGCTAATGTAGACTAACAAAAACATGCTGAGTGGGCTATCTCCTATAGTTCCCGAGATATTCCCATTTCAAAAAGGCGAAATTACAAATTTGGTCTGACTCTGATCCAGTTTTTTGCGAAGAGGCCAATTTTTTGTTCAACATATTATTTTACTAAAGAAATTCTTGATTAAATAAAAAATTTAGACAAAGATTCATAATAAGAAATATTTGTATAAGGGGTAACTTTTGAAGATATTCTGTTAAGCCCATGTCTACATTTAAAGCGGGGATTGGAAAAAACTTATCCAATAAATAATATATATATATATGTGTTTATTGGAGTGCCTTCAACTGCTTACGCTACCTAATTGGAGACGTCAAAATTTGGGGCGGCTGGGGGAGAAGTGTATACAAATAAAATATTTTTTGTAACAAACCTCGATTTTATATGAAAAACCCTTTCAGAATAGTATGCATACTTTATATGTCTCGAAAGAAAATAAAATATGTTTTTTATAGAGGTATATAACTTTGAAATGGAATAAAACAAAGATGAATTTTTTAAATTGTCATGAAATTTACTTTTTTTGAAATAGAATCTTCTGGCATTATAATTTAAATATGACTTCTGACATATGACCGCCACGGCTGGCTCGAACGTAGTCTAATCTGGAGGTTTAATTTTCAATGAATTTTCCCAACATTTGTGGCCGTATATTGGCAATATCGCAGCGAATGTTGTCCTCCAAGTGGTCAATCGTTTCGGGCTTATGGGCGTACTCTAGCGACTTCACATATCCCCACAGAAAATAGTACAGCGGAGTTAAATCGCACGATCTTGGAGGCCAATTCACGGGTCCGAAACGTGAAACTATGCGCTTACCAAACGTTTCCTTCAATAAATCAATTGTGGCACACAGCTCCTGCACATCATGGTTGCTCAATTGATGAACGAAAAAGTCAGTAATCGTGGCTCTATAGCGGTCACCATTTACGGATTGACTGATTGGGGTCTTCCTCTACGCTACGATCTACAGCAGCAATGACTTCTTCTGTACGACGTCTCTGTGGATGTATATTATCATTTAGAGTAAACGTAGTGCGAAAACGTTCCATTGTTAATCGAATTAATTGCTTTGTAAACGATTATGTTGACCGTAAAATAGACGTAGTGCGCGATACGTATTTCGAACAGAACCATGATTTTCAAAATAAATTTGCACAATTTGGAAGCGTTGTTCAGGCGTCAATCTATTCATGTTGAAATGCCAAACCAAACTAAACATAAATCACTTGATATTTCAGAAAGTAGGAGGAATCTCTCCAAGATTATGAGAGATACTTTTTCTCCGGGAGACGCGCTAGCAGATTAATGCATAAGTCATCATTCTAGGGGTTAAAATTGAAGTTAAAAGCGGCCCTTTTTAGCCGTGTTTTTTTAGCAGAATGTGCAAATTTCGGGAGAGAGATATTTCAGAAAGTAGGAGGAGTCTTTCCAATATAAGGGTCTCTATTTCTTCTCCGGAAGAAATAGAGTATAAATATATTCGATTGGATGTTTTACTTTTAAATTTTAAAAATTAAAACCAAAAGTTTATTTTTCGATCTTTTATCATACACTATGATGTGAGCAAGATTATTCGAGTTCAAGATCATTTGTTTTTTGTTAAACAAAAAACCGTGCAATATTTATTTATTACTCAAAAAAGTTTTTGCCCGCTTTCTTATAGCAGACTTTATCTACTGACAGGTCCTTACATGTTTCATTTCGCGTCACCGAAAATCATCAGAGAACCAATGTAGAAGGGCTAGAATTATTCTACCCAAATTTTGAAGGAAAAAGATCAACGCTTTACCCGTATTGTTATATTTACTCGATGAGAAGTAAAAAACAAATTGGGGCACTCTAAATGGGTCAAAGTGAAATTTTTTCAAAATTTGACCCTACGGGTCAAAAGTCGGGACATCAGAATTCGTTTTAGAGGTATGGTTCCTTCGGCAAAGATTCTTATTTTGATCCCCAGAATACGATTTTCCTTGAACGTTGAGCGATTTTTAAATCGACCCGCCCTAATGTATATCCATACTACGCTATATTAAACTATATGAATTCATATAATGTTATATGAAATAAAATATTATTGTATATGTAAGTTTTTATTTGGGTATGTTAAAAAACTTATTTGATTTCTAAGGACGTAAAGAAATTAACTGAAGAATAAAAAAAATTTTGCTAAGGAATATCTCTTTCCACTACTTACTTTTTTTAGTCGATATCAGAACTGATAGGCAGCACATAAAGGCCGATTTTATCTGCAAAAGAAAAGAAAAAACAAATCATGTAAAATATTAAAAATCAGCATCAAACGAATTCAATAAAATATATAAATTTATTTAAAAAGTTGTGGTGTAAAAAGTTTTTAATAGCTTCCAATTAACATTTAATTAGAAGCAACTTAATACTTTGTATTTCAGACTAAACGACCAAAGTCGATTAGTGTGCGTTGAGTCTTGGGAGTAGTTTTTTTCAAATAGTCTATCGATTGTGAAAAGTCAAAAAAATTTAAAATGGCAGAATACTGTCTGCACTGCGTCTAACTGGTTTGGGCTTAATTAACTTTAATTATAAATTCCATTTTAAAATTACCGCCTATATACTCTTGTGTTTTGACAACCTTGGGGCTTTAGAAGATAAAAGGACTTTTTAAAACTTCTACGGGGTTTATATGTTTCATGGCAACCACATAATAATTAGCTTTATGTAAAGGTAGGTCAATAAAACACGGAAAAAAAACAAGCCAATCAAAAATAATACAAAACTGAAGACAACAAAAATATAACATTCATATAAAAATCTAAGAGATAAAATGCGCATAAAGTAAAAGATACAAACAGAGTTGCCATCAACAAAACAAAAATACTCAAAGAAAACAGATTCCTGCTGATAACAGAGTTTTTCACTTGTGACAAC
This sequence comes from Delia radicum, assembly GCA_021234595.1. Classification (NCBI taxonomy): domain Eukaryota; kingdom Metazoa; phylum Arthropoda; class Insecta; order Diptera; family Anthomyiidae; genus Delia; species Delia radicum. The sequence goes on along the minus strand of CM037851.1, from coordinate 315,586,808 downwards.
AGAAAATCAGTTGAAAAAAAAACAAGAAATGTTATTAGCAACAAACTCGAGTTTGTTTTCTCGGTGTGTAAAGATATTAGGAAGACAGAGAGAATTATAGTCCAAAAAATTTCAATTCCAATTTTGTTTGATTTCGAACTCACTTTCAATTAAAAGTTTAATCATACGTGTTGAATGTTTAATTGAAAACTAATTTGGTACACACAATATTTTCAGTTTTAA
>CM037851.1:315294774-315586486 GCA_021234595.1 Delia radicum | reverse complement strand
GTTTTTCTTCATACAAAAAATTGCTGCTCTAATGAACAATAACGTTTATGTAATGTTTAATATAAGTTTGAATGTAATGCAGTTTGTCTCAATGAACAAACTGCATTACATGGAACAAGTACCTATGTACTATTAAAAAAAAACGAAATTGAAAAATATGCATCGTAAAAATAACCAAAATAAAAATCCAATCATGTGTTTCTAGTTTGTCGTGTTTTTTTTTTTGCACTCAACTGTTTGTTGCAGGGATGGAAACGTTGATAGTATCGTAATTTTTTTAATACTATTTGATTCAAAATGTACCGTAGTCCTCCCACAACATATTTTTAATTCGCTTTAATTAGTGGCCTATTTCACATAACTATAATAAAAACTATGAAAATTGAGATGCAAAACGTGTAGTCAAGCAATTTATCGAAAAATGCTAAACTTATATGACTCGCCCACTTTAAAAGGTGAGTGACCGCAGATGTTAAAGAACATATATATGTTGTATGGAATAAAAATTTAAGCGAACCCGTGTTTTTTTTTTTATTTGCCCAATCTCATGTTTAAGGGTCACTTCATCTTCTGTCATACTTCTCATTGAAGCACAGGGTCACTAAGTGGTGTTACTAAATTTCCCTATTTTACGGTGTTTTCTGTTTATTTCGTTCTTTATTAAGCTAAAAATAATGCCAATTAATTTTAACCAATTCAATCAAAAATCCGATACTCCAATCGTTCGGTTTATATGCGACTTTGCCCAGAGATGCTTTATCCCTATATTTTAAATAATTCAAAAATGTGACAATTCTGGGTCCACTATATAGCCGAAGTGGATATCAAAATGTTTGTCTTCTTGAGTACTTTTTTTCGTTCGGTTTTTATGCGACTTTGCCGGAGAGGCTTTATCACTATATTTTAAATAATTCAAAAATGTGACAACCCTGGTTCCACTATATAGCCGAAATGGGTATCAAAATGTTTGTCTTCTTGAGTACTTTAACCCTGTTTCAAATAAATCTAGTTTTTGTAAGTTAAAGACAAGTTTCCATAAAAAAACAAATGAATATTTAACCAAACTTTTTAATCCTTAACGTGGGATAGGGCACCCGGTTAAATATTATTTTTTGAATCAAATAAAATTAGATCCTGAATTGGATCCAATCTTACAGAAATTGATATTAATTTGATATAGTCACACATGTTTATATAAGCTTCTCAGAGGCCAAAAGAGCCAAACTCCAATTTATTCAGATTTCCGTTTTATTGCTTAGGATTACTCTATTTACCACAAACTTTTTATGTGCAAAATAATTTTCCTTTATATTTGTCATAAAACCGCTAAAATGTAATTTTTATACTTCAGAATTTTTTTTTAGACGCCAATGCCAATACTATTTTTATTTTATCAGCTATATCTCAGAAATTTCTTATCGCATCTGAACAATCTAGGGCTCATTTTGTAAGCAATATCAAATAATATATGCTGCAATATAAACAGTATATGGTGCATACATAATAATATATCAAATTGTATAAGTGGGTATATTAATATATATAAATTCTTAACCGCACTCAAAATAACGTATGAACAATAATTAAGTTTACGCCCTATTAAAATTAAGTTTTTAAAATTTTCCTTAAAGCAAATAAAACTGCTTACGACTAATTCAAATTTATTAGATTTTAGTTCATATTAATTTTTCAATAACTCAAAAATAATAAGGCTGTTTCTTTAATTTTCTTTTCTTGAATCAGGTTATTATTCTTAAGAAATATTAGAATATGTATTTCTTTTTAGTAAAAATCTCAAATTTTAATAAGTCATTAAACTAAAAGTTAAGAAAAATTGTACGAAAAAAATAAAACCAAATGTGCATCTTACTTAAATTTAGTTAACAAATTTTAACTAGTTAAAATTATGTATAATAACTTCTGAAAACGTAGTTTAAGAAGATTCCAATTTTTAAACCTTTAAAATTCTCATTTGGTTTATAGTTCATGTTATATAAGTGTTTTAGTTTTGTCAAGTAAAACTTAAGTAATAAATGTCAGATTCAAAACGTTCGTATTAACGAAAATAATTGTATAATTATTTCGTTAATATTAACTTAAGAGATAAAAGAAATTGATTACTTAACTAATGGCGGCAAACTCAACACTTATATTTTTGAAAGTACATACCTTTTGAGAATTACCAATTAATAAATAATTGTACAACAAAAATTAAACAAGCAAGGCAACATTTCTTTTTGTTTATTTTTAATATAACTACTTAATATTAGTATAACTTTTGAACTTAAAAATAAGTTAATTTTTCATTAGCACAAGTTCAAGCGTCTTAAAATTAAGAAACATTAACTAGATTTTAAGATGTTTAATAGTGTCGACCGAACAGTTCGGCCAGAAAATGCATTTGGTCTGTATTTGGTATTTTTAAAGCATTATGGACAAATTTGGCGGATTGAAAAATGTTTATTGAGCTGATTAGATGCTATTTGGAGTGTCAAATTTTAAGAAAAGTCTGTAGTTAAGCAATGAATTCACTGTTCGCCTTTAGAAAGTTCGGCCAAATTGAAAATAGTTCGGTGGCCGAACTTTTAACTTTATAGCTAAACTTCGGCTTTTTCTCTTAAAATTTTATACACAAAATCTAATTAAATCGGCTCAACAAACATGTTTCCAATACCAAAATTTGTCATCATTGCCTCTAGAGATCTAAAAACCGACAAAATATAGGGTTTTGGCCGAACTGTTCGGTCGGACACTAATGTTTAACTAGATTTAAGCAAAATGTATACTTAATTTAATTAAAAATATACTCAATTTTGGTAAAGTTTCATAAAATTTAAGACAAAATTTACTAAATTTTAATACAAATTTACCAAATTGAAGTAAATTGCTTTACTTGTTTTTAAGAAAACTGCGTACTTAATTTAAGTTAAACTTTCCTTGAAGCCAAATAATTCCCGTATTTCTTAAAATTTAGTTCAAATTATTTAATATTTGGTTAAAATTTTTGAGTGCAGGAAGCTAAAATAATACAAATACACTGCTATGAAATTATTTCAAAAACTTAATTTTTTATTTTTTCATAAAATTTCATAATTTCGTTAATTTTCATACATTTCAAACTTTAGTTTAAGAGTTCAACATATTTTGTAAAGTGCTTTATTTTTTCAATGTTACCATTTATTAATGTTAGACTTTTATGAAATTGTTTAAGAAATGACATGAAGGTGTTCATTGGCTTAGTAGCAATGTATTTTCCAAGTCATTCATAAAGAGTTTTATTAATTCAAGGAACTTCTTCTTTGATTATTTCTACAAATATTTCATAAACATTGACTTTAATGAAACCTGTTTCATAGATTCTATGAAAAGTTTAAAATGCCCAGTTCCAGTGACAATCTTCATTACAGCTATGAAGAAATCCATTACTGAAGTGAAGATAATTCTCTCAGTGTACACCATATTGATTGTATTTTTCCTCTGTAATAATTTTGGTCTTAAGTTTTCGTATTTTGAATAGTTTACTAGTAAATTCTAATGTTTGCTTAATTAAAACAGATTTTTGCAAAAAGTGCTCAATCAAAGATTTTGATTGTTTATGGCAAAATTGTTCTGATACAACCTAAATACATAATCAAGAAACCCATTTTTGGTAGAGTCTTTCGACAAGGCGGTACATTTCAATAGGGCCATGTCCATTTAATTTAGGGTAAAAAAAAATCAACGCAAATTTGCAAATGCAAAATCATTTCTTAATTCAGTTTGGAAGGTAAATAAAAATAATTAAAAAAAGTACACTTAAAAAAAAACATTTTGTACCGAAAAGAAAATCTCATTTTCCATCCCTGGTCTGTCTATTTGGCTTGTTTTTTTTTTGATTTTTTTTTTGTTTTAGGAGACAAATCGTTAAAGACAAGTGCAAATGTTGAAAACTAGTTTAGAGTCAAATTGCATTGAACTGAACAACTGGTGGCATTAGAAAGGTTGGATTGGGTTGGATGAGTGGCTTGGTTGTTTGTTGTTGAATGGGATTCGATTCGATGTTGTTGTTGTTGTTGTTGTTTTTACGCTCAAAAGGTACTTACTGTCGGCTAAAATGAGAGTCTTGTTGTCTGTTTTGTTGCAGTTTGGAAAATTAAATTAAACATGAACAAAAAACATAGTTTAACGCTTTCACTTGCTTCGAGTTATAAAAAAGTTTTTCTTTTTTTTTTCTTCTCATAAGCTTCCTTTAAGTTTGTGAAAAACAATCTTTAAAGCGACAATATAAAAATTATTATAGCCTGTGGTAATGACGCTATATTAACATTTTTTTATTAAATTTTAGTACAATATTAATTTTTAAACATTTTTAAGCATAATTAAAGCATAATTAAATATTTTTTATTGATAAGTCCCATTCTGAATGCAGCAGCTTTTTAAGGCTTTTGGAATTTTTAACGCTTCTGAAATTTTAAGGCTTTAAGCTTTTTGTCGTTTCAATTCATTAATACACCCAGAAAAAGGATTGGTTGGTATTCGGTCAAAACCATTATAATTTATTTGATAGGACGTTATTTTATTTGGAACTACCAATAACCGATTAATAAAGCAAAAAATACTGTACTCTAAATTAAAAAGAGGTAAAAGGAACCAAAACCAATCCTGTTATGCAATTATTGGTATTTTCAATCAACTTTAAAAATAAAACTTTAAAAATAAAAAAAATTTATTTAGTGATAATAAAGGGTGGTTTTTATAGAGGTATAGAACTTTGAAATGGAATAAAACAAAGATGAATTTTTTAAATTGACATGAAATTTACTTTATTCGAAAGATAATCTTCTGCCATATGACCGACACGGCTGGCGCGGACGTAGTCTAATCTGGAGTTCCAATTTTCGATGATGTTTTTGTCCTCCAATCGTTTCGGGCTTATCGGCGTAGACTAGCGACTTCGCATATCCCCACAGAAAATAGTTCAGCGGCGTTAAAGTCGCCTTTCGATTATATAACTCCTCAGAGTTTAAAAACATTAGTTAATTATCGAATAAATATTTAATTTATGCTTTTTCACTCCGCACAGTGGACATCCCAAAGAAGCTTTATCATTGCAATTGAAAAGGCTAAAAATATACAATCAACAAGTAAAGGGTCCGGTAAATAACGTTTTTATTTTTTTGAAAATGCTATAAAAAAAAACTACTGAATATTTTCTCAAATTTCAAAAACAGGGCGCAAAACATCGAGTGTAGCTTCGGCTGTGTGGCACGTAGCGCCGTCCTGTTGAAACCAAATGTTGCCAATATCGTCCTCTTTAGTGTAGCTTCGGCTGTGTTGCACGTAGCGCCGTCCTGTTGAAACCAAATGTTGCCAATATCCTCCTCTTCAATTTTTGTGAACAAAAATTTGTTCAACATGGCCCGATAACGATCGCCATTGACTGTAACGGCCAATCCTCGCACACATTCTGCAACATTACCATGATTTTCAAAGTAATGTCGCAATATTTCCCAGAGTTGTTCAAGCGTACACACAACCATATTCGTTCAGCGGAAGGATAAAATTAATTATCTGTCAAATCAGGCATGAGCTAAGTGTTACCATTCACGAAATAAGCACTAGTTGAAAAAAAAACGTTAGATGGCGGACCCTTTACTTACACTAAATAGCTGGTTGGCGAAATTTCGCGGCTTAATCATTCAAATATAATCAAAAATAAAGATAATTTAAATAATTTAGCATTCTGTGCAGTTGAAAGAGAAACTAAATAATGTTGTTTTGGAACAAATAAACTTTGTAATATCAATTACAAAACTTAAAAAAATATCTCATTTTTATTTATATATTACTTAATAAATTTTAAACCGGAATTACAATAATAAAAGTTTTTGCACCATTTTTCAGGATGCAGCATAATTTCAATATGCATGTTAAAAAATTAATTTTGCAATTTTTTATGAAAAAGTGATTTTTTGGTGGACCCTAACGACTACCTGGTACATCCTGAAAATCTCAAATAACGCTTATTTTTAATAATTTTTCCTGGGGGATCGAATGGTAAAATCAGATTTTAAATATAGTAAACAGTTCTTCTTATATTAAACGAGCTTAAGATCATTATTTATTAATAACAATTATTTATTTCCAATATTTCATCTCCACATTGGGTGACTGCTTCAGGGAATAATTATTATAATTTGATTGAAAAATTTGTTTTAATAATTAAAAAACTTATATACATATATAAAAACTGATATACATATAACCTAAGCTCGTTAAAATAAGAAGAATTAAATAAAAGATCAAAGAAAACTTAACAAAAATCATTCCGAAAAAAGCATTCCTAAGGAATGAATTCCTAGCTTAATTCTTAAAAACTTTAAATAATAAGAATGAATTCTATTTTGAATGAATTCTTTCTTGAATGATTCAACATTTTCTTAATTCATTCAGTAAAAGGGTGAATGAAAAAGATTTGCTTTCATTCATTTAGTCAAATGATTAACGAAAGTCGTCATAATTTAACTGAAATAGTCTACAACAAAAGAAAACCTTGTTGTATGCTTTTTACGTATTCATTTCTGTATTAATGTCAAGCTTCTTTGTATTTAAATGAATGATACTAAAATTTCCTCATTCATTTAGTAAAATGTTGAATGAACATATTATTGAATTCATTCAATTTAGGAATTCATTCAAGATCTAAAAAAGCTTTTGAATGAAGCTAGTGAATGAATTCCTAGGGAATGGATTAATGGAATGAAATATAAGCATTTTTTTATTCTGAATTCAATTTTTTGTGAGTTAAGCACAAATCGAATTAATTCTTTCGAAGCTCTGACCACAAAAAATAGTCTAAAGGCGTTGACCGGCCCAAACGTAAAATAAACTGTTCACCGAACTCGTGTGGCATGTGGCATCGTTTTGTTGAAACCACATGTCTCCCAAGTCTAGCTCTTCCATTTGGGCAAATTTGTAATCATCAAACGGTAGAGCTCGCAATTCACAGTAACGTTCCTGCCTTCGTCGTCTTTGAAAAAGTACGGTCCAATAATGCCACCTGATGCCACATTGGCAGTACTTTCAATGCTCTTCACACCAAATACGGCAATTTTGCTTGTTGACGTATCCTTTCAACCAGAAATGAGCTTCGGCGCTGAATTTCCCGATAAAAAAGTTTGTCTTCAGCCAACTTTTCCAGCGCCCATTCACCAAAAGTTAGCCGTTGTGGTAGGTCGTGTGGCTTCAATTCTTGCACCAGCTGTATTTGCAAAGGTTTCACACCCAAAGTCTTCCGCACCCAAATCTCTTCCACGTAGTGGAGTAACAGATGCCCAATTGCTGCGAACGGCGCCGAATCGATAATTCACGGTCATCAACAACACTGGCGGATACTCTGCGTGTTGGTGGTTTAATAATGTAAATTTGGTGCGAAATTTAGTCACAAGATTCCGAATAGCTGATTTAGAAGGTCGCCCAAACTGACAATAAATTGGAAGAAGTACACGATGCACTTTCCTAACCGAGCATGAATTTTGATAATAAAATTCAATAATATGCAAGCGTTGTACGTTTGTAAGTCGATTCATGGATAAATTATGGACCAAACTGAACATGTTCAACAGTAACATGCTACACGAAAACAGATGAGCTGCGAAAAACAGTGTTGACAAAAAGAAAGTTGCTAAAAATCACCCTTTACAACAGAAATTGGGTTGCTAATCTTTTAATTTTATTATTAGAGTTACCGAAACTATTAAAAAACTTTATATTATTTTAAAATTGGTAACGAAATCTAATATTTTACATAGAGTGATTGTTTTTTGCTAAAAAAAAAACTGCAAATATTTTATTCAAGGGATAAAATGTTCGAAAAGTGATTAAATGTAATGTAGAAGATAATATTTTTTCAAAATTGATTAGGAAAACCTATAATTTTCTGTTAACTTTATTCTGATGATGACTTTTAAGTACTTACAATTAAAATTGTTGAATAATGATTAAATTTTGTTGGTTACAATGGAATTCCAACTAATTTATTCTCTGTGTATAACAATTTCAAAGTAACATCGGATCATACAAATTTTCTTAAGATGAACCGTCGGATATACTGTTTCTGACAGTCCCACATATTTTTTTTTACATAATTTTCCATTTTTAATTCAAAATTCTTAAAATTTGTCAAATTCTCTTATAATTTCTTTAAACTTAAACATATTTTCCTCCGAACACACAGAAATTCTTTCTCAAATGTATAAAAAAAATATCCAATTATGAAAACAAAATTGAAAAGTCGAATTGTTGCTTGTTTCTTTCTTTACTTTTGCATTTTTTGAAATATATAAAAAATGAAAAAAAAAAAAATTTGGGAAGTCCGTCAACCAGTAGAAGTGCGTTCAGGGGTCCGTGAAGAAAAATTTGGTGGGAACCACTGCATTACAATGACTGACTGATTCCTTCTCAACAAACATTGTCATATTTTATGAAACAGTGTTGCATGTTTTTTTTATCTTTTTAAATACGACCCCATCACAGAAAACCAAAATCATCCATTTTATGCCATCACTACATTGGTATATGAGAATAATTTATTGTCACACTATAACTTCTATATATCGTCACATGAAATCCAAAAGTCCGTAACTAACAAAAACAATTCAAAATTCACTTTTTGATGTAGTTAACCAACTAATTTTTTGTTTTAAAAAAAAACTAATAAAAGTATGCTTCCCAATACCGAAAATGCCGAAATTCGAGCCATTTTGTCAAATTCGAAATACCGATTTTAAGCCGATTTCGGTATTGCATACAAAATTTTTTTTTACTGTATAAATTTGTTGCCAATATTTATGAGCTAATTTTCAAAAAAAATTTGATAAGCCGTTTATAAAGCGTTTCGAATTTTCAGAGGTGCCAAAAATTTTATTTGGGTGGATCTTGATTTTTTTTTTCTCAGAAACTTCTCTTAAGCTTGATTCTAAAAATTAAATCTTAAGCTTTAAATAGTTTTTTATTAATAATGTTTTTTGCCGCTCATGCATAAAACTAAAAAGTTGTGCTACGGCCTTTTGGATTTTAGGTGACGATATGTAGATGAAATGGATACAAACATATTTGAGAATTGAAGAAAAAAAAGTTTTCAATTTCATCTCAACACATTGATTGCCTCTAATAACATATGTTTGTTTTTTCGAACACAGTGGGGGAGATGCAGTTTATTTGTATTAAAGTTTATTTTAATAGCAAATTAAAAATTACTATAAATGTAGACAAGAAACATGTCCGAGTAAAAATTGTATGTATATTATGTTTTCTCATCTTAAAATATATTATAATATGATATTATACATGACTGCACATTGCCATGTGTGGTAACATATCTAACGATATATTATGAAGATATTAAGCATATATGCTCTACATAATAAGATATGTTGGATCTATTTTCATATATAATAATACATTTTCATAATATATAACATAATATTAATCATATATGGTAACATATTAGCTATATAATTTAAAATATAATAATATATACTGTCTTATAAATAATATATTTTGCGAGACATAAGATATTCTTACATATGTTTAATGCAACTTAAGATATAATTATATATGATATCGAATGATATAAGATATAACACAAGATTATCAATATAGTTGAGATATAATTATATATGATCCAACATCCTTAATATTTTCCATGCGCATAAAATATAATTATGTATTGTTATATATAACCCCATACATAATTATATCTCCAAATATCTTCTACGATCCACGAAAAATTACTTATCTTTTTGGATATAATTAGATGCAACTATATCTAAATAGAGCCCATGGGATATTTTAGGATCTTAAATTACATATTATTGGATGCCCCAATTTTGATCTAATTCAATACAGTAATATGTTTAAGGAATATAATTGGATATTACTGGATACCCCAATTTGAGATCAACTTGGATAAGATTAAATATCGATCTATATAAAATAGGATATGATTTTATGATTTTGAGATATAGATTTTTATCGGGTATTTTCTTTATTTTAAAATTTTTGCAAATTTTTGTTTCTTTTAATTTGTTTTACTAAAGTGTTAAGTTTATTTAATCCAGTAATAATTTAAATTTGATATTACTGGATAAGATTAAATATCGATCTATATAAAATGTACAATGATTTTATATTTGAGATATATTTTCTTATCGGGTATTTAATTTATTTATAATTAAAGCCATTAAATTTTTTTCTTCATTCGTCCTTTCTAGTTCTGGTAAAAAAAAGAGTACAATTTTTTGCTAAAACTAATAAAAATTAGTTCAAATTGACATTGCATTATAATTAGCAGATATTTTTGCTAAATAATAGTAATATAAGTAAAGCAAATATAAATCTGTTGAATTTTTTAGAAAATATTTCTGTTGATTTTTGGAAAACATACTGTTATTTGCATTCAACTAAATTTAAGAAAAATATAGATATTACAGTTTCTGTTTGTATTTATTTCCAAAATTGTGTGATTAAAAAGTAAAAGTTCTAAGCATTTGATTTAAAAAAAACATATTGAAAAGAACATAAATATAACCGAAAATTTAACTTTAAAATTATATATTATAAAAATGTTAAGTTTTCTTTGATCTTCTTTTATTTTATTCTTTTTAGTTTAAACGAGCTTAAGATCATTTATTTATTAATTATTTATATCCAATATTTCGTCTCCACATTGGGTGACTTCTTCAGGGAACAAATATTACAATTTAAAAAACTACACAAACGAAACACCCACTTAAGGGAACAGGCCACAATAGGGTACATTCCCTTAATTAATTAGCTACTTAACTTAAACGTTTTAATGAATGGCCAAAAACATTTAATGTGTCAACAACTGTTTTTGTTAGCCATTTTTATTATTTTATTTTGCCAATGTCACTCTGCCATATTGTGGTTTAACTTTTCAGATGGATAAACAAATACAAAACAGGGCTTATCAAAATCTTCAGTTACCGCTACTATTATAAATTTCTTAATAACTTAATTAATCGGATTTGAAATATGAAACCTACAAGTTTACGCTAAATTAGCAAAGAAAAAACTGCAGAATAATTAAATGCCATAAACAAAATAAGTATTAAAAAAAAACTAAACATGCAAACATGAGCATAATACAATTATGTAATTAAAAAAAAAAAAAAAAAAATTTATATTTGCATATAGACGAAAAATTTGCATAATATAAACAATAAATATGTGTAAAAGTAATATTTGATAAAAAATTTAATAATGATATGGAGAAGATAAAATACAAAACAAACTGTTTGCCATCCATACAAACAAACATTCAACAGTCATTTCTGAACAGTGATGCCAACTAAGCGCTTTTCAAGATAGAATTGAAGTTTTTCTAATATACAAAAGAGTTTTGTTAAAAATTATGTTCCATGTTACAAATTATGTTTATTACAATCTACATTAAAATATGATTAAATTAGACAATTTTGGCACAGAATTTGTGTACATTTTCTACAACCTACTGTTCAAATTCTCATTTATAAGGCTATTTCATTGGATTTACTATCCAGTTAATATACTTTTATTCTTTAAAATAAAAAACCATTTAAGAATTTTTGTATTGCAATCTTTATCTTTAATATATTTCAATTTGGAACATTTTCACAAATTTTTTTTTACACAGACATATTTGTGTCTCAACCGAAATTTATAGCAAAAACCTACACAGAAAAAGTTATTGTGCAAAAAAATCAATTCAAATGTAGATTGATTTCAAACTTACTTTCAAGTAAAATAATATATATTAAATGTTTAATTGAAAATGAATTTTGTGAACACAAAAATTTAAATGAGAACAAAGAAATAAAAATGAAATTTAAAAAATCACCAAAATTAAAAAAAAAAATCAATTACAATCAAAAAATCGCCAATATTAAAAAAATGTGCCTAAATTTCCAAAAAGTCAAAATTTAAAAAAACCAAAATTTAAAATATCTCTAAAAATGAAAGCAAAAAATGCTAAAATTAAAAAAACTCCTAGAAATGCATAGAAATCGCCAAATTGAAATAAATCGCTAAAATAGAAAAAAAATCACAAAATTAAAACAAATTTCTATATTAATAAAAATTACAAAAATTAAGTGTTTTTTAAATTTTAGCGATTTTTCTCCGTTTTGGCGATTTTTTTTTACAATTTTGGTGGTGTTTTTGGAGATTTTTCTTGCATTTTAATAGTACTTATTTCATATGTACACACAGAAAAAATTATTGTCAAAAAAATTTCAATTAAACTTCTGTTTGATTTCAATTAAACTTACTTTCAATTAAAAATTTAAGAATATAATACATATTCTTAAATTTTTAATTGAAAGTAAATGTTTATTGAATATGAATTTGGTTGCAAACAAAATTCAGTTAACCCATAATGACAACAAAGAAAACAATTTCAAAAATTAAAAAAATTTCCAAAATTTAACAAAAATCACCTAAAACTAAATAAATCGCTAAATTTGAAAAACTCACCAAAAATTAAAAAAAAAAAAAACTTAATTTTTTTTTCGAGGTATGGACGTTTTGAATTTTTTTGGGTGATTTTTACAATTTTTCCGCTTGTTCAATTTTACCGATTTTTTTTAATTCTGACAATTGTTTTCTAATTTTGGCGTTTATTTTTTTTTTTAATTTTGGGAGTTTTTTAAATTTCGGAATTTTTTTTAAGTTTTGGCGATTTTTTCAAATACAAGCGATTTTTAATTTTTGGCCATTATTTTATTTAGCGATTTTCCACAAATTTTGGCGACTTTTTAAAAATTTTAATTAAAGTTAATAATATCTACTTAAAAAATTTGTTTATAATTAAAAACAATATTCAATTAAATTTTTATTAGATGTGATTACAACTTTAATTGAAATCAAAAACAATTAAATAGTTACTAATTATTTTCATTGATAATACAATTTCCGCAATTGGACCGATATCAATTAAACTTTTAATTGAATCAACAAATATTTAAATTGAAACTCGATTTTAGTTTCTCTGTGCATAGATAGAAGAATTTTACACAGCCTTTTCTTATATCTTTGCGCCAAAAGAAAATTGTGTGTTTTAATTGAGGACTTGTCCAATATTATTAAAACATAAATAATTTTTAAAAAATGCTGTTAACTAAAAAAAATAACGTCACTTTTCTACTTTGTACCATATACTTTTTTCCTTACCTGTATTTTTATTTAAATTTTTATTGAAAAAAATAAAATTATTTTTAAAATCTTTAAACTTTTCAAAGCAATTAGAAAATAGAATAAAGTTTTATTTTTCCAAAATAGTGTTTTTAGCGCTTTTTCGTCCCGTAAATTAGTTGAAAAAGTACACATTTTGATTAAACTCATCATTTAGGGTTTTTTAAGGACCTAACATCGCATTTTATTTCAATACAGTTAGCATCACAGTTTCTGAAGTTTAACAAACTTATTTGAATCTCTAGACTCTGGAAATTTACACTTGGATATTTTTATTTGCTTTTTGTGTCTTTATTTGCTTAGTTTGGCTAATACTCTCATTACATTTCCTATAAAGTTACATTTTAGTATAAACTTGAGTTTCTTATTAACAATATATTTTGTTTTGGTTAGATAAAATATTTTATTGAATTTCATTGCTATTGACCTTACAAAATTTTGTTTTTTGTATGTTTTTTTTTATATTCATATGATGCCATAAAAGGCATCATTATCGTATTGTTTAGTTTTATTTTTAAAACAATTGAATTGAAATTGAAAAAAAAACATAATACACAGGAAAAAACTAAAATCAACTTTCAATAAAAATATTTGTTGATTCAATTAACTCATTTTCGACACAGTTTTCCTTTTCGACCCAGTGTTCCTTTTCGACCCAGTGTTTTTTTTAACCGGTAATAGATAATTAAGTGATTTAAAATCCCTAAAACTTGACTACAATCGTGAAAAAAAAATTTTTTATCCAGAGTTGCCAAATAATTATTGGAAATAATCAATTTCTTACATTTTTTGATGGAACAATTATTTAAAAATATAAAAATCCTAATATTATTTTAAGGATAACGTTTTCAGTTATTTCGGTAACGGTATTTTTAGGGTGACGTTATTTTTGTTATTCAGGTAATGTCAATGCACTCTCATATTTTAGCTCCATTATGCCCGAAATCAAATGACAGGCAAGTTTATGATGACAATTTGGGAAGGTATATCTATTTACAGCGATTATTTTTGTTTTATCTTGTCGGATAATTTCATTAACGGTATTTTAGCGATAACGGTATTTTAGGGTATTGGCATTTTAGTTATATCGGTAACGGTATTTTAAGATAACGATATTTCAATTACATCGGTAACAGTATTTTAGGGATACCGATAGTCAGTTGAAAGGGTTTTGAATCGATAACTGTATTTTTGTTTGCCTTCCTTTATTGTTATGATGATAAAAAAATATGAAAATGTATATCTCTAGTTATTTTTGAAAATCTGACCGATCGAACGATGAACTTTTAAAATACACAAAGACTAAAATATTCCAAAGCTTATTTCGTTTTTGTTAAAATACTACAAAACTTATAAAAAATCACATCATTACAGGGTTGCCATATAACAATTTTAAAAAAGGACCAAAAACTTTTTACAAAAAATTTTAAATATTGTTCAACTTAAAAAACTAATTTTTCATACACTCAGGGAACTTCTGCTTTAAAAATATGTAGTTGTTTGGTTTGTAATGTCAGTCATTTGTAGAACAAATTAAATTTTTTACTAACCTTGTAGTTCATTTAAAAAAACAAACCACATCAAATGACTGTTTTATGATTTTACATTCATTTTTTACAGTTGTTTCTTGTTATTTAAAAAAATAAAAAAAATAACCGTTTGTTTATTTTTTGCTAACATGTGGTTCATGCTGTCAAAGTTTCAACTTTGGTTGCCAATATTTCCGCTAGAGGTCGCTTAAAGGTAAAAAAAAATTACAAAAATGTACTAATGAAGCATGGTTCTATATATCTCGAAAGTTTTTTTTTTTTGAAAAATGTCAACTAAAAGTTTAATTTAATTAGGTCCTATTAAAGGAGCATATAGACGACATGTATTTGTCATCTGACATGTCAAATTTTCAAGTCACATGTAATTGTGCATGTCTGTCAAAATTGCTGTTTTACATAAGGTTTATAATATTTGGTCACAAACGTACATGTTTTTTGCTTCTGACACAGTCTCTGTTTTTTTTCTTCAACAGTTGATCAGTGCAAAAATTTTATTAAAATAATTTTTTTTTTAAAAGTGATAGTCAAATGGAATCAAAGGATAATGCAATTGCAGTGTGCAGTGTAATTTCAATTATAACTGCAATGAAATCGAAATTAAAAACAAAAGAAAAGAGGAAAAGAAACCGTTCTCTGTGGAGCCAACAATCAAGTCGATCTGGGTTTCAACATGGCATGCTGCCGCAGCAAAATTTTTTTTTGCGCCGCAAAATAGTTCAGACATCTTAAATAATTTTTCTTTAAATGCGGACATACCAATTTGGGATATAATTATGAAACTTTTTATAAACATATATATGTACATAATTTTATTAAATGGGAAAATGTAAATACATTTATTGGTATTGTAAAATGTTAACTTTAGCCGGCTAATGATTCCGTCAATAGGGGACCGCCGCTGTTTGTTTTCTCACGGCATGGATTTATGACAACTTTTTGTTTCATATTTAAAACAGCTGATGTCAGATGGTTTGTCAGAAGAAAATAGAGCACGCTCTAATTGAAATTTTGTCAGATGACTTTGCGTCTGACTTTTACAGAAGCAAAGTTAAAAAGGTCACACACGACATGTATGTATTTTGCAGTGGGAAATTTGACATGTCAGATGACAAATACATGTCGTGTATATGCTCCTTAAGGAAGTTGTAGTATAAATTAAAATATTTTGAAACAATTTAATTGATTTTATTTTCAATTAAAGTTTTTTTTTTTTTAATTTCTAAAACTTCGGGTTCTGATGAGATCTTTAGCCAGATCGAAATACTAGTATCAACCTAGCTAATATGTTTGATTTGCTTTATTTTTGTAAATATACGGAGGTTGAAAGCTCGTTATAAATTGAAAATAACATAAAAATAATCTCGATGTATATAAAAACAAAAAACTAATATAACTGTTTTAATCATATCTATTAAAAATTTAATCGAATATTGCTTTTATTTTCAAACAAATTTTTTGTAGATACTATTAAAATATTAATCAAAATTTGCAAAAAAAAAAAAATCACCAAAAAAATTGGGGGGAAATCGATGAAATAAAAAAAAAATCGCTAAAAATTTTAAAAAATTAAAAAAAAAATTATTATGATGTGAGCAAGATTATTTAAGTTCAAGATCATTTGTTTTTTGTTAAACGCCAAAGTTAAAAACTTACAAAATTTAAAAATATTACCAAAATTGTAAAAAAAAAAAATCTTGAAAATAAAAAATCCGTCAAAATAAAAAATGCCAAAATTTAAAATAACTCATCAAAATTAAAAAATATTGCTACAATAGTAACATTTTAATTATGATCTCAAACCTGACAATTCAAAATGAAATGCAATTTTAAAAGATCAACAATACATAAAAAAAATTTTTGTATTTTTCTTTTTTTCATTTTTGCTATTTTTTTAAATTTTGACTTTTCAAATTTTGGTGAATTTTTTTAAATACTAGCGAAATTTTTAATTTAATCGATTTTTTTTTATAAAAACTGGGTTATAAAAACTGGAAATTGTATGTGCATCAAATTCATTTTCAATTAAACATTTAATAGATATTATTAAACTTTTAATTGAAAGTGAGTTTGAAATCAAACCAGCAAACAAATAATTGAAATTTTTTTAACAAAAATTTTTTTATTGTGTGCTACTTGGTATTATATTGTCAATTTGAAGAAATAAATATTTAAATGAATAAACTGCTACATACTGTGCAATATAATGAATGAACGAATGTTTTTAATTAATATTATGTATACTAGGGTGTCCCTTAAAAATTGATTTGTCATAACACCAACCAGTTTTTGGTTCGATATGGAAGAAATTGATTTTCTTTTTGTTTAGAAAAATGTTATGAGAAGATTGGGCTAAAAAAAATACGTGGCCCTCATTTTGTTTTTCCCTTTACATATAAAAATTTCATTAAGATCACACAGATTAAGATTCCGCTTGTTAGAAAAAAATCGAACTTTATGTCGCGAATACCAGAAAAAACAATCGCTAACTTTTAAAAATGGCTAGCACAATCGCATTTATCATACTACACTTAGAATACTATGTGGGTAAAGACCACTGCAAATGTAGTTAAAAACAAATGAAATTTCACTTAAAGAAATGACGACTTACATTTCAGTAAATTCAACTAACATTGTCATTTGTTTTTTAATGTTAAAAAAATGAACCACAATTGTAGTAAAAATGAACCACATGTTAGTAAAAAATAAACAAACACACATGTTAGTAAAAAATAAACATAATGTAAAATCATAAAACAGTCATTTGATGTGGTTTGTTTTTTAAATGAACTACAAGGTTAGTAAAAAATTAAATTTGTTCTACAAATTACTGACATTTACATTTAAAATAAAAAAAAAACTGTATTACAACCCAAACAACTTCCTAATTATTAAGCAGAAGTTCTCTGAGTGTAAACTTAAAAATAATTCCATTTTACTAGTTGCATATTTAAGAAACGCACAATACAGCTTCCGTGAAATTATGTTTGCATCACTTCCACATAAACATAAATTTCTTTTAAAGGCGATTTTTCAATATTGATGGTCCAGATGGTTTTAACAACAATTGAAGAGGCCTACGTAAGGAAACACGACATTTCTGAAAAAGAAATTTCGGAGGCGGATCCTTAATGGTTTGGGGAGCTTTTTGTTTCGACGGTATTGTTGATTTGGCATTTCCAAGCACCACAATGAATTCTTCTGAGTATGTATATTATAGTATTAGAAGAGAAATTGGTGCCATTTATTGAAAATAGCAACGAAGAAGAATTCATTTTCCAACAAGACATTCCCTCAGTACATGTAAGTAGTCAGATGTTGAAATATCAATATTTTTTTGCATATGTTAAGAATATTTGGTATTTATTAAGTGATCTGCATAATCGCAATGCTTCGTCTATTTGTCAACATTTTACTATTTAATATGCCGAATACCCCATAAAAACATTATCTGACAAAATTAATCGGTTAATGGATAATTGTCTAGAAATCTGTATTTTTGTCAAAAAGATCAGGAAAATTTATTTTACTTTGAAATATTATGCGGTTTATGATATTTTTGTATTTTTTGTCAAAAAGATCAAGAAAATTTTTGTTACTTTGAAATGTTATGCGGTTTATGATAAACACATCAACCTAAAAAAAGTATGATTAATTCTACACAGAGAAAATTTTAGTGAACAAAAAGTAATGAAAATGTTCAGTATCTTTTTCATGAACGAAAAAACTTTTTAAATTTACTAAAAATCTTATTATGTATATTTTATGAAACTAATTTCTTAATGAAACGTCTTAATTGAGTGAATGAAACTATTATTAAATTAAATTATATTTTTCATAAATTTTTATGAAAACTTTCATTAGTTTAATTAAAAGTTCCAATGGACGAATTCCAGTTACTTCTATGCAAAATTTAGTTCTATCATGCCGAGCATGATAGAACTATCATGCCGAACGATTAGTTTGGCCCCAAAATATATTTTATCTTTTTTGGAGTTTTAAAGCATTATGAACAACTTTCGATATTACTCTAAGAGAATTATCTGAATGATTTGATAGAAGTTTTGCATTAAATCGATGAAATATCACTGGAATTCGTCTATTGAAACTTTTTCTTTATGTGAATTTTCTTACACTCAATAAAGAAGCTTCATTAAAATTCCAGTTCCATAAAAAATATGAAACTTTTCATTAACTTTAAGAACATTGTTTTTATTTTGTGAAGAAAAGATTCGTTGATTTAAATTCTTTGTGTAAGGAAAAATGTTTGTTGAACAGATTTTTTTATTGCTACTATGAAGTTAAATTTAAGGAAAAAGACAAACTTTTTTGCTATTTTGCCGAAAGTTCGACAGCCAAAAACTGAATTCTTTTAACAGTTTTATTAGTTTTTTTATTTTTATTTTTATATACATCGAGATTATTTTAATGTTATTTTTAATTTCTAACGAGCTTCCAACCTCCGTATATATACAAATTTTACTTAAATTTGAATTTCAAAATCACATCCGATCGGTGCAACAAAATGTTTCCAGTAATTTTTTATATACTTATACTGAGCCATTTCTTCGTATATTTTCTTTAATTTTTCGAAATTTTATTGCAAAATAATTAATTTTTATTAAGAACATAAATCTTCACAATATTATCTACAATATAATTTGAGTATAATGATATCGGCGTTTGAATCAGGATATCATACTGGTATTACAAGGAAGTTGAAAATTTTTCTTTTTTAGTTAAATCCGTATAAATTTTAAAAATGTTAAAAATTTTTTAAATGTTATCATTGCTTATAAACTAGACATCCAATGAAAAAATGTGTGTATTAAAATTGCAAGTCCATTGAAAATGTCCTCAAATATTTAGAAAATAACTTAAATTTCTAAATAGTTTTTCACATGCTAAGTAAAAAAACATTTCATATAAAAATATATTATTAATATTGCTACTGAAGAATTTGCAACTTTTTGCATAACCAGTCTTTGTAATAAATATTTTCTAATTTCACGATATTTTCAATGGATTTGGAATTTCAATACAAAAATGAGTTTAGTGGAATGTTTAGTTTACTCATAGTGATACAATTTAAAATTTTTTTACAATACATTAAATTTATAATGATAAAATTAAACATTCAAAATTGTCAAATTCCTTGCAATACCGTAAAAATATCTTTAAAGATATAAAGATTGTTCGTTAGTTTATTACCCCTTTTTACATATCTAAATTTAATCAAAATCTGAAAGAATTTATCTTGTAAATTTCTTAGTCTGTCTATTTTGATCAAAAGTGGAAACATTATTATAATTTGAAAGATTTGCAATTAATTATGTCTACAAGCATAATTAAAAATTACGTTTCATGTGTTATTTTTGTCCCCAGGCCACTAAGGTTTAAATATTGTTTAAATAAAAGAAAATAAAATTATAGTCAAGTCAAATCAAATTTAGGAGATATTTTTCCGAAAATTATGCAAACTTTGTTGAAAATATATAAATTTGGTTTAACTTTTGACAAAACAATAAATTTTCATAAAATATTCTGGAAAGGATACGCTCTACACACAAACACGATTTATAAATTTTTCAATTTATTATTTTTTTAATAGAAACTATTTTGTTATAAAAATAGCAATCGACATCTCCAAATTAGTCATATTTAAAAATATTTAAATATTTTTATTAAATTTGCGAGTCATTTTTGATACGGGTCTAATGAAGCCTGATAAAGTTAGAAATCTAATATCTGATGAAGTCACAATACTATATCTAAATAATTTTGAGCATATTTAAGGAATATATGAAATAAAAAATAAAATTTTTCAAATTTCGAATTTTGGGAATTTTTAATCAAAATACAATTTTTTCAAAAATTTTCTATTTTCTGCCGAATTTCGGCACGGGTTAGCGTTTTACAAAAAAAAAAATTCAATTTATGCTATTTGAAACCATTTGCAGCATAACTGTGGTTGCAATTAACAAAAATCGACAAATCGGATTTTAAGGGACATCCTAATGTATACTACCCTTTAATTTAGTCATAATTATAGATTTAGATATGTCTCATACAGACGTGTAGTGTAGATAAAGACACTGCCCACATTTCAATATATACTTTTTTGCTTTGGAATTAGAATCTTGTTTAGAGTTTATTACACTCAAACAAAAAATTATAAAAATATGCTCAAAATTCGGATTTTGATCAAAAATATGATTTTTGGGACAAAATAAGAGCAAAATATTCGAAAATTTTACATAGCCATCAGTCAAAAATTATTAAAAATTACGATTACAGCATATTGACCGAGTATTGTGATATATCCAGCAAAAACATGGTAATGACTGCTTATTATTTTATACATTACATTGTAATGAGTACTTATTATCTTTTGAATTACTTTAAATAATAAAATAATGGGTTACCGATAATAAACTTATAATGTATTACTCTCACACAAAAAATTATTGGTGAACTATAATGGGTTATTCTTCTTATTACTACCAGAAAAATATAATGATACAGCATTTTTCTGGAAATCTATTTTTAGACTCATTATTATCCGTCATTTGGTAAGCTAAATGACGGATTTGGTACATAGAAGAAATGATTTAAACTATCAAATGTTATATGCATCGGTGGCTTGGGGCATAGAGAAGCCACCTGGTAATCTGACAACGCGGGATCGATTCCCGGCTCGAACATGTTTAAAAAAAAAATTATAATATATACAGTGCACTCGCGATAATATGAACTAATTAAAACCAAGCCAGTTCACTTTTGCAAGATTGTTCATATTTGCGAATGGCATCTAATTTACCTTTAAAAACGTTTTTCCAATAAAAAATAAAAGTTTCTTATGTTAAATTTTTTATTTATTGTTTATTGGATTAAAAAAAAACAATTAATTTTTGAAAAAGAAACAAAATTTAAAAGTTATTTTGCGAAAAAATCTGTGATTTTCTTTTGCTGTTTCTTCTCCTACCCTGTTGATTTAGATTTAAACACTGCGTAGGTTGATAAAATCCGTTAAAAATACAAAAATTAGCTGTTCATATGTTAAAGCTTTGGCACTAAGTTCATATTTTAGAGTAGTCAATGGAAGAAAAAAAATGTTCATATTTTAGGGTGTTCATATATTAGGGTGTTCATATATTCGCGAGTGCACTGTACTTTTTTTAATTCGTATTTTTTCCCAAATCTATTTTTAGACCCATTATTTTTTCCCTTCCGGTAATGGCTTATTATTCACACCATTGTATTCATACAGGTAATTCATATCTACGTAAGAATACCAGTAATGCATAAATCATTACTTATGGGACATTTCATATAAAAAAAGTTAGAATTATAATATAAAGGGTAGGATTTGTTTTTGCTGGGTCTCTAATAAATATACATATCGTCAGCTAAAATTTAAAGCGGCATAATATTTCATAAGTTGTTGGTTAACTAACATTTTTTTTTACAGTGGGAGCAAAATTTAAATAAAAATCTGAATTTTATTTAACTAATTTTTGACACAATGTTCCTGTTTCGACCCAGTACTTTTAAACGGCTGTATTTTTTTATTGGATGAAGATAATTAAGTGGTTTATAAATTCTAAAATAATTTAACATCTTGACCACAATCCTGAATTAAAAAAATTGTTATCCAAAGTGGCCAAAGAATTATTTGAAAAAATAATCCTTTCAAAAGACCTAATCTTTTATATTTTTGATTGTTATGATGGGTTGCCATATGGCAATTTTAAACCAAAAAAAATTTAAAATTTTCTTATATTTTTGAATACCAATTTGTTGTTAAAATTATAAAAATTGTAATTTCTAAAATATCTTCAACCGTTTGTGATGTATATGCAGACAAAGTTTCAACTTTGGCAATAGAAAGCGCTTTAAGGCAAAAAATTACAAACATTTGTTAATGAAGCATAGTTCAGCAAAGTTTGGTTAAAAAATATCTATTGGATCTATGACGCTCCATCAATAAGTTAAAGTTTTCTTAATTTTAAATGGAAAACCTCAATTTCATTTACACATTTCTTAATTTAAAATGGAATATCCGCATTTCTTATTAAGTTTTCTAAATTTGAAAGGGAAAATCGCAATATTTCTTAAAATTTTTCTCAATTTAAAATAAAAATCTTAATTTTATTTAGAATTTTCCAACTTCAATTGAAAAGCTCTTTATCTCAATTCAAAATAATATACCCAAGTAAAAGAAATTGATAAGGGGCAACATCAAATTATATTTAAATTTGATATGCGATGATATCAAATTTGATCAGAAAAATGAGAACATATAATTGTATCCAAAATACATCAAACTGTATCGAATTCGCTACATTCGTATCGAATTAAACCGAATTCAATGCAATTAGATACAAATTTTTACAATTCAATGTATATTAGATAAAAATTTCGTCCGCATTTTGTCCCCAGACAAATTTTTCGCGATTACACTCAGCGAACTTCTGCCGTAAATAATTGTAGATTTTTTAAGTTTTACTGCAGTATCTTTATTTTTAAGTGAAAAAACAGTCATTTGTCGAAGAAATTTCAGTTTTGACTACAATTTAAGTTTATTCAAAAAAACAAACCACATCAAGTTACTGTATTAATAGTATAAAATTGTATCTCAATCTATATAAACTTATTAATTCGATAAAATTGTTTCGAATTCGATACAATTTGATATATTTTAGATACAATTATACACTCAAAATAGTTTGTGGTTTAAATTAACTGAAAATATAATTTAAACATAAGTTATAAAACTCTTAAAATCCGGTCTACTTACTTTTCATTTAAATCAAATGTTTCTTGTTATTTATTTTTAAATGTAGTTTAAATAACTAACATATACGTAAGAACAAAATATATAATAAGTTAAAAATAAATGTTCAAATTTTTACTACAGATTAATAAAAAAAATATACATTCAGTTATTTTAAATTATTTCAGTTTTTTTTGTTTTTGTTTGTTGTTTTTTGTGTAAACTTTTTCAATTTCTTGTAATTTCAATTGAAATATTTTTTTATATAAACAAACCTTTTTAATAAAAAAAACACACACGAATTTTTTGAATGTTTTTTTGAAAAAAAATTATGTAAATTTATAATAACTGTAACAGTAACAAATAAACTACAATATTCCGTTTTTGTGGTTAAATTTTTGTAAAACTTTAAATAAATGAAAATAATAAATGAAATTAAAAAAATCGGTAATTGGTAGTGAATTATTTTGAATAAATGTATTTTGAATAAATTGAAAAAATGCAAGTTCCTCAACTGAAAACTTTTTTATTAAACTACAAACAGTAAACTACATAATATTCTTAGTGTACGTTCTCATTTTTCGGATCAAATTTGATCTCATCGCATATCTAATTTCATATAATGTGATGATGTCCTGTGGGCGTTGTGGTGTAATGGTTAGCGCGTTGGACTGTTACACAGATGGTCCCGGGTTCGATACCCGGTGACTACAACATAACTTTAGAAAAATAATATGTATAAGTTTTCTATCACTTATATGTATCGCTGCGTCCACCTTCGGTGTTCCCATAGCACTTAACCCCACCGAAGTAAAATAATGAATCAGAGCTATGAAACAAAAAGCTTCAATAAATTCGCCAACTCTACATCAGGTGGCGAGCAACAACTGTTCTAAGACTTATCTACTCTCGCAATTACAGTGTTGCCATGTTTTAAGCCCTTCATCTTTCACCACCTTTCATCTCTCCACTATCCCATTTCCAAAGAAAGCAACACATTAATTAATAGGAAGAATTTCCTGAGTGTTGGTTCTCTTTTTAAACAAAAAAAAAATTAATTTTTTTTACTTGGGTACACATAAATACTGATTTTCTGTACCAGTTATTATTTTCATTTAAAATTTTCTCTTTACAAAAACCCCTTTATTTGAGTTAATTTTTGATAGTTAAAATAAAGTAAAATCGTTTATTTTTAAGGATTTGGGAGTTTTTTTAAATTTTGTATCTTTGATTTTGAGTTAGTTTTTTAATAGTTAAAAACAAATGAAAAATACATTTGATTTAAATGAAAAGTGAGTGGACCGGTTTTTAACTATATGTTTAGTAGTTTTAAAGTACATATTCCTTTGTTTTTAACGACAAAATATTGTAAGTGTAGTAATATATAATTAGATATTTTAAGTACAATTATATACAGAACCCTATAAAGTAATATATTGCTACATATACCCACATATACAAATTTTTGCAACAACACAAAGCTGTATAGTCATATACAATATTCTCATATTGAAACATTCAATTGTATAAAGTTGTATCTGAATATATAAAAACTTTTATACTTGGGTAGAAAGTGTTTTTCCTATAACTACATATTATATATTTAAGTGTAGTGTGCTTGCTTACATTTTATATCTTGACCTCACATGCCCACTAGTTACACGTTATTATCATAATTATAAATTTAAGAATAATTTGTATCGAATGAGATGAAAATTTTATTTAATAACACATATAAAAACAAATTGCTGTAAAGTGTATATTACATACATAGCTTAAATTATTTTAATTGCATTTAAACCCTGCTATCATAGATTACATAGATCTTCAACTCTTTGACATTAGCTGTCAGTGCATGTAACTCATGAGAAAGTGTTAGAGATACGTGGTATACTCATACAACAAATATATTTGAATGTGTATGAAAAAATGTGTTTGTTTATAAAAGAAGAAAAAGAGTATGAAATCTATGTAATCTGTGCCTGTTATAATCTGTTCGACTAATATTGAAATGTTTGTTTAAATATTCAATAAATATTGTTAACTTTTAAGTAAATATTGCTAATAATACACATTATTATAAATAAAGTTATCAAATTTATATTTTATAAAACCACTAACAAAACGTGTAGTGTCTGTGTTACGTATTCAATTTCAAACGTATTGAATGAATACAATTACCTGTGAAAATCTTAGGTAAATAAGTAATTTTTATCAAAGCGTAAACTTGCTAATAATAATCGTCATTGTAGGTATTTCTGATTATCAGGGACAGGAACTTCATGCACGAAAAATGTGTGTTTCAGGTGCCTAAAATATGCATGAAAAATCTTAAAATATGCATTCAAAACATTTTTTTTTTTTTGAATAAATAATTTAAAATTTGTTTTAATTGTACAAAACGTATGCGGAGCACTCCCTATGGGGAATGAGGAGTCAATTGACCTAAAAGTGACTGGTTAAAGAAGGACTTATCACAGGACTGGTATAATTTAATACTGAAGTGGGTTAAGCAGTGTCAATTGTCTTAAAATTACCAACCCTGTGACTGGTAAAGGGAGTACATACCACTTAAGCAGAATGCTTATTAACAAGAAAAAGCCAGTTGGCAAGAATTTAACCCATTGGAAGCTGTTTAGTTTTCATTTATTTTTTAAACTAAAAATTATTAATTTTGTTTTTTTTTTGTCGATATTTATGTTTTTTTTTGGGTTTATTAAAAAATTATCGTCATGCGAAAATTGATCCAAAGAACATGGACTACTGGAAAAGGACTTATCACAGGACTAGTATTATTTACAATTAATGTGAGTTATGTAGTGTAAATTGATGTAAAAAGACTAGTTCTGTGACTGGTAGAAGTAGGACATATCACCTAACTGGTATACATATTGACTAGAAAAACCTTTGAGTTAGAAATTTATTGTTTCATTTTCTACCATTTTTTACATTAAAAATTATTAAATTGTGCGACATGTCCCTTTCATGATAGTCATGTGGTCAGTCCGTTTTAGTTAGTCCTCATACATGCCCCTTTTGCGATAGTCTTGTGGTATGCCCATCTTTGGTTAGTCCTGTTACATGCCACTATGTGGTTTAAAGGAGGACAAATGACCCCCTCCTATGACAAGCCCATGTTAAAGTTGCCAGTTGTTTACATAGGGTAGGGTTTAGCAGAGGAACGGTCTCTGGCACGAATGGACCGATCCTGTGGCACACGCACGACAGGTCTCATTCGCCATAGGGATATTATAGGATTATACTTTTTATATTATTTTTATTGTTTTTGATTTGGAAGTTAAAATACTGTATGAAAATGAACGACACATTATTTATATATTTGATTTGCATTTTATTTATCTTTGCACATACTAGGGGTGCCGATTCCGAAAATCCCAAGATTTTCAATTTTTTAATTTGCATTTTTGTATATACATTTTTGTATATACATAAAATGTTTATTTACCTTTCAAAATTTTAAAAATTATTGTAGTTTTTTTGAGTATATCATATAACCCCGTTTAGTTTGATTATTTATTCTGCTATAATTTATATGCTTTTTTAATTTAATTTATTAATTTTCATACATCAAAAAAACAAAATTTGATAAAACTAATATTTTTCGAAATTCGTGCTAGTTCGCGTTTTGACAAAAATGCAATGGGGTGGTAACTCTTCGTTATGAATAGGGCAATATGGGTATCAAATTTTATCTTTTGCCAAGTACATCATCTTTGTATGTAAATAATTTAGATTTTTGCAAATTAGATGCATTTTACACGGTGCTCTGGAATATATATAAATGCAATTTTGTGGTAACTCTAATATGATAGCGGATTTAGTTTCTAGATCGTGTATGGATGAAAATAGGACTAAAGAAAGAAAAATAAAATGATAAACGACTTTTTGGCGGCATATTTTTTTCGCAAATTAAAAAAAGTTGTTGAATTTTATTTGCCGCCAAAAAGCCGTAGATCATTTTTTTTTTTTTTTCTTTAGTCCTATTTTCATCCATACACGATCTAGAAACTAAATCCGCTATCATATTAGAGTTACCACAAAATTGCATTTATATATATTCCAGAGCACCGTGTAAAATGCATCTAATTTGCAAAAGAAAAAATTTGATACCCATATTGCCCTATTTAAAACGAAGAGTTACCACCCCATTGCATTTTTGTCAAAACGCGAACTAGCACGAATTTTAAAAAAAGCTTAGACCCGTATTTAATTAAATCGGCTAAAGATTAAAATATGTTAATTTGGCATTTTTATTACAAACAACCCCGAACAAAAAATTCAAAAACCGTTTTTTTTACAGAATATCCTTAAAAAAAGGACATCCATCGTCCTTGGACAAATTGTATATACAGTTGGACGCGCCTTAAAAAACCTTTCTTATGATACCCATATTGTATATGTTGGTAAGGAAACAGATTCTCAAATTAACAAAACATGCAAAAATAGACAAATTTTCAAAATGGTCCAGCTCACGAGAGGTCAAAGCGGGAGCCGAAATATTTTAAATGTCATTTTAAAAAGGTCCAAGGTTCATTTTTAGGAGGGTACATCGAGCACTTTTTTTGGTGATTCGCTCTTATATACATATGTAGCAATATTGCCCACACACATGTTTCAATAATATGTAACTGAAAAAACAAAAATTCAAATCATTTTGAATTTTTTAATTTAATTGATTAACTTTCAACATAGGGTACACACTAAGGTTACAACTTTTTTGTTACAAAATTTCTTCATCGCATGAGTAATGTTGTACTGATAATAAAAATCATTTTTTTTTTGTAACTTCACCAAGAATTTTTATTTTTTTTTTTTTAAATTTGTTTATATTTGTTTACCATATATACTATATAACTGTCTCATGACTCACAGCTATCAATTGACTCTAAAATTGAAGTAATTTAAAAATTCCCAGAAATAGCGTCATAATATTGCGCCCTCCATCCAAATGGTGAGATTTTATTACATTAATGAAATTATTTTTTTATACTTAAGAGATAAACTAAAATTCAAATCTTTATATCGTTTGGAGCGCGAACTTTTTTAACAATCGGGAAAAAGTACTATACCATTCCTTAATATTTGGTCATGGTCTATACGGATATGCGATGAAGAATTAGATATTTGCAAAAAAGCAAAAAGTTATAACCAGAAATTTGCTGTATCAGGTTTTTTCATGTGCATCGTATTCAAAAATGTATGAGATATTTATCCTTTTCAGAGCAATTGACGAATTCTGGCACCGATTTGTTAGAGCAAATTTTTGGATATTTTGCTCTAAATAGCATATTTTTGCATATTTTTATCTAAAGGGCATATTTTTGATAAAAAGTTTAATTTTGTATTATATTTTTGTACTTTTTAGAACAAAAGCATATGTTTAGAGCATATTTCAGTTTTTAACTTTTTCTTTATCGAACAATTTTATATTTCAATAAAAATAATTTTCCAACTCCTTTTTTTCAATGTTTTCCGGGGTTTGCAAACCGATTGCGAAAATTATGCCATTTTTGCAAATTCAAATTTCCTGTTTTACGACTGTACCAATTTAGGAAAAATTTAAACTTTTATCTCCGTTTTTGTAAGCCACTGAAATAAAATTGACAAAATTTATTCCGACTGTACTAAAAAATAAGTCTTAAAACGTGATTTTTTAATGAAAAATGTATTTTTAAGAGCATAATTTTTAAATTTTAAAAGCATATTTGCCGTTTTTAGGGCATTTTTTATGGGCATAACATCGATTTTTTAGAGCATATTTCTTGTTGCCCTGATTATATCCTTAGTACACACGTTAAGCCGAGCACAGACGGCCAATAAAATTGATTTACATTTTATTGATCTTTGCACATACACTTTCAATGTTATTGGAGTAATATTAATTATATTACAATTGATCAATATTCTCCATTTGTTAAAAAATTCGCGAAATTTAACACATGTTTTAATAATTTATAAACATTTTTATTTAATTTTTTAATTTTCCAACAAGAAAAAAAAAAACAAATTTCAAAAAAATTACTTTTTTAAACTTTTCAATTTGAAAAACAAAAATCCAAATCATTATGAATTTTTCAATTTAATTGATTAAGTTTAATATTAGGGTGCACACGTTAAATTTTGTTGTAAACAATTTAACGCGTGTACTCTACTTTAAACAAAGTAACACTGAATGGAAAGCATGTAGGGAAGGAGTCCCTACAGTATATTAAATAATACAAATTAACTCCAGAATTTAATTGAAATTGCTGAAGAACATGAAAATTAATTAATTTAAAGTGCCTTCCTTTTTAATGTTTAGGGTAGACTGGGGAGCATTCGCCACTTTTTTGTTTCAAGCGCTGTCTTAACAACACCAATAATTTTTTTTATTTTTATTCTTAGGATTTACATATTATGGCTTTCATTTGAATGCAGACGATTTCCATTATTCCACTGAATTATATAAAATTTCGAATGCTTTTCAGAGCAACCTAAAACGGCTAAACTGTTCCACCTCGTGGGGCACAATCCACGATTGAATATACTTTAAAAGTGTTCATTTTTAGGCGGGTTTTGGACATAATTACGTTGTTATTATGAGTCTACATAAGTTTAGAAGAGACAGCGGATTTTAGAGTTCATTTTAATCCTAGTTTGATTTGATGATTACCTTGCACCAAGGAGTGTCCGTTAATTGTGGGCGCTGTGGTGTAATGGTTAACGCGTTGGACTGTTACACAGATGGTCCCGGGTTCGATTCCCGGTGACGACAACATCAATTTAGAAAAATAATATGTATGAGTTTTCTATCCCTCATATGCATCGCAGCTCCCACCTTCGGTGTTCCCGTAGCATTTAACCCCACCGAAGTAAAATAGTGAATCAGGGCTATGAACCAAAAAGCTTCAATAAGTTCGCCAACTCTCCATCAGGTGGCGAGCAACAACTGTTCTAAGACTTATCATCTCGCGCAATTACAGTGTTGCCATGTTTGAAGTCCTTCATCTTTCCCCACCTTTCATCTCTCCACTATACAATTTTCAAAGAAAGCGACACATTAATAAATAGGTAGAATTTCCTGAGTGTTGCTTCTCTTTAAAAAAAAAAAATATTTCCAAAGAAACTGCTATGGCTGCAGGATGGTGAATGCACAGTGGGATATGGCAATGAAATTTGGAATAGCCATAAATGACGTAATATCGAGCTTAAGTTTTGATTTTGAACCTTCCATGACCACCCAAAATAGGAAACTTTTTGAATTTAAAATTTTGAGTGCTCGCCATTTTTTGTATCTAATCCGAAATTAAAAAAATGAACATAAACAATTTCATAGAAGTCTAAAATGAATAAAGGGCTTCATTAAAATAAAACATGTTGAACACTTTGAAATTTTATAAAAAAAATAAATAAATTAAGTTTTTCAAATAATGTAATAGCTCTTAACTAAATTTTCATTAAATTTATGAAGAGATAATCAATAAAATCGAGTGAATTTTTTATGAAACTATGAAAAATTTCTCAATATTGATAAAATTGCTTGGATATAATGAAATTCTTCATTGAATCTACGAAAAAAAAATTCTGTGAAATTGTTTCATTAATATCATGAACTTTAATTCTCTCAATGTAAGAAACATGCAATAAAAATATGCATTTTAAGCAAATTAAACAAAAATATGACTTTAAAGCAAAATATGCAAAAAATATGCATTTGTAAAGCAAAATATGCAAAAATATGCTCTAACGAATCGATGTCATTTCAGCTTAAATTCTTTGATTTGAAAAGATATTTTGTTTATCCTGTTCTGAGAATTAAGGTAAAAAAAAACATGCATATGCATGAACTTCCGGTTCCTGCTGATTATATATTGTTAACTTTAATAAATAATTTGTAGTGAAATTAATTTGATAATAAAACAAAACAATTAATTATTGATAAATATTTACCGATACAGAAATCCGCAGTGTTTATTAAACACAATGTAAACTTGTTTTTATTCCCCTGTTATAGAAATATCATTTATATAAAAATTTCAATTATTTAGAAGTTTTTTTTAACAAGAAAAAAGTTTGACTGAATTTTTATACAAAATTTGTTAAATAAATCTATTTTATTTTCCAAAAAAAAATTGTAAAAAAAAATCGGTGTAAAAAACCGACACTAGAACGGTTTTAGAAACAAAAGTTAATATGTTCTACAGCCGTTCTTTCAAACTCGCATATTTTGGAACGGATAACACTGGCAGATTCTTACGTCTTTTTAAAAGAAAAACTGTGTAACTCTGAGGATTTATTTTTACTGAACATATTTGATAATCAGGGCAAGATTAAAATGGCAAAAAAAAAAACTTTAAAAATGTCACGAATAAAGTAAAATTGGCACTCAAAAAATGTAAAAATGGAATGGCAATTCCAAAAATTTATTAAAATTCGTTACGGAAATCCCGGTAATTTTTGGAACACAATTTAAAATAAAAAAATTTCAATATTCCACATTTTTAATGCAGCAATTAACAATTTAAACATATTTTTTATGTATAGTTAACTTCGCTGTATAACTTGGATTTTGAATATAAATTGGTCACTCTAGATCGCTTCTAAAAAATTTACAACTATAAAAATTTGTCCAAAATACTTTCAGGATCCAAATATTGTCCAAATCCGTTTTTTTGGCGAACGGACCCGATTGGCTTTAGTATTTTTCTAGTTTTATCAAATTTTTTTCACTTTTTTCATTATTTTAAGCTTTCAATTTTTATACTGAAACTTTTTCAAACAAACTCTAAGATTTAAAGTCACAGACTTAAGAAAAACTTAAAACTCAAAGAAAAATGTCAGATTTATTATGGGGCCTTATTTTTTGAAAAATCTTAGATCGTTTCAGACATTTTGTATATAAAAAATATGATTTGATATAAAAAAATGTTATAATATATTTTTCAACCTGGATCCCAGGATTTTTGGAAAAGTTTTCCGCTTTCCAGGGAAATGAAAAAGTGTGGGATTTTGCATTTTCCCTAAGCCCCATACATATTTTATTTTAATTTTACTCTAAATTATATATTTCATGGAATTTAAGTAGAGCCAATCTCAAAATATCTTATTCGATCCAAAAAAGTACTTGTCTTTTTGGATATAATTAGATCCAACTAGATCTAAATAGATCCAAGGCGATATTTAAGGATATACAGAATCTTAAATTACATATTACTGGATCGCCCAATTTTGAGATTAACTTGAATAAGATTTAAGATTTATAAGATTTATCCCATATGAAATGGGATATGATTTTATATTTGACATATATCTTTTCTTTGATCGGGTGCTTGAAGTGTCTGAAAATTCTATAACAGTCTTGTTTTTTCCGACTTGGGCGAGGTCAATTACATTTCAAAATCATTCACTTGTGAAATTTTCTATATCATTTGAAATTTCAGACTTACGCTAACACGTGTGGGCTTAAACGCTTGCTTGGAAAATTTTCAATTTTGTCAATACCAGAAATGGGTCAATTGGGATACAGGTCAATTACTTTTTTGTGTTCAATTACATGTAATTGAGTAATTGTAATTGGTATTAACAATTTTACAGATTTTCCAAGGAAGCGATTAAGCTCACAAGTGTGAGCGTAGGTCTGATATTAATAACGATATGGAAAAATTTCACAAGTGAACGATTGTGAAATGTAATTGACGTCGCCCAAGTCTGTTTTTTTTTAATTGAATCAGGTAGGTGACACTTATAGAACTTTAAGTGTATAACTAGAATTTTGTAAATTTAATTTTAATTTTTGCTAATATTTATGAAAAAAAAAATCGCTTATTCTTGCAATTTTTTCTGCAGCGTAATTTTTACCAAATTTTTATTAGCTTTTTCTGTTACTTTTACGGGTTTATTTCTATGAGTGTAGTCTATTTTGAAAGGAGGCCATAAAAAACAGAGTTGTCACGTGTAATTTAAAAAAACAACGGTTGTATCAACTTTAATCAGATAATTGTGAACGATCGTTATGACAGGGCACAATATATTATTAAATTTTATGTCTAATTTATGGATACAAAAGAATAGCACCACCAAATGAGCTACGCACATCAATGTGTTGTGCACAGAACTTAAAAATAATGAATCGTCAATCGTTTGTTTGAGATTTAGATTTTATATTTTTTGTCTTCTGATTTTTTCTGTATCACATTTTAATAGTTTGATCTTTTTTTGCTGCTGCAAAA
This sequence comes from Delia radicum, assembly GCA_021234595.1. Taxonomy (NCBI): domain Eukaryota; kingdom Metazoa; phylum Arthropoda; class Insecta; order Diptera; family Anthomyiidae; genus Delia; species Delia radicum. Next base: position 315,552,701 of record CM037851.1, on the reverse strand, counting down.
AGTTACAGATTCCCAGCAAAACTTCGGTAATACATTCATAAAAGAAAGTTAGTACAAAAATCTGTTGGTTCTAATTCAGTTTAACAAATTTTTTTCTCTTGTGCGCCCCCGGTAGGCTAGTTGGTAGCATTCTGGCTTATCAGTGGGTTCGATTCCCACCAGAGGCACTGGTCTGTTTTCGCTACAACGCGCCGAAGGCCATAGTAGATAGTGCTCGGTTAGGGTAATAGTATATAATTTGTAATTATATGATTATTAATTAATAAAAAAAAAAAAAAAAAAAAAAATAAAAAATTTTTCTGTTCCTTATCTTTTCCGATCCCGAAAGACCGTTGCATGCTGATTTAGATTAAAAATTATGTTGATTTAGCTAAATTTGTATCTCATATACCTAGTATTGTCAATGTATTTAACAGCCTAGTTAGTAAAAGATTTTAATTAACAAGTTTGTTATAATTTTTATTAAAAATAAAAATTATGCTTTTTCGACCTTTAATTGTGCAATGAAAATGAAAATTATTCAAGTTCGAGGCCATACTCGTGTTCTGATGATGGGAACCTAGAAAATTCCCAAAAACGTGCTCTGATGATGGGAACCTAGAAAATTCCCGACATAGATCTATCAACACATTCCTGAAAGGGTCAAATAATAAATTTGAAAACAAAAAACTCTATAGATTATTTGTTAGGACAATATCCTAATGAAGAAATATAGAGTGTGGCCTCGAACTTGAATAATTTTCATTTTCATTTTAATTAACTCTTTTAGCTAACTTCATTAAAAATTCTGCTGGCGCAAAATCAGGTACTTGTATCTGTTGTCGTAGCTGAATGTTCTACTATTTTTTCTATGAGTGGCTTTTTTTCTATGAGTGCAGGTACGGAACATGTTACCTGCACTCAGGGAACTTCTGCTTTAAAAATATGTAGTTGTTTGGGTTTGTAATACAGTTTCTTTATTTTTAATGTAAATGTCAGTCATTTGTAGAACAAATTAAATTTTTTATTAACCTTGTAGTTCAACAAACCACATCAAATGACTGTTTTATGATTTTACATTAATTTTTTACAGTTGTTTTTTGTTATTTAAAAAAATAAAAAAAAAATTAAATGTTTGTTTATTTTTTACTACCATGTGGTTCGTTTTTACTACACTTATTAGTCATTTTTTGAACATTATTTTTAAATGACAATGTTAAAACAAATGACAATGTTAAAACAAATGACAATGTTAAAACAAATGACAATGTTAGTTGAATTTACTGTAATATAAGTTGTCCTTTCTTTAAATGAAATTTCATTTGTTTTCAACTATATTTGCAGTGGTCTTTACCTACATAGTATTCTAAGTGTAGTTATCCTTGCATTACTTCGCGACTTAAATGAATTTACTTCGCCCATTAATACCAAATTCACATTTTTAAATGTTTTTATGGTATAATTAGTTGGTTTCTAAAAAAAAATTAATAAAATTAAATTTTTACTAAAAATTTGGCAATTTTTATATTGAAATCTTAGACTCTTATAAGGAGTTTCGAGAAATTTATATTTTTCTCTCTGTGCTGGCCCCCCATTTGGCCAGAAATTTGGAACTTAAAATTTTTTGTCCAGGATGGTGGTAAAAATAGGCGTTAAAGTATGCAAATATATTCCTTCTTTAACCGCTTAAGGGAGGATCTTGAAATATGGAAAGAGGGTTCCTGATCCCGCGTAGCCATCCCCTTAGAAAAGATTTTTGGGGAAAAAGGGGTATAGTTAACGTGACCAACTGGTTTTTCATCAAAAAGCGGGACTTGACAAACAAAAAAATGGAATGGAATAAACCTTTTATTTATTTTTCCTTAGATATTATTTTTTAAAAACAAAATACTGAGTTAAATTTGAGAATTTCGATATTTTTTATGAAAAATATTTGTCAGCTATTTTTTACACTTTTCTGGAAGGTTTTTCAATCGTTTAAATGGCTTATGTAGGAAAGAGTTGTGCATAAGTTGCGAAATGCCGCCGATATTTTCTGTAAGGTTTTATTTTACTATTTTTGCTTAAAATGTTGTAATTCTTTAATACTTTTATCAAAAAAAGCACTCGCAGTCAGTCGTTATCCAGAAAAGTCGTAATAACACTTTGGATTTGTGTATCCAGAGATTCCTTTTCCTTTCCTTTGCTTTCAAGAATCAAATTGATATTTTCTGTACATGGTTAAAAAGGAATCGATTTGGAACTAATCAGAAATTTCGAAATCTCTAGTTCTGCTAACTTTACTACTTTACTTTAACTACTAAATTTCTAAAACACCAAACGTTTTTAAAACTTATTTATGAAAGATCTTGTAGGAAGTTTTAAAACTCAAAAATTATTTTAGTTTAAAAAGCCAAAAGCGGGATGGTTGGTCAGCTTAGGTATAGTCTGTCCCTTGACCACCTAGCAAAACCGCTTAAGCGACGTACTTGAAATTTGTGTTATGGGTCTTTAATGGCTAAAAGTTTTAAATTCAAATCATATGTTCCTTGGAATATGACCTTAATTATAGTCAAGGTTCTTTTAGAATGTTCTAGAGTAACGTATTAAAACTTTTGGTACAAAGGCGAAAAATAAAATTTGATGTTTGCTTTTCCATTCCCTTAGACGGGATTTATGGAAATTCCTGCTAGGTGGGGTAAAAAGTATCCCCATTAACGGTATGCCTATACCATTTTAGTAAGAAGCCTAAAGTTGAAATATTTGTTCACTGTTGTATGGGCTAATTCACTGATAAGTTATACAATATTTTAAAACTTTTGAAAAGATCGGTTTATTTGGGGAAATGTCTATGTACGCAGCATAATTCGTTGAATCTAGGAACTTATAATTTGGTATAGGCATCCGCTAAAACTGTGTATTAAAAAATGTTTAGAGGGAGAGACAAAAAGAGGAAGGAAACGTCCTGCACAAACAATTTAGTCAAAAAGTCTAAAATTCTATTTTTTTTTAGGTATGGGTTAGTTTATTAAGAATATCATTTGGGTTTTAGTAAAATCTGGATATAAATGGCGTTTAAAATAAAAAAATTCCACGTTTAATGTCCTATGGAAGTCATTCCATTAAGTAAGAAATCTGAACTTTATTTTCCATCCTAATATATTCCTATATATAAAACTACCGGTAACGAAGTATCGGGCTTTTAAGCTCGTAAGTCATAAAACTTCTAAATGCTGGTTGAGTGGTAAGTATTAGTAATAAAATTACATTAAAGTTTTTTATCAATTTAAGATCCCTTAGTAAAAGTATTGTTTATGTTGTTTCTTCAGAGTTCAGTTAAATAATTAAACTCAGTTTTTTAAAAATCATCCTGAAATCGTTAATCATCTTTTGTTTTGTGGAAATTTTAATAAAGCATTTCTAATTTAATTACAAGTACTTTAATTGTAAAACAATTAAATCAATTATACATACTATATTTTTTTAATATAAAACATGCAGGTTTTGTTTATTGTTAAATAAATTGTGTTTTTAAAAACTTTAAAAAAACACATCAAAAATGTTTTTTATAATTTAATCATTTTTAAATACATTAAAATATTCAGTTAATTATATGGTTTCCATATTAAAAAATTTAACACTTAACAAAATTTGCTTGTTTTTATTAAAAGCATTACGTGCGCAAGCGCCCACGACACACAGTGGGATATGTCACAAAATGTTTGGAAATAATTCGGCCATTTCTTAGTTAGTGATCCGATTGCAATGAAATTTGGAACAGGCATAAGTGATGTAATGATATAGTTTAAATTATGATTTTGAAACTTACAAAACCTTCACACCTCCACCCCCACCACGGAGTCAGTAATATGACCACACAAAATAGGGAACTTTTGGCTCGTCATTTTTTTGTTCTAATCCAATTTTCAAAAACTTCACTCTTATGCCCGTAATTTCAAGCAATAGATACCTACCGGTGCTTAGATACCTACCCGATTTTGTTCGTGTACACGGTAGGTATCTAAGCACCAGTAGGTATATATTGCTTGAAATTACGGCCATTAGTAGAACAAAAACTTGGGTAATCTTAATAGGAAGGTAAACATTCGATTTTTTGTGAAAATGTAAATTCTCACTATTCAATAAAATATAATCCAACGATTTTTTGGACTTAAATAGTCAACAATGTGAAATTTATGTCCGATTTTATGATTTACTGTAAGCAATCCCACAATTCCCAAAAAAAAAAAAAAGAGTTTCCAAAAATTGTATTTTTTACATTTTTTGCTGCCATGTCTTCATTTAAAGCGGAGATTGGAAGAGACTTACCCAATAAATCAGGTATATGTTGGAGTATCTACAACCGCTACCGCTGTCTAATTGGAGGCGTGCACAATTTTTAACAGTGGGTTAAAAATGTTATTTGCATTAACAATGTGGCAGCTGTAGAAGCGGCTTAGGGGAAAAGTATACACTTATCAAAAACTTTTTTAACACAACTTTTTTAACGCTTTCATATAAATAGACCTTTCATAATAGTATGCACACTTCATATGTTCAGTAAGAAAATATTTATCTGGAGGTAAAATACTGTTGGTGCTTTTTGTGGAAAAATTTTGATTTTTTTAAAATTTCTACTTTAAACGAATGTAGTTTTTGAGTGAAACAATATATTCCAAGATATATTTAATCAAGAATTTACTTAGTTATATAGCCGATATTTTAAGAAAGATTTTGGCCCCGATTTCATGCCGCTATTCGCAAAAAACTGGACCTGAGTCGGACCAAATTTGGAATTTCACTTTTTTAAATGGGAATATCACGGAAACTTTTAGAGATAACCTACATGTTTTTTGTTAACCTAAGCATGTTTTTTGTTAGTCTCTACCCAGGAAAAAATTACACATTGCAAAAAGAAGGTGATACCCACACTTGCTTACATATCTCATTGCAAAATTTAGTAACTGCAATACCAAACTCATTCCAAGGATAGAGTCAAAAAAGCAAGTAGTATTGTAATCAATTCTTTAAATTTAAACCAGAAAGCATGAACTCAATAACAAAGTAATTATTTACTTAAAAGAAAATAACAATGTTATTAACTTATATGTATAACTTTTTGTACTCAAGAAGTAATCATATACTTTTTCTTAATAAGAGGACGTTATTGGAAGTAGTTCCTAATTTTGAAAAAAGAAGTTATACAGTTTTAAAGAATTTATCTCATATATTTTTTCAAACAAATTTTTATTTGCAGGAAAATAATACTAAAAACAGAAATTGCATGTTGCCTAAATTTTGTTAAACTGTGGTTAGGTATAAATTAGGGAAGCGCACGTGAGCAGAAAATTGTGAGTGGAAGTTGAAATTACTGACGTTATCGTGAGTGAGTGTAAAAAAAAATTTCGAGGGTGATTGTGCGTGAGTCATATTTTTGTTTTTCAATTTTGAATTGTTCTTTTTTTTTGGAAAATTTATATTTTCGTGGTTTATAGCTCCAAAAATATGACAAACCCATGTTATCATAACAATTCGATGTTTCACTTTTTAGGATTTTATTTCCGTATGAGTTTAGATCGTTATATTTGAGTGACCTAGGAGAATCACGTGTGAGTAAAAGTTGAATTTACTTATGGAACTACTTCTTTTTTTAAATGTAAGTACTTCTTATTTTTTTCAATGGAACTATTTCTGTATTAAAAAAGGTATGTAGTTCTAAAAAATATTAAGTAAATGGTTCTTAGGTAAAAAAAATAATTAATTCTAAAGAATCAATTATTTTAGTCTCACGCCCTGTTAAAAGAATCGAGTAGGTAATCTAGTAAGGAATGCGTTCTGCCCAAAATGCTTGATTACAAACCCGCTTACCTTTTTGGAAATTTTTTGCTGGGTACTAGCAGATTACAAATATGTTAATTTTTTTAAAATCGGATTAGAAACAAAAAAGGCGAGCACTCCAAATTTTATATGCAAAAAGTTCCTTATTTTGGGTTGGTCTAAAAGGTTCAAAATCAAAACTTAAGCGTGATATTACGTCACTTATGCCTGTTCCAAATTATTATTTTAGCAATCGGGCTACTAAGTAACATATGGCCGAATTATTTTCAAAAATTGTGTGATATATTCCACTGTGCGACATCAAAATAAAGTTTCACAACATTAGCCAATTTCAGATTTTATGTTTTTGAACTTATAATTTTATAAACATGTAAAATGTATTGTAAAATTTAAGATGCTCTGCAGTTTAAAAAATTTTTTTGTTTTTTTTTAACAATTGGAGTTTATCTTTTTCTATACAAATTTGGTCTATTGTTTTGCATTTTCATTCAAAACTTTAATTCAACTTTTTTTTTTCATTTTAAAAAATTCAGATTATTATAAAAACAAACATCTAAATACAATAGCGTGCATAATTAATTTTCAAGGTTATTTATTAAATAGAAAAAATAATAATAATAAAAAACAATTTTTCATACAATTGAAATAAATTCATTCAAAATGAAATGCATTTAAATTTAAAATTTAATTAAAAAGTGAAAAATCAAAGTTTGCATTTGAAGTATTTCTTCTTACAATTCTACAATTAAAGTTGCAAAATATTTCAATAATGTTATTTGTTTAACAATTGTTGTAAAACATGAAATCAAAATTATATTAGTTCACAAAAATTTTTAAAACAATTAGAGCAAAGAAAAACATTTAATTCGCATTCATTATAAAAACATGCTTGTTTTTTTTTCCTTCAACACTGTTTAACCTTCAATTGGTTAGAATTTAAATTGAGACTGAGCTTGCTTTTTTTATTAAATGGTAAATTAAACAAACAGAAAAAAAGAGAACAAAATAGGGTACACCGGGGACCATTTGCCACTTTTTTGTTTGAAGCGCTGTCTTTACCAAACCAATTAATTTTTTTAGAAAAAATATTTTTAATCATAAGATTTACACATTCTGGCTTTCATTTGAATGTATAAAATTCCCATTATTCCTACACTAAGGATATTATTAGACGACAGCAAATGTAGTTAAAAACAAATGAAATTTCACTTGAAGAAAGGACAACTAACATTTCATTGAATTCAACTAACATTTGCCATTTGTTTTTACTGTTCAAAAAATTACTAACAATTGTAGTAAAAATGAACCACATATCGTATGTTACTAAAAAAATAAACAAACATTTAACAAAAAACGACTGTAAAAGATAATGTAAAATCATAAAACAGTTATTTCATGTGGTTTGTTTTTTTAAATGAACTACGATGCAAGTAAAAAGTTAAATTTGTTCTACAAATTACTGACATTTACATTAAAATAAAGAAACTGTATTACAACCCAAACAACTACAAATTTTGAAAGCAGAAGCTCCCTGAGTGTATGCCTTATATAATATTTTTTATGTTTTTCAGAGCAACCTAAAACACTTCACAATTGATTTTACTTTAATAGCGTTCATTTTTAAGCGGGTTTTGGCCATAATTGCGTTATAATTATTAGTAGACATTAGTTTAGAAAAGACAGCGGCACTGAGATTTGATGATTCCATTGCACCAACATTTTTCATTAAGGACAGGTTATTGGTAGGTTTCACTTCTTTGGCGAACGTTTACCATTTGTGAATCAACCCCATTGGAAATATTTTCAAAGAAACTGCTATAGCTGCAGGATGGTGAATGTACCCCCACTCTTACATAACCATAACTTTTTGCAAAAACCCCATTGGAATTTTTTTTATTGAAGTCAACAGAACATCATACTAAAAGATATATTTTTTAATACAACAATTGAAAAAGTTATCAATAAGTTATCAACCCAGAGAAAAAGTTTGCTATTTGCCAACTGAAATTCGGTTACTTCGACTCAAATTCTGTTATTACGAATTTCATTCGGTTCTTACAACTGAAGAATAGTTTTGACAACAAAGTTCGGTTAATTCAACTGAATTTTAATTGCAGCACCCAAAATATTCAGAAATCTAATGTTAATATCGTTGTACTAACTAAATTAATAAGTTGATACCATTAAATACACTTTTCAATTCGGTTGGCACTTTTTTTCTCTGTGTGTACTTTCATATATTTTTTCAACCCCTCTAAAAATACAAAAAAAGTGTGTCTGTCTGGCCGAGACTACTTGCATAGTAAACCCCTTAAACTTGGAGGTAGAAAACATGATCAAAAACTGAAGAAATTGTCAATCAAGCTTTTTTATATTATCTCTCTTAAATTTGGAGATAATTGGGGGTGGCGTTTGTGCCACACTGGCTAATGCAAGTGTCCGACTGAGTATTCGGCTTCGGAGTCCGGCCAAAAAGTGATGTTCGACCAAGTTCGGCGTTTGGCCAAATTTTGGCCGGATTCACATGAAACTCATTACTTTCCAGTACAAACACAAAATATTGTATTAAATTCGTTATATATTTATATATTTATAATATATAATTTATAATTATAAAAAAATTTTAAAACAGTCAAGATCCTGGCACTAGAGTATACTTTTCTAAAGGTTTGAGGTGCGCTGAATCTGAATCCGACCTCAGAATGTATACCTGAATTGTAAAGGCAACAGAACGGACTTTCAGATGACATAAAACGTTTTGGCAATAAAAAACAACGAATAGAGCGAAAAACTTTATGTTGAGATCAGCGCTGTCAACTGTAACGATTTGTCTCCCTTTTGACAATTTTCAAAGAGAAATATGATCAAATGACGGTTGACGGTTGACGATTTTACTAAATTCATTGTATGGAAAATTACGAATTTTTCAATTTGTTTGATATATTATTATGTTCCTAATAAAATGATTTGTCGTTTTAATTCATTAAATTTTTGGAAACTTTCGGATTTTGCGAATTTTTAATAAAAATACAATTTTTTCAAAAATGTGAAATTTTCAGCCGCAAGTTAACGTTAACCATTTGCAATTAAACTGCGGCGTGTAATGTATTAAAATCTACAAATCGTTTCTAAGTTTTTACTGTTGGTTTTTTTACAATATTTTTTTGCTTTAAATGCATTGAATTTAATTTTATTGTCTTGACTGTTAATTATATATAAATGTGATAACATATATGTTAATATATAATTATATATGAAAGTTATAGAATTCATCTTTTTAATTTTAACACATATTTATATAGAATTATACGTGATGCCATATATAATTATATATAAAAGTGATAGAATTTGTTTGATTTTATTGTATCATATATGCCTATATTTAATAATACATTGTAGTATATATGCATACTCATATATGAAGTGATTCGAGTACATACATGTCAATATACCACCATATAGTATTGATATATGTACATAAGAGTTCATATATGCTCATATACTTATAAATAATTATTACCTCAATTTTCGTTAATGTACACATATGACCATGTATGAAAATGTATATATGTATATGATAATATTACCTCAATTTTCGTTAATACACACAGGTGAACGAACATATATTATGCCTCATATGAAGAATGGTGTATGAACACATGTCGATTTTTAACAGAGTAGTATAATAGATGGTAAATAAATTGTTTTTTGTTAAATATTATTAATTTTCCATTGGTTTTACATGTATGACGGTAAAACTCTTCTACTTTTTTTTACTTACGAAATTTAGTTAAAGCAATGTGTAACTATAGTTTTGCAACGCAGTGTATGTTGAAATTTAACTGTCAGTTAAGATATATAATTTAACCTCAATTTCACAATGTCCTTTTATCTACTAAATGGAACTTTACCTGACCCATTTGTTGTTGTTTCCCATATAAATTTTAAATTTAACTGTTTGCTAAATATCAACTGGACATTCAGTAATCGGACCTTAATCAGTTTTCAAATTTTGATGAGAGATTTGTGCAAAAGAACAATAAAATTTGATCAAAGGAAGTCTCATTAAATTTTGGTTTTTTAAGTATGCTGTCATATGTTGGTAAAACTGTCCACTAAGGCCCCTTAAATCCAATGTAAGGTTAAATGCGTAGGAGATCTTGCTCACCCAACTAATTCAAAATTCAAACAAAAAAAGTGAGTTGAATTAATTAATACGAAAAAGTGTTTTTATTTTAAACTTTTTGTACGTATAGAAAACATTTTCAACGTGAGTGAATGAATGAATGAATATTTAAGGTAAGTAGGAAGAAAATTAAAACGATCATACAATCCATAAATAATAAGTGAGAATGCAAATTTTTTGTTCATAATTCTTGCTAAAGCTAATTTTAAAAAGGGACATTGATAAAGTTTTATGGATGGAAGAATAAATTGAAAAATAAAAAAAAAAAAAAACTTTTTACTCTGATACATGATTATAACGAGTAATTTGTATTTCCTCTGTTTCTCGTATCGTATGCAATGTGGGCAAATTTTAGTTATGGTAACAAAAACTACCGGAAAAGGGTGTCATACTCATGAGAAATAAACATTGTTTGATTTTGATTGCCCTTTGTTCATATGGGAGGTAGGTATTAATGGTACGTACATATCTACAAATTGGAAAAACAAAATACCATTTAGATTAAGGTGTCCCTTTAAATAGGAATTGTAAAATTTTAATGATAACACGCCCCATTGTATTCCCTTTAGTTTCAAAAGAAAGAATTTAAAAAATATGTTAGCAAATCGCATCAAAAGTTTCCAAGTTTTTGAACACTTACAGTGTTCTAAATAATTTTCATATATCGCACGATATTGTTTCTACTTTATTTTTTAAATCGTTTCAGGAATATTCAAATTGTTGCTACTTGATCATTTTCATGTTCTTCAGTTTCGAACATTTAAACAAAATGGAACAAAACTGTAGGCGTAAGTATTGAAATTCGACAACTCGTAGTTAAAGGGACACCTTAATGCATATAGTAAAGCACAACAGCAAAAAAAAAAACTAAAACTGTCAATATGTCTATTGATTTTTATTTATAAACATTAAAAACAAAGTAAAACCCAGCCAAAACAAGAATATATTTGTTAATGGAATGGATCAAGCGCAACTACACCCAAAAAAAAAAGTATTTATGAAATTTATGTGCTAAAACATTTTTTAAAAAAAATATGAATAAAATCAATAGTCTTCGTATTAAGATATAGATATTAAGTTTACTAAAATATTACGATATCCTAAAAAAACACTCAAAAACTCGGATTTGCTAAAGAAATCGTTGCAAATATTTCGATTATTATTTGAACCAATAAAACTTTTGTTAAATTGATAAATAATTTTATTGAATTTTTAAAAAAATGTTTCAATTTTTGTATTAAAAATAGAAAAATTGTTTTTTCGGGCTTTCTATTTATATTTTCATATATTTAGTTAGAATATTGTTCTACCTCAAGTCCAAAAATCTAATATGATATTGTCATATTAAATTTTATTTGTTGCTTTTCAAAAGGTTGATCACTTTCATGATAGACATAATAATTGTTTCATAGGCATCACCCTAATCTTCAGTTCGCTTAACTCAAACCGGGACATTACATACACCAGACAAAATCAAATATATGAGAATTTGTCTGCCCTACCCAGCAAAACCTTTTATTAGTGGTTATATAATGAAAATTAAATTCTAAACACATTATAATTTGGCGTCAGCACTAGTTATTTTTGTTTGAGGACGTTATAAAAACGTCAAGCTTACACGAGACTACTTATTTAATTACAAATAAAATGTAAGTTTGTAAGTATTATTTACAAACTTGTAATCACATATTTTTTAAGTTGCTTATAAGCATACGAATAACTACTTATTTTGTTAACCACTTATTTTTTATTTTTTTGTAATACAAATGGTAAGCGAGTGTACAAACTTTGTGTGTTTTTATAATGCAGCGAGTAAGTAAAACTACTTACAAAAACGACCTCGTCGAACAAAATAATGAGTTTTGATGCCGAATTATACGAAGTTGGCCTTAATTTGACTGATTATTATTAAGATAATGGTAACGAGAGCCCATTACTGAGATTTTGCAGGTAAATGTATAAACTTACTGATTAGGTAAACCTATCAAGTCAGAAAAAGATAAACGGACAACTGGCAACAAGTGTTTTCCCAACCCCAAAATGATATTTTTCAATACAAAAATGTGAAAAAGATTAAAAAATTAATTGAAAATACTCCTCTGAATGATACTCTTAAATCACGGGAATCAAAATAGAAGCACTTAGCCTTCGTTTTGCTTGGATTAATGTCCAGCCCATTTGTGTTCATGCACAGTACTATCTGAACAATGTAAAATTCTATGTATGCTTCCAAAACATCACAGAATTGTCTTTCTCCAAAATATAAAATCTGTACATCTTCCGCATATACTAAACTTTCAAAACAGCTATTATCAATTACATCAATAAAATCATTGAAATGCATCATAAATAAAATATGCCGAATTACCGATACCTGCGGAACACCACTGGTAACGTTCTTATTTGCATAAATGTTAGCTTTTTTTTACTTTTTGTTAGTAATTTTTTCAACAGTAAAAACAAATGACAAATGTTTGGTGAATTTAATGAAATGTTAGTCTTCCTTTCTTCAAGCGAAATTTCATCTGTTTTTGGCTACCTTTGCTTACGTCTCTACCTACATAATATCCTTAGTGTACTGCAGAGCTGTAAATGAATCATTCATTTTTGAATTAATTCGCGAATCATTCATGCACTGAATTAGTAAAATTTTGAATTAATTCTTTTCACCAAAAAACGAATTGAATGAAATTTGAATCGATTCATATGCATTTGGCTGGAATGAATTGCAATTCATTTTAAATCAAATGAATTCGGCAAAATGAATTACAATTCATTTTTAATTCAAATGAGTTTGGCGAAATGAATTGCAATTCATTTGACTTGAATTGATTTTGAATTAATTCAAATGAATTAGAAAAATGAATTGCAATTCATTTTCAATTCATTTGAAATAAATTTATTTTGAATTAATTCAAATGAATTTTATGAAACTCTTCATCACATATAAGAAAATTTTATAAATATAATTAATAATACGGTGCTACAGTGAAAAAACTTGTAAAATTACCTAGTGTAGGTTGCAGGACTTGTTGAGTAAATCACTTTTCAATTTTCAGAATTTTGAACACGCCCTCAAAATCTGAAGTTATCGACAAAAAAACGTTTTTTCAGGACTTTATGGACAAAAATATTTTTAACTTAATTACTTCTAAGCCGATTTTAAATATTTGAACGGTTCTAGAAAGATGAATAGTTAAGCTTTACAAATATATATAATAAACAAATGTGAAAATAATATCCAAAAACTTTCAATTTTTTTTTAATTTTTTCCTCTTTAACGCCTTTTTTTCCTAAACATTCTTTGAAAACCTAGTTTTTTCTGATTTTTATTTTAAAGGACATTTAATAATGCGTAAAGTGACACCTTGTTGTTTGAAATCGGTTCAAAATTGTTCATGTAACGATTTTTTTTTAATTATGGCGCTTTTAATTGTTTCTTTGCCTTTAAGTTGTCAAAGTGCAATATGCAATAAGAACTAATGAGTGAACAAAAGAGAATAGCTATGCAGCAACATTTTTTTCATAAAAAGTTTTCTCTTGAAGTTGACTTGCTGCTGTTTCAAACACATGGTTTTGATTCAAGTTTGCTGTATTTGATTGAAAGAACAATTGTTTTGTTCAACATTTCTTGTGTGTTCTTGTGTTTTCTTTATCGTTTATTGTGTGTAAAAATGTCTTCGGAAAGTGATTTTTCAAATGATGATGATTTGATCGATCCATGTTTCGTTTTACAAATAACTCGAAAACGATTGTTTACTTCTGATGATACAAATGAAGATGGACCGCCTTCCTCCCAAACCTCACGTGGAGCTCTATCAGATCTGACAGATAGCAACTCATTATTGGAACTAACATCGTCAGAATCGGGTATATGCTCGCCTAGGAGTTTGATTTTTAAACATTTCTTTTCCATTACAACAAAGGTTTGAAAATTGCTTGCTTCGCCATCTTCGCACGCAACATACAAACATATATGCTGAGTACGAGTCGACGATGAAAGCCGACAAAACAGCTCCAAGCAAAACTTGTCCTTAAGTTTATTGCTAAAAACATGCTACCTGCGTCAGTTGTGGAGTCAAGTTCATCAAAATAAGTAATACTTGAAGAAACAAACTCCAAACACCATGTTTACTTTGATTAATTGCAATTCATTTTTCATTTCATTAATATGAATTGCAATTTTTTTCTAATTCATTTGAATTAATTCAAAATCAATGTAATTCAAATGAATTGAATTGAAAATGAATTGCAATTCATTTGAATTAATTCAAAATCAATTCAAGTCAAATGAATTAGAAATGAATTGCAATTCATTTCGCCAAACTTATTTTAATTGAAAATGAATTGCAATTAATTTTGCCGAATTCATTTGAATTGGAAATGAATTCCAATTTATTTTTGCCAAATTCATTTGAATTAATTCAAATTTCATTCAATTCTTTTTTATGTGAAAAGAATTAATTCAAAATTCAATTCAAATTCGTAATGAATTGCAATCAAAAAATAATGATTCATTTACAGCTCTGGTGTAGTGCACAATTACCAAATTATAGAAAAACAAGTGCATTTTACGGAACTGTTATTGAATTTCTTTATTTGGTATATTTCACATTTTAAAATAATCTTTTTCAATTAAAAATTAATTTACGAAAATAGCGTTATTTCCATCTAATTAGTGTCACAATTATAAAGTTAACCAAAAATGGATAAACGTTGTTTTTTTTTTGTCAATAAATGTAGATATTTCTAACGTTCAGACTATGAGTAAAAATCAACAAAATTCAATTATAATACTTTTCCTTTTTTTTTTTGGTTTGAAATTTTCATTTTTAGTGAATACAGGAAACACATGAAATTTTTTAGCACATGCTAAATTAGCAGAAAATGTTCATTAAGTTTAGCAAACTATATTTATAAAGTGTTGGAAAATATGTTAACAATTTGAATGGAAAGCAAAGCAAAATGTAAATTTGTTCATAAATTGTGTCTATTGCAATTAAGTACATTATATTCTATACTAAGTACAGATATAGTATGTAGATAGATAGATATTCATGTAAAGGTTGACTTGATTAGATAGATACAAATACAGTCAAAAAAAAATAAAATGTTTAAATAAAATTCTACATTCAATTGTCAATGTATACACAATAATTTGGTATATTGAATTGTTAAATGTGTAATTGTAATTATAAATAGCTTTGGCTATTTAATTATATTTAAGTTTTAAATTTTTTTTTTTTTCAATTTGTTTAATCAAACAACATCCTAACAGATTCTATCTATTGTTTTTGGCCGAATAAACTTTGCACTTTCCGTTTGCTGTTTTTTCTCTTTCGTTCATTATTGTTTTTGTATTCTTTCAATTTCTATTTGGCCAAATGCCAGGTGTGGTAGAGAAAAAATAAAATACTTTATAAATTTAAAACCAACTGCACCGTTTCAAATTAAAATAGAATATTATATTGATTCGGGAATTATAAATATTTCATTTAATTGGAACAATCGTAGGATATTACAAATTTTGTTCAAAATTTTTAAGATGCATATTTTTGTATGGTATTCAAAAATATATGAACATTTTACAAAAATCTTTGATATTGATGAAACTGACTTAATTTTGCAATAACACTGTGCAACAAGAAAAAACATCCCGTACCATTCCAACGGAAAATGAAAGTAGACCATTAGTAGACTAAAACCCCCAAAGGGTTTTGAAATCTTTGCTCTTGTTTTGTTTTTATAGGCCCTTGAAGTTGACTCTTTTTTAGCTTATTTTTGCTCTTTTTTTACTATGGATAAAAATAAAATAAAAGTCAATAACGACGAAAGCGAGGATGCTCATTTTCACACAGACTGTTTGGTAGCTTCTTTAGAAGTGTGGTGTTCAAAATGAGCTAAATCGGTCCAGCTCTTCAAACGTTATGAGTGAAAATGTAAGGCTGCCTCAAAATTTTTCATACAAATGTGCGAATTTTACTAAATTACGTGACTTGTCCATTTTGTAACCAGACATATAGAGGTGAATAGTGTTGAATATTCACCTCAAGTGCTTTTTCAACAAATTTTTTTTTCACCTCAAACTTTTTTCACCTCGAAATTTTTTTTCACCTCAATTTTTGTTTACTATAAGAAATGTTGGACATTTTGTAACCAAAGACTTAGTGAATAGTATTGAATATTTTACCTCAAATACTTTTTTCACCAAAATTATTTTTTTCACTTAAAACAAATTTTTGTGCTTTTATTATGTCAATGGTTATACAAAAAATAAATGAGAGAAAAAATTATCGAGGTGACAAAACATCTCGGAGATTAAAAACATTTTGAAATGTGAAAACATTTATTGTAGTAAAAAAATATCGAGGTGAAGAATAATTTTGGTGAAAAAAGTATTCGAGGTGAAATATTCAATACTATACCTCTATATCTCTGGTTATAAAATGTCCAACTTATCTTTTAGTACATAAAAATGGAGGTGAAAAAAAATTTCGAGTTGAAAAAAGTTTGAGGTAGAAAAAAAATTTCTAGGTGAAAAGAAGATATCGCGATTTTAGCTTTTTGGAAAAAGCGAAATTAAGCGAAAAAGTATCTAAACTTCAATTTATAATGTTCAAACTTCAGCGCTTTGCTATTACTACTTAATGTCTTCTTTCTGCAAAATTTCATAAAAATCCGTCTATTAGTTTATAAGATAAGACGATGTCCTTTAGAGGAATCCTGATAAAATCCTGTGAGTCCTTGGACTAAAGTAAGGACTTATTATTAAAGATAAAGCTCCAAGCTTACATATATTTTATTATAAAGAGTTTTTAGTCAACTTAAATTGGTTTTTTAGATTTTTGAAAACTATTTTTTATAAAAATAATTAGTTTTTGAAATTTTACGAAATATTGATTTTGAAGCTTTCTCGCTTCCAAACCGTGGACGGCACACGAAAATTTTCTTCGCAAAATATTTAGCAAATTTAGTTTTCTATCGGAATATATTAATTTCTAAGCATAAAACGTTTATTTGACGTATTTGTGGTGAATTTTATGAAGACTGCCCTGAGGCAGCCTTACCCGTTAGAGGCTATAAACTTAAACGCGTTTTTCTCGAAACCACGTTTTTCAAACTGTATACACGAAGTAAGAGCTCCTCAAAAATGAAAAAAACTAATGAAAGTGATTTTTTTTTTTAAAGCACAGTCCGAATTTCATTGCCAGATGGTCCGAATAAGGTGTGATTTTAATATTCTACCATTAATATATACTTAATATTTTGTTTTTTTTTTGTAGGGGGCCGGGGGGTTTTGCATAAAGTTTGCAAAAATAGATTTTTTTAAATTTGTATTTTTTTAGAAGAACAGAGTATTTTTGTTAATGTTTCTATATGCATATTTCTATGAGTGTAGGAATCAACAGAAATTGATTCCTACACTCATAGAAATAAACCTGTAGAACTAAATATTAGTAATATAAGAATAGCAAAACTAAATCTGTTGAATTTACATATAAATATTTAGTTATATTTGAGCTAAATTTTAGTTAATTTAAAGCAACAAAATAATCTGCTAAAATCGGAGAAAACATTTACTAAAAAGACAAAAAAATCATTAAAAAATGTGAAATTTTTAAAGTTTTTTTTTAGTTTTTTTTTAATACGAAAAAAGTATGCCCTTATGAAATCAGCAATCTACAATTTTTTAGCGAACATCGCTGTTGATTTTAGCAAAATAAAATGTTATTTGCCGTTATATTAGTTTTTTGTTTTTATACACATCGAGATTATTTTTATGTTATTTTCAATTTATAACGAGCTTTCAACCTCCGTATATTTACAAAAATAAAGCAAATCAAACATATTAGCTAGGTTGATACTAGTATTTCGATCTGGCTAAAGATCTCATCAGAACCCAAAGTTTTAGAAAAGTTAGAGCCTCCTTCTACTAAGTTTGAGGTATAGCAGTTTTTGTTTGCTATTTTAAGTCTACAAAAATTTAGTAAAAAAATACTTTTTTCAATTACTCTAGAATTCACATCGAAAATAACTAAAATTTTGTAAAGTTAACAGAGAAGACATTTTGATCATAAGACATCGTAAGTGAATTACGCGTTACTTTTAATGTAAACTTCTAACCGGCAAGTCCGCCTCCAGGCGGGGTATTTTCACAAAGTAAGATTGTATCTTAGGTTTTTAAAAAAGCTGTTATTTTGGTTCAAGGACATACAGAATTCCAAAAGGATATCCCTAAATTACATAGTTATACTTGAAAACGTATGGACGGACGACTTTTCATTAAATTTGGCAGAAATATTAAATTTAGTAATACTAGCAAAGTCTTTAAGAAATAAGTTTAAGCAAAATATATATTGAAATTAAGGTGCGTTTTCGCTCAATTTCACTATTTTTGAAAAACGAAAATCGCCATATCTTCTAAGTTAAAAACACAAAAATTGTAATTTGTGGACAGCAGTTTTATTTTGGTATGAGGAATAATTTATGCATAAACTTATTCATATTTATGGATTAGTTTTTGAGATTCGCTGTAAACCTATTTTGGTCCATATCGCCTAAATTAGGCAACGAAACCAATTTCTTTAGAACATATGTAAATGGTACACCGAACACGTGGTATAAATATCATCGCAAAAATTTTTAGGCCGGTTTGAAGGTTAAGAGATTTTGCCATGGCACACCCAAATTGCTGATATCATAAACTGCAGTAAACATAAAAATCATAAGTTTTTTATTAACTTTTACCAACAGCTAAGAGGCCGCAAAAAAATTGAAAATATTGTAGAGTATATGGGATCAATATTTTTTTTATCTAATTTAGTATCACTTAATAGAATCGACAATTTGTAAAGAATATGAGTGTTCTAGTTATATATGGTTTTGCATCAATTTGGTCGTGCACATTTCGATTTTGTAGTTAAAACTTGTCTATCGGCTATAGATTTCGCGAAATTCGCGATTTTCCTAAAGTTTAAATAAAAGATTTAAAAAAAAGATCCGGATTTGTTTTTGAATGAATTAACCCACTAAACAATACCACTTTTCCGGAAACAATTAAAATTCTCGCTTGAAAATTACTCCCAAAAAATTTAAAACACGCTATAATTTTTGCGGCACTCATTAAAATTAGTAGTCGTGAACGAATTTAAGTTACAAATATCTTGGAGTACATGCGTGCAAAGCGGTATTAATGTGCCGCACTCACAAAATTTTAACAGTAACTGGATTGTAGTTTATTTAAAAAGTAATCAGTGAACTTTGTTTTTTAAGGAATATAAGGTTAAACTACAAAGAAATAGTTTTTTAACTTTTTTAATTTTATTATTATTGATTATATACTATTACCCTAACCGAGCACTATTTACTATGGCTTTCGGCGCGTTGTAGCGAAAACAGACCAGTGCCTCTGCTGGGAATCGAACCCATGATCACCGCACTGATAAGCCAGCACGCTACCAACTAGCCTACCGGGGCGCATTAACTTATTTTACAATTTATTAAAATAACAAACAACACATAAATACTGTTTTTCTGTACTAGTTATTATTTTCATTAAAAACTTTTCTTTTTACAAAAAATTCTTTATTTAAACCAAAAAGTTAATGATAGTAAAAAAAAAAGAAAAACTGTTGTTTTTACAGATATGGGAGTTTTTTAAAATTTTTTATTTTCTTTTTGATAGTAAAATAAAAGAAAATCTCTAATTTTTACTGATTTTGAGTTCTTTTGTTCTTTTGTTCAATGGTATTCTTTATTTAGCATTTAAGTATAACTAATTTAACAAAGTTTTAAGAGTTTAGGACTATTTTCCTTTTCTACTTAATAATTTAATAACAATATTGTATAATTTATTTGCATTTAAGTTTAACATTATTTGAAGGAGGAAAAATTTACAAAAACCTTTCTGAAATTTTTTTTTGATTTTTATAAAAGAAGACTTAAGGTTAGAGAATAAAATTACGTTGAGCTCAGCTCATTGATATGGTTAAACTCAGAGTCACGACATCTGTTATTGAAATTCGTAGTAAGCCTGTGGATGCGAGTGTTGACGAGTTCGACGTTAGCAAGGAAGTGTAGCCGTTGAGTAGAATAATGCCAAGGCAAGTTATGAATCATTTTTAACAGTTTATTTTGGGCTATCTGTAATTTTTTAATATGACACTGTGCAGCAGTAGACCACAATGGAGCAGCATAAAACATTATTGCGTGAAAAACTGATTTAAATATGAGAGTTTTATTTGTTATGCTGAGTTTAGAGTTTCTGTTTATTAAGGGATACAGTAGTCTAATTATTTTATTAATTTTATCTATAACGTAGGGAACATGATCTTTAAATTTGAATTTGGGATCCAAGATCACGCCTAAGTATTTTACTTTGTTGGACCAGGCAATTGAGTTGTTGTTACACAAAATAGGTTGTTGAGGCAGGTAACATGGTTTACGACGTCTGGAAAAATAGATTGCTTGGGTCTTCTGCGTATTGACTACGATATTCCATTTTGTAAAATAATCATAGACTTCTGCTAATGCATTTTGGAGGTTGGTACGAATATCAGCCGCTAAAATACCTGAACTGAGAATCGCCGTATCGTCAGCAAATATGGATATTGCACACCCATTTAATATGGGGAAATCTGCGGTAAATATATTATATAGTATTGGAGAAATACACGAACCCTGTGGGCATCCTGCATGAATTTCTGACTGGGTAGAATGTTCATGTCCAATGTGAACTTCAAAAATACGATTTGAAAGAAAACTATGAATCAATTTAATCAACTGTATTGGAAAATTATAATTGATCATTTTAAAAATTAAACCGTTGTGCCAGACTGAGTCGAACGCAGCTTTTATATCCATCAGTACCATACCAGTAGATATCCCATTATTAAAATTTGAGGTTACTAAGTTCCTTATTCGAACGAGTGGCTGTACTGTGTTGTGTTCTTTACGAAAACCAAATTGTTCAGATGGCAGAATATTGCGAGAGTCTATAAAAATTGTAAGTTGTTCTTTAATTATTTTCTCTAGTATTTTACTTAAGGACGATAAAAGACTAATCGGCCTGTAGGATCGAGGACAATCGGCAGGTTTGTTAGATTTCCTTACTGGTATAACTTTGGAGTGTTTCCATATTTTGGGGAAATAGCTTAGGCGAAGACATAAGTTAAAAATATCAGTAATATATTTTAGACCATTATTAGGTAATGCCTTTAGACATTTATTATTTATTCCGTCTAACCCAGGAGATTTTTTATTTTTTAATTGTTTTATGATAATTTTGACTTTATCCATAGACACGGAAATATTATTACGAGGGGAAGATTCAATAAGTGCTAGATTGTCAACTGCAATATTAACTAGCGAAGTAGTTGTTGAATCACTGAGGTTTGATGATATTGGGTGGTTTTCGCTAAAAATTTGTCCCAGAATCTCACATTTATCTCGCTGAGTGTGGTAAATGATGTTGTTATGTTTTAAGACCGGAATGTTATTGGAATTTTTCTTTAAAATTTTTGAAATATTCCAGAATGGAGAAGATCCCCTTTCTAGTAAAGAAAGTTTATTGTTCCATGAATTATTTTTCCATTTCTTTATTTCTTCCGATATACGACAGTTATATTGTTTTGTACTTACAAGATCAGATGTGTCCCGAAAACGTTTCCAATTTCTTCTGAATACATTTCTTATTTGGATCATATACTTTATGTGTTGTGGTAGAGTTGAAGATTTGGGTTTTATTATTCTGCGGGGCACACTATGGTTTATTGCAGCTTGAACAGTATCGTTAAATGATGATATCAACGTATCAATTTTTTCGCAATTGATATTAGTATCATCATTTGAATTTCTCAAGTTTCTTTTAATATATGCTGAATATCTAGTCCAATTCGCCCTATTAAAGTCAAAATATGTTCTTTGCACAGTTTTGAATTCGTGTGTTATAGTTAATTTTATAGGAAGATGATCAGAGCATAGATCATTCAATGCTGTGACAGATGAGAGCCTATCGGCGATATTCGTTATAAAGAGATCAAGTGTAGAGGGTTGTCTCCGTGGATCTGAAGGGATATAAGTATGGTCACTTGGAAAAAGAATTTGGAAATTTTCAGGGTCTATTTTTTCGTAGAGCAAATTTCCCCAACAATTTAATCTTTGGCAACCCCATAAGCTGTGTCTGCTATTAAAATCACCACCGAGTAAAAACATTTCATTTGCCCTCGTTAGTTTGAGAAGATCCGATTTGAATTGTTCTTTTTTAACATTGTTTATGCCAGCAGACCCACCGGGAAAATAACAGGAATATATGCTTATAAAATTACCGTTGGACATACGAATTTTGACCCCAATATTTTCAATGAGAGAAGTTTGTAATGGTGGTATCAATATGTGTTCTATATTTTTCCTAACTAGTACTGCAACACCACCCCCTCTACTAGTTTCACGATCGCTTCTATAGCAATAAAAATCACTATGTTTAATAGAGATAGTATTGTTTAACCACGTTTCAGAAATAAGACAAATATCGATTTTATTCTGCGATAAGAAATTAAAGAGTTCTTCTTTTTTATTACGAATGCCTCTGGCGTTCCATGATGATATACTTATGTTAGAAATCATTGATAAAGAAATTTGCAAGCAAGTGACGTAATTACTTCGAATTGATCTTCCTTGCTCTTACAATTTTTAAGTTTGGAAATCAACTCCATAGTAAGATTTTTAATTTCATCAAGAGAAAATAAATTGTTATTATTGTTATTGATGTTGCGTTGTTGATTCCAATCACTATTATTAGGGGCGCTGCTTTGATTCAGCACATTCGGAAAGTCTGTGTTGTTGTTTCGGTTGTTATTGTGGACATTGCTAACATTGTAGTGTTGTTGACGATTGGCACGAAAATCCCTGGGTTGTGCTCTTTGTCTAAGTTGTTGGAATCTTAATCTACTAGGGCACTCGGGTGAAAGAGATTTGTGGTTGCCTTTACAATTGGCACATAATATTTCATCAGACTTACATTCTGAAGTTTGGTGAGAACCAGCACAATTAGCACAAAATGTTTTAACCTTGCAACGACTGGATCCATGTCCAAGCATTTGACAGTTGTGACACTGGGTTATTTTGGAGATATTACGTTTTTGATAGTCCCATTTGACTTTTATGTAATCAATTACGGAGTGATTTTGCCGTAACTCCTTGACAGTTATAGATTTCTTTTGAAAATATACAATGTAAATACATTGCTCATTATTAGTTCCTGTTGCTCTAGTAACTAGTTTTACATTTTGACATATTAGTCCCTTACTATTTAATTTATTTTTTATTATTAAAGGGTCGGACTTTTCTAGACCAAGTAAAATAGCTTTGTACGGTTTTTCATCTTTTGCGCCGTAAGTAAAAAATTCAAATTTAGATTCTAAATTTTGACATACTGTATTAAAGTCTTCTTTACTATTACAAAATAGTTAATTTTTTAAAAGCTAAAAAAAATAAAAATACATTTAATTTAAAAGAAAAGTGAGTAGACCGGTTTTTAACTATATGTTTAGTAGTTTTAAAGTACATATTCATTTGTTTTTAACGACAAAATATTGTGAGTGCGTCAAAAAAAATTAATTTTTTTTAATCTCAAATATTGTACAAATGACATTTAAACCTTTATAATTCCTAAACCAATTCAGATATGGCCTTTAAATAAATTGCAAAAAATAATGATTTGTCAGCAAAATCTGACGCATATTTTTCAAAATTTTTTTACAATGTATGTGTACTGTGTTATTTTCGGAAAATGATACATAACGGACCAAAGAAAATTTTGGGTTACAAACTTAAACGAATTTTTTTTTTTGACACAATGATTATAATGCATATCTGCAACAACTTTTGAAATTTACCAACAATTGTAATTTTGAAAATTTTTCTTTTATTTTCCACTTTAAACTGCTGTAACTTTCGCGGCCTTCGTTCAAATTGATACACATGAATGTATTTAAGTTTCTAATATCTATTTAGTATTACAAGTGTACAAAGCGTCATTGATGTGCCCCAAAATTTATAAAATTTTGAAAAATGTCCATATATATTTTTTTAAGACACACTTACCTTTAAACAAGTTAATTCACTTTTGAAATCATTTATGTTTAACACAAGAAATGTGTTAAAAATTATTTTAATATTCGCTTTTGATTTTAACAAAGTATATCTGAAATTAAAAGGAAAAAATAATGATAATTAGTAAAACGATTAGGCTATGTTTTCTCGAATCTTAACACAATATGGGGATTCATGTCACAATTACAAAAAAATAAGTATCAGAGCAAAAATATAATTTGTCTGCTTAAATGTCCAGTCGTTGATGGCTAATCAGTGTTGCCATTTTAGCATATTTTCTGCTAGATTTAGCAGATTAGGATTGAAAATTGCATATTTTGTTTTAAAAAAATATGCTAAATGCATTTTAGCATATTTTTCAAAAATAGTGTTAGCCAATTTACGACAACTTTGTCTGCGTTTTTGCAGCAAAGATAAGTGGGCATAACTTTAAAAAGTTTAAATTAAAAAAAATCTATTACATTAAAAAACTCGCTAATAATATTTAAAAAAAGCGCCAAAATTTAAAAAAAAATCTTCAAAATTTAAAAAATAGAAATTAATAACTTAATAGAAAAAATAGAAATTTGGCTAAAATTCAAAAAAAAAAAATAACCAAAAATTGAAAACTTCACCGAAATTAAAAAAATTCCCGAAATTAAAAAAATTCCCGAAATTAAAAACAAAAGAAAAAAGTTGTGTTTTAGAGATATAGAGTATGGAAGGAAAAAAATCTTAATGGGCGCTTCGCGTTTCTGATTCTTGGGATTGTACTGAGCAAAAAAGTCCACTAGACCATACGTCTACGGTGAAAATCGAGCTTCCAGATTTTGATTTTACGGCAAAAAAGCCCTATTTTGAAATTAAAAATTAACCCCTTAAACCCCACCCACAAATATGATTGATGCATTAATCTGCTAGAGAATCTTCCAAAGAAGAGATTGATACCATAATCTTGAATAAGCTCCTCCTACTTCCTGAGATATGTCCATCCCACACATTGTTACTTTCACAAAATACGGCTAAAAAGTCAAAATCTGGAAGCTCGATTTTCACCGTAGACGTATGGTCTAGTGGACTTTTTTGCTCAGTACAATCCCAAGAATCAGAAACGCGAAGCGCCCATTAAGATGTTCAAATCGCCCCACCTTAATATAGAGGCTTTAAATTTAATATAGGTGATTTTTTTTTTTTAATTTTGGCGTTTTTACATATATTGATTTTTCTCCATTTGGGAATTTTTTTTTTTTTTCAATTTTAGCAACTTTTTAATTTTGACATTTGTTTTTTAAATTTTGTTGTTATTTTTTATTTTGTAATTTTCTTTCAATTTCGGCAATTTTTTGGATTTCTCTAAATTGGCTGTTTTTTCAAATTATCGCGATTTTTTTTTTCTAATATTAGCGATTTTTTGGCTATTTTTTCAATTATTGCGATTGTTTAAAAAAAAAAAAACAATTATTAGCGATTTTGTTTCCAACTTTGGTATTTTTTTTTCAATTTTGATGATTTTGTTTTCTTTTATAATTTTGACGGTTTCTTAAAATTTTGCCGATTTTTTTACAGTTTTGGTGATATTTTTCAATTTTGGTAATTTTTGCAAAATTTAGAGGTTTTTTTAATTTTAGCGTTTTTTCCCTTTTTTTTTTTTTTTTTCTTGCAAATTTTAATTAAAGTATTAATATTATCTACAAACAATTTGTTTGAAATTGAAAACAATATTCAATTAATTTTTTAAGAGATATTATTAAAACCTTAATTGAAAATAGAATCAATTAAATAGTAACAAATTATATTAATTGATATTACAATTTCCTTAATAGGACCGAATTCAAATAATCTTTTAACTGAATCAACAAATATTTTAATTGAAAGTCGATTCTAGTTTTTTCTGTGTGGAGATAATTTATTTTTGCCAAATAACTTTGAAAGTGAAATAATACAAAAGTAATAAATAATATTATAAATAATCGACTAATTTCAAAACAAATCATAGAAGTTTTAAATGGGAATTGAAAAAAAAAAACAAATATTTAAAAGGGGATTATAAATAAAAGCAATAATTGAGTGTCGCTGATATCAAAGCAATAATTCGTATATATCTTCAATGTTATCAATTTATATTTACTGATAAGAAACGACATCGTAGTGTCTATAGACATATAAATTTAAGTGGCCTCTACAAACAAAAAAAAAGTATTGACCACAAAAATTTAGTTACAGATGAAGAGGAAAAAATTTGTGATATTTTCTTCAAGTGGAAATACGAAGTATTAACCCTCAAACCGGCCTAAGTTTGTTTGCAATGAAATTTATAACATGTGTTCGGCGCGTAAAATAAACAATATCTTGTTCTACCAAATTTTTTTCTTTGCCAACTTTAAGCGATATAGGCCAAAATAGGTTTAGACAGACATGAAAGCGGTGGCAAAACGTCGGCGGCGGCTTGAGGCTAAAACAGTCGGCTTTAGGGTTGTCAGATATGGTGATTTCTCGCCAAATGTGGCGATTTTTTAAACTCGTTTGGCGATTTAATTTTTCAAATGGTGACGTGCAATTTTTATGTCGATTTTTCAAGTGAGTGGCGATGTTCTTGGCGATTTTACACACAAAAATTCCTATCAAAAAACTGGAAATATATCAGAAGAAAATGATTTTTCTCATAAATTATTCAAAAACTTGAAACATTTCACCAGAATATAATTTCAAATTGCTAAATTTTTAGGATATTGCTCTCGAAATATCTTGTTAAGTTGATATTTTACAAGGTTTTTGGTAAAAAGCTGGAAAAAAAATTATTATTATATTATTATAATACAATTTAAATGGAAAATCACTGAAGAGCCTGTCCATAAAAAGGCAGAAACTAGTCTAGTCTGATTTAAAAATTAATAGTGTTTATAATTTTTAGAGAAAAACGTTTATTCTTCTTCTTAACCTCAACATTTCTAAAAAAAAATTATTATTGTTAACAAACTATTTAAAAATTACTCTCCAAAATCGTAAATTTTCTTAATTTTATTCTAAACTCGTCAAAACGAATTTCTTTGGTGTTACAATTCGACCAAAAACTAAGAAACGTGTTTTTGGAAGTTTTACTTTTTCAATGCAAAAATTTACCTAAAAAAAATTGTTGGCGATTTTTGGCGAAAAGTGTCGGCGGGCGGTATATCCAATACAAAAAAATTTTCGTTCTGGATATATTGATGAATTTAAAATTTTTTAAATCGTATTTTATACATTACTTCGAAACGTTGACTAAAAGTCGGGTTGCAAAAAGCAATCAGTTAAAATTTTTATTAAGATCGCTCCAAAGTTGATGTTTGAAATGCATCTTTTGCATTCAAAACAATTTATTAAAAGCCGTTCATTATTGAAATCGTCTCAAATAGAACATATTCTGAAGCAAAAATTTTTAATAAACAAAAATTTGTTTAACCCCCTTTTTGCCGCTCAACGATCCCGTGGGAATTGTTTGACGAAATTTTGTAGAAAGATGTAATTGTGTCTCAATAAGCTTTATCTGAAGTTTCTGTACACTCAAAAAAATAAGTTAGTAGAAAAGTTAGTAAAACGTCTTGTAAATCAGGTATACTATTTTTTAGCAAAATTTTTTGCTAAAATCGTGTTTTCAGCTAAAATTTTTGATATACTTATTCAGCACTTAACTGTTTTATACTAATGCTTTACTAATATACTAATGTTTTACTAATTAATTTTGCTAAAAAAAATTGTGCTGATAAGCACATTAATAGTGTGGACGACAACCAGATTGAAAGATATACGCAGAATGAAGTAGATGTCGCGGCATGTCAAGATGTAGTAGAGTAGAGGAAAATGATACTAAAGAGTACAACTCTAATAAGACATATAAAAAAATCAACCATGGAAGTTTTTGTATCTCTTTTTCATACATAAAACAAAATTGAGGATTAAAACAACTTAAATTTTGCGTTGTCACCGGCTTGTGAAAATAATTGTCTATTAATTAAATAAAAGACAAAATAAAATATTTATTTATTTAAACTTATATATTATATATAACTTATAGATTAATAATAGTGTGGTCAAATTGCAAACAAACATATACAGAAATGAAGACAGAGTAAAGCGAAAGACAAAGACACACATCTTAGGTAGATTTTTATGGTTCCTTTTTCTTATTGCAAAAAAGGGTTGTTTTTTTCGTTTCGTTTGTTTTTGTTTATTTTTTCGTTTCGTTTCTATAATTATCTTCCGCAGAAGCGTCCTTTAAACAATAGCATCATTTAGACAACCATTGATGTAAGTAATTGAAAGAAAATTTTTGTTATGTTATATATATTTATTTCTATATATTTTCAGATATTAAATTAATTCATGTCGTCAATGTGGGAAAATTAAAATTTTTATATTTCGTTATTATAGTAAATTATTTTTAAAAGAATCACAAAAATTTGTTTTATGATTTTCAGCAAATAAATTAACTAAATTACAATTTTTCTACAAATTTTTTGCGTTTTTTTTTCAGTCTACTAAAATTCAGTAAAAAATTTATTAATTTTTAGCAAGACTTTTTTATTTCTAATCTACTAAGTGTTAGCAAAACTTTTGCTAAATCTACAAATTTTGTTGCTAAAAATCAGCTCGCTGATTTTCAGCAAAAGATTTTGCTGACATTAGCAACTTTTTTGCAAGCATCCTCCTGACTAAAATTTTGCTGACTCAGCAAAATTTTTTGCTGACTTTACAAACTTTTTTTTTTTGAGTGTACACTTATTGCGCCCTGTATCGGTTTTAGTTGCAATTTAAATTCAATTTTTGACGCTTTGTATGTAGATAACGGGTTTAGATTTTTTTTTTTATTATAATTTTTATTTTCTGTTAATGAAAATATCAAACTCTAATACACAATTTGATCTATGGGATTTTCACGATTTTTCAGAATTTTTCAAAAATATTAGTGTTTTTAGAAAATTCTTCAAAAAATGTTTGCTTCATTGGATGAAAATAGCAAATTTTTTATAATAAAAAAAAATAAAGTAATTTTTTGAATATTAAAGTTTTTACAATTTCGGAAATTTCTTGATCCGATCTTTTCATTTTACATAAAAATACATACTGCGCAACAAAAAATTTTCTCATACGTCCTTTACCAAATCAGCATATAACTTTTATAAATCCGGTCTTTTTTTTATAAACTAATATTTTTTAAAAAAGTGCTATGAAAAAATTAAAAAAATTGTATTTTTTAATTCATTATATGACAACCCTAGTTTTAAATATTTTTTTTTTTTTGATAATTTTAATAGTGAAGACCTCAAATTTTAACATGCTTTTTACCGCGCTACTATATCACCCTCCTATCCAAAATTAGCGGACGTTAAAAGTAGATTTTTTCTTTAAAGCAACGGCAGTGTAAAATGGGTTAAAATGTATAGAAAACAAAGACTTTTTATAAAAAACAAAAATTAATATTTTTTTGTTCGAATTTGTTAATACATATAGCCAAATATAAAATAACAGAATCAAAGAACTGGAAGAATTCAAAAAATAATACAGAAATATAATAATTTTTGAGGTTATGGAAATTTTTAAAATCTTTTATATGAGTAATTTTTAAGTAAAAAGAAGCTCTCTTGCATAAACCACCTTTATAAAAAATGGATTTTTAAATTAATTTTTAAGGACATTCTGTTTTTTACAATGAATTTTGTAACTAAGAAAACTTTAAAAACCCGGTTATTCGATAACAAAAAACCGGGTTATTCGATATTCGAGATTTAAACTATTTAATAAAACCAAAACCGACAACACACAAAAAACCAGTTGAAACCGGGGTTTAAAAACCGACTCGATCACCCTTCTATCAACGGTTTCTAATCAACATAAATATTTTTTTAAGATTTTTGATAATTGTGTTCATTTTACAATATTAGTTTTTTGAACTTTTAAAAAATTTTAACTTTAACACTTGCTCGCTTCCAAACCGTGCACTGCACACAAAAACTTACTTCAGAAAGTATCTTGTAAATTTGGTTTTCTATCCAAATACATCTATATATATAAAATACAATGTTTGTATGTTTGTCCTCTATAGACTCTAAAAACTATCCAACCGATTTGGCCCAAACCGGATTCATTTGAAAGGTTATAGTCCAAATTAGGTTTTCGGCTATATATATATCAAGTGGGAGTGGCCCCTCCCACATAAATTGAATAACATCATATATCTTGACTATTGTGATAGCAAGAGTTTTGAAACATTGCAGTATCCCATATGTTACTGATTTGAATAATCAGGAAAAAAAATGGTTGGGATCGGACCAGTGGGAGTGGCAGCTCCCATACAAAGTAAATATTTAATATCATATATCTACAGTACTATAATAGCCATAGTCTTAGAAATTTGTGCACGTTGATTATTTGTTAATGTGAATAGTCATGGGAAAAAATGGTCGTGATCGGA
Organism: Delia radicum; assembly: GCA_021234595.1. Lineage (NCBI taxonomy): Eukaryota > Metazoa > Arthropoda > Insecta > Diptera > Anthomyiidae > Delia > Delia radicum. The sequence continues at coordinate 315,522,180 of CM037851.1, read as the reverse complement.
CCAGTGGGCGTGTCAGCTCCCATACAATGTAAATATTTAATATCAAATATCTACAGTTCTATAATAGCCAGAGTCTTAGAAATTTGTGCACGTTGATTATATTATGAATAGTCATGGGAAAACTAGGCGGGATCATACCAGTGGGCGTGGCAGCTCCCATACAAAGTGATTATTTAGCTCATATACAAAATTAATATTAATATTAAATATCTAGGGTTCTATATTAGCTATATAGCCTTCAAATTTTGTACGAGTCCATCAATTACAAATATTAGTAGATATCAAACTCTTAAATCGGTTATGTAGTTCCGAAGATATTTACAAAAACCTATGTTAATATTTACAAAAAAACCTATGTTAATCTTCAAGCTATGTTACGCGAACACAACAGCCTCATCCGTCTATTCAAAACAGCCCTAGACCAGATGCCGACAGATGAATTTACGGTTGTGATAAGAGCTGACCAGACAGCGGCTGGTGAGCATGAGCGGCGCTTTAATGCACCGGTAATAGGTTACGTCGCAGTTGTTATGGCAGTTGTTTTCAGCTATTCATTTTATATACTTCTGCAAATAAAGGCGATAGAAGGACAAAGAGGCGTTGGGCTTCCCACGAAATTACAAATTTTAAAATGATTAACTAATGTGAATTTATTTTTTTAATTATTTATTTGCGTAAAAGAAATTTCTTGATTTAAAGAATTAATTACAATTAAAATTTGAAGGCAAAACAACGTTTGCCTGGTCAGCTAGTTTATGGATAATTTAATATAACCCAACTGATGGCAGGCTTTCCGGTTAGAGTGTTAAGTATAAATGAAATTCAATATTTGAAGGAGAGTTTGAAAAAATTTTGAAGTCCTAAATTACTGCAATTGTTAATAATATTAATAATAATAAAAAATAGAGAAGTTTTTTTTTTTTAATTTTGCTCTACATTCACACAAATGTAAATTCAGAATGACATCATAATAATACTTAAACTGTTTCTTTCTAACTATTCAAAACGACAAACAGGCGTCATAAAGTCCAAAGGATTTTCACGCTTTCATTTGTTTTTTATATTTTTGGTATTTTTTTGCTAGTTATTTGTCATACAACAGCAACTATAACAAACATTAAACTATAACAAAAAAAATAAAATACAATACAATCTCTACCAACTGACTTCATTACTACACCTTGTAGTATCTGATCTTTACATGGGTTGTTTCAGATTTTCATGTTAAGAACGATGTCAATTTTATTTGCGAAATATATTTTCATAACGTTTAATAAGAAATTGTATAATCGAAATTTCACCGTATACTAAATATAAGCTAACAAGGAAACTACACTCAGGAAATTAAGAAGATAGAAATGTCTAAAAATGGCAGTTGAAATGACTACAAATGTAGTCAATAAGGCGATTGCTATCATCTTTAACTATTGATAAAACTACTACAATAGTAGTAAAAACGACTAACGAAGCGGTCAAAAACAACAACAACCTTAAATGAATGCATAAACCATAAAAACGTTAAACAAAACAATAAAAACAATGAACATAAAACGACTACAGAAGTTGTAAAAACTACTATTTTCAACAGTTATTTTTTCGGTATTATAAAATATTTTTTTAATAAAAAAATATATATTTTTTTTTGTAATTACAATAAAATTTTGTATTTCCTACATCCTATTTAAAATGCAAAGTCAAATTTCTAAACGGTATTTCAGTTATGACGTTTTTATGCATTGGAGATAAAATGAAATTTTCTAATTATTATTTGCAAACTACACAGAAAAAACTAAAAACGGGTTTCAATTAAAAATTTTATTGAATCAATTAATATTTTAATTGATTTTGCACCTACCACTGAAATAATAATAATAATAATAATAATAATAATAATATCAATTAAAAGAGTTATTGTTTTTCTTTACAACCTCAATTAAAAAGTTTAGTTAAATTGATTAAAACTTTAATTGAAACTTGAGAAGAAAACAATGGGAGTTTTAATTGAAAACTCGTATTTTTGTATTTTTGTTATATGCCCCCCATTAAATAAAAAAAGAAATGTAGGTTTGTAAATTAAATTGACATTTTATTTATAATAAAATTAAAGCTTTTTAATATAAAAATGTATTATAAGAAAACAAATAAAAGTAAAGACAAAATTTTTGTTTTGATTGTCTTGTCTTGAACTTTTTCTTGTAATTGAATTGATTTCTTAAAAAATAACACACAACTTTAAAATGATAGTTTAATGATAATTATACTTATTGAAAATTTAATTATTTACAAAAATAATAGTTTAATTGTCCTTTTTCGATAAGGTCTATTTAAATCCACATGTGCACTTTTATTACCACAGATAAAACACGAAACTAAATTAAGTTTTCGTGCGTACACGAAAATCTCAACAAAAAGAGTGTTGCAAACTCTAGTGAAATAACTACGATTTTGCGTGTATTTGAAATCGGTAAACTATTCAACTTATTAAAAGTTAATCATTTGCGATTTTTTTTCTTTTTATTTACAAATTAAATAATATATTGATATAATTAAACCTTTGTTTGATTATTTAATCTAAATAAAATAAAAAAAAAATAGTTTGCCTAATTTTTAAAAATTTTGTATACATGTTGTCAACACTGTATGGATATATTAGAAAATTCAATAAATTTTTTAATTGAAAAAATTAAAAAATTGTTTAAATTGCCATTGATATTCAAACAATCGATTAATTAGATATTTTTGGCCCATCATTTTTTCTGTGTATGAACATATCAATAATAGCCCAGTATTGTTTCTCACACTTAACATGGAAGTGAAAAAAAAAACGATTGGGTAGCACTTTTAATATATTTGAAGACAATCTGACAATTTATCGAAGTTGAAAAAATTAAAAGAATTTATACTTAACATGCCCAATGTCAAATTTTGTATGGAATTTCGTAACATGTATAGGAAAAACAAGACTAATAACAAATATAAACTAAACGAGAATTTTTAAAAACTCGACTTATTTTTCTATTTTTAAATAACAAAATTATTATTTTGGTAGTTGTTTATTAAAATACTAGAATAACTAATCAAAACAACTGTTACAGGCGTACAGTATTTTTGGTTAGTTATTTTTTTAAATGACTGTCTAAAATAGTCGTTTTGCATTTTATCATAGTATAATGACTACAATAACAGTTAAAACAACTACTACTGTGTACTACACAAATAACCTACATGTAGTTATTGTAAGTGTACACAGTGGTGAAACCCACAACTCTTAATGAAACTTGGTTAGGGGGATTGAGGAAAAAATAAGTAATCAATCTAATTTTTAGGTGGTAAAAATGGGTTTGAAGTTTATTCAAAACTTTTGTCAAATGCATTATTAATTAAAAATTAGTTGCGACTGTCTATATGACGTTAATATAACACTGTACTAAAATACATTATAAAATTTGCCCTGTGGCGATGTCTCAACTTAAAACGCAAAAGTTGTCAACCCTGAACGTAAAAACCATACGTCAATCTGGTAACCAATGATGCAAAATGTGGCACAATAGTGCCATTTGTGGCACTTTGAATTCTTAATGGCAATGTGGTACTTTCTTATCTACTTTGGCCCTTCCAGTTCAAAATTCAACTAACTACGTTAAACCGTTCAGTTTAGCTTCTCAGTTCGAGATAATAATATTTTTATGGAATGTTGTGAATGACTTTTATGCGATTTTTATAAAAAATTAAACGTTTTTCATTTTATTACATCTTACAGGAAATATTCAACGGTTTTGCAATTTTTATACAAGGTATTATTCGTCAAAGTGTCTAGTTTACTCGTTACGGTAAAAAACTCTTGACACCAGAATTTTCGAGTTCTTTGGAGATCAAAACCTTTCCAAAGGTGTATTTAAAATGAGAACGGGGATTTTTTTTTTTTATAAAATTCGTATTAAAAATAGCATACACATATTTTTATCTCGAACCGATAAACCGGGTTTAAAATTTTTTTAATGCAGAATTTTTTAATATTTTTTTTTTATATATGACCAAATTTTTCATAAGAAGTGTCGTAACTAATTTTTAATTCACAAATAATTGTGTTTTTGGAGGATTTTAAAAAATATATCAGCGGAAATAATTGAGGAGTTTGCATAAAACATTTTGCTCTTTATTTCCAAAGGGGTTTATCTTGCATTTTTTATATGGCCTTCAGATGATGCACTCTAAAGTACTATATTACTAATATTTTTATTAAAATAAAAAGCCAATGATGAAATTTATTCCAACATTTTTTTTGGCCCTGTCAAAAATAGTTTGGCCCTTTTAAATTGTCAATTTGGCCCTAAACAAAAAAACGGTAAATGCATCACTGCTGGTAACATTGTGAAATAGAGACGGAGGAGATTAGAAAAATAAACAAAAATCTAAAAATAGAATATTTGTGTTGTTGGTGTTGTCACTTTTGAGTATAATATACAATAACAGAAAAAGCTAATAGGAAAGAAAACTGCAATTTAGCTGCATTAGTTTCGAGGCCATACTTGGGTGTGATCGCTAAACGGTCATGACTTGGTATTGTTACGTTTGTAATGTAAGATGAGCGCAGGTTTGATTCTTACAGCCGCAGGTTGTTGAAAAATTTATCATATAGAGACAATCTGACAATTATAATACACAAATAAAAATAATAATACAATTTAAATGGAAAATCACTGATGAGCCTGTCCATAAAAACGCAGAAACTAGTCTAGTCTGATTTAAAAATTAATAGTGTTTATAATTTTTAGAGAAAAACGTTTATTCTTCTTCTTAACCTCAACATTTCTAAACAAAACTTTTTTTGATTGAGAACTATTTGCTATTTTTTTATTCTATAGGAAAGATTTCAGATACCCAATTTGTATATATTTAATTTGAAATCGATATGGTAAAAACAGAAAATGGGGTCAGATTTTAACCTAAATTTAATACCCTAACCTTGAGATTTCGCACTTAAAAAATAGTTTGTTCCGATTTAAGGCTATCCGATTTTTCTCAAATTCGCACCATATAACTTTTAGACCTAGTGCTACAATAATCGCAACAATAAAGTGAATGATTCCGAAAAAAATTTCCATACAAAAAAATACCGCTTTTTAGTGCCCTTATAGAAAGGGTTGTCAGATTTATTTTGTCGTTGAAAATCGCCAATAATCGCCAACATTTTTTTTTTTTTGTTAGTTTTTGCATTCAAAAAGTCGCCAAAATACATTTTTTTAGTTCTTGGTCAAAGTAAAAAACTTACAAAATGCTTTTTGACGAGTTCAGAAAGAAATAAAAAAATTAATGATTTTGAAGGGTATTTTTTAGCAATCTTAGATAGTTTGTTAAAAAACTGATTTTTTAAAAACTTTGCTGACAAACAATTTCTAAAAAATTTTTTGTTCCACCACTTCTAAATTTTGTGTGCTTCATTTATAATTCTTATTTACAATTTTTGTTTCTTTATAAAAAGAAGGAGATGCAACAAAATAACAGAAAATTTAATGCATTATTTCATAACATAAAAAAAATTGATACCCAAAAAAATTTTTTTTTGTTTAAATTTTATACCCCGAAAAAAATTCTCAAAAATCGCTAAATTACTTACACATACGAAATCGTTACCAAAAAAACTGGTAAAATAGCTACTTAACAAGATATTTCAAAAGCAATGTGCTAAAATTTAACAATTTAAATTTATATTCTGGTAAAAAAAAATAATTTTTGAATAATTTATGTGAAAAATTAGGGCTATCGCAAAAATTTTGTCATAACAATCGACCGTTGCCATTTCAAAAATTAAATCGCCAAACTAGTTTGAAAATCGCCATGTTTGGCAAGAAATCGCTATATCTGACCCTGGTCATAACTTAAAAAATTGATTTTTTGCTTTTCCGCACGCTGCAGACCACTTTATTGCTCAAGGACAAAGCCTTTTGATTTTGATTAGTATGTGAAGAATAAAATATAAGAAAATATATAATAGATCTACTTTAGGGATCATTATGAAATATAATGTTTCACATTTTTGGTTTATTTTTTATATTTGTTTGTGGAATCAATTTATGTTATTAAAATTGTGAATAAAATTCTTACTGTTTACAAAAATCCGACTTGAAAAATTCTTTAAAACTTGTTTGTTATTTCACTAAAACTACACTTTATATTGAGTTATTTTTTGAAACGACACAATAAAACCAAGAAAAACTTGAGCATTCAACTCGAAACTTTTTTTAGCATAGTAATAGCGAAAATTCAACTAGATGATAGCTGTCAGTTTTGACATATTCATACAATAATGCGAAAACATTCTCTTAATTCCCTTATTAAAATACTAAAATAACTGCTTCAAATAACTAATGCACAAATACAGTAGTTTTCTTTAGCTGTTTTTTTTTTTTTAATTATTGTCATAATAGTTTTTTTGTATTATTTCATAGAAAAACAACTGTAATTGCAGTTGAAAACAACTAATACTGTTGTTAATCCCATACAACATATCGAAGATTTGTTAAGATCTGTGTAGTTTCCTTGTAAGACAAGATAAAATTATAACTAGGGCAACCAAAAATAAGCTAGAGCTTGTTTTTTATTTAAAAGGATGAAAGTCATGAAATTATGAAAGTTTTAGTTAGAGTTTTTTTTTGCTTATTTTTTTATATTTGCTTATATTTGCTTATTTTAGCTTATTTTGTTGCTCATTTTTTTTCTTTTAAAATTACGCTTACTTTAGATTTTTTCTTTAAATATTTTTGCAACAAATATTTTGATAAACCAATTTAAACTTTGAAGCTTAAGAAACCAATTTCTCGATTCCACCTTTGTTTGACTGAAGAAGTTCCAAAGAACAAATTTTACACAAAATTTTATTTGTAGTAACGATTTAAATAAAAAGTTATGAAATTTAACGGTTTATTTTTTCAAATTAAACAGCATACATTGTTTTTAGAGCTGTTGTTTTTGGTTGCCCTAATTATAACTAGCACAAGAATACTCCGACTAAGAGTTTTGTGACACAATATAGTTATGTTTTTTATTCTGTTTTTAGTTTGCCCACACTGAGAAAAAATTGACCACCAAATTGTAACGGTTGCCACAAATATTATTTCAATTGCTTCCACTTAGTTCGAATGTTACAACCTTATAGAGAGGGTGTTTTATCTGAAATTTAATTATTGCAACAATCGAAATTTAGCTGTAGCTAACAATTTTCAATTACCAATTTTTTTTTTCTCTGTATGTATTTACGCATCTCAGTATGTAGTACAAACAAACAGCGTGGATACATAAAAATCTACATTCTGATATAATTTTTATTAGAATAATGTATGTATGTATGTATGTAGAATTTTTGCAATTACAAAAATGTATAGGAAATATATTTTAAGTTGACCTCGACATGCAAGCGAAAATGGTAAAATGTAGCGCAAAAGAAAATTATGAAAAATTAAAGCAATTTATTTTGTAACATGCTAAAAATTTTAAGTTTTTGAGGAATATTTTATAAATCTAAAAATGTACAGGCTTCGTGTTAACACAATAAGAATAAAATAAAAAAGTCAAAGATAATCACTAGGACAACCAAAAAAAAACCGTCAAAAATGTGGTAAAGAAAAGAGAAAAATAGATTTTGAATCATAAGGTCAAATATTTTTTAAGTTTCTTATCATACAAAATATTTAAAACTAGCCTTAAGGGCATGTTGTAAAAACTTAATAAGCCACATTTAATTTTAAGTTTGTTTTCGCCTTTTCAATGTTGACAAAATGCAAGAAATATGATTTTTGTAGGACGTTTATACTCTAGTCACTTGTAATAATTGATTTAGAAAGATCCCTATCATATATAAATTAATGGATGTCTAGAAAACAGCGAAAAACTCATAAAACAACAAATGTGTCTTATCATGTTTTTACTATAAGCCCTTAATTTTGTTTTCAGATTTTAAGTTTTCAATGGAAGATTTCAAAAACTTTCGGCACACCTTTCAGATAATATTTTTTTCAAATTTCATTAAACTTGGTATTTTATATTCTCCTACCCAGTAAAATAGTAAAATCCAAATTACTGGTTGCAGAACAGCTTATACTGTATTATAACAGGTTCTAGTTTCTGTTCTGCAACTGGTTCTTTTTATATAGAGTTTGTCCTATTTGCAATAGGTTCTTTACCTTCAAACAAGAGCAGATTGCTTTAGAACCAGTTCTAGAACAAGTTATAGAACTGGTTCAGGGACAGTGACACCTTGCATTGGGACTCCCAGGAACCTGTTCTAAAACCGGTTCCATGTAACCGGTAGTAAAAGAAGTTGTTCCGAGGTAATATATTCTAATAAATTTTGCTGGTTAGTTAATATGGACTTTACGTGTTTTTTGTTTTTTTTCAAAATTCGTTTGAGCTCGCGTTTTGTCGCTGCTCCATGTTGGGGGGTTTTAACAAATGTGCAAGAAATTTGAAATGTTTGAATTATCATAACTATCGAACGCGTCAACAGAAAACTTGGCGTCATTTTAAAGATCAAATCCGCGTGGTACAAAAAATATTTTTAATTCGTGAATACCTCGAAAAACACACAATTAATTTTTCTGAAATTTATTTTGAAAATAACTCAAAGTATCACTTACAACATGTAATAATTTTAAGTTGTAAATCAGGGGCTTTCAAAAATAATAACGGATATTTTTCGAAAGTATCTTTGCTTTTTAATATAAAATTTTGTATATTCACAAACCATCCTACAAAAAATTTCAATAATTTTTGCCACACATGGAAAAACTGATATGCATGTCAAGCATGAGACCACATGTAGTTAAAGGCGTACTCAAATATTCGTTATCACATGCTATGTAATTTCAAAAGGACATTCAGGATTAAATTTTTATTATTATGAAGTAAATTAATAAAGCTAGAAAGCTTTTGATGAACTTATTTAAAACAGACAAGATATTGAAGGATCAAATTTTTAAAAGGACATTTTTAAAATGTTTGGTCCTGAAATATTTCGACAAATAATTTTGTTGAAGAGCAAAAATTATTATCTTTTATTTGACATCCATATTGGCATCATTTAATGAGTACAAATATTTAAATAATATGTTTAAAAATTTAACATTAAATGTCGTGTAGGAGAAAGGCTCGCAGATTGTCACCCCTTATCTTTTTTGTCCATAACTCATTATAAAAAACAACGTATTGTTGTCATAATCATAGGTTGGCAAGAGAAAATATCAATTCACAATCCTGAGTTATAAATAATTTGAATTTGCAAAAAATAAAATTTTATTGCTAATTTTCAAAAGTACCTAAAATAGGCAATTCCAAAAATAGGCTTCGACTTTGCCACCCAAATGCAAGTAAAACACTTGATTTAGAAAAGTTGAGAAAAACTATGATGTGAACAAGATTATTCAAGTTTAAGGTCGTTTGTTACACAAAAAACCGTACAGTGTTATTTATTAGTTAAAAATGTCTTCATCCGCTAACTTAATGCAGAATTTATCTACTGACAGGTCCTTACATATTTAATTCATCGTCACCGAAAATCCTCAGAGGACCAATGCAGAAGATACGCCCAATTTTTAATTTTTGAAGAAAAAGATCAGCGCTTTACCCACATTGTTGTAGTTATTTACTTAATGAGAAGTAGATAAAGCACAAGAAGTAACATTGTTCACTAAAGAGGAGCATATCGTCACTATAGTACATGCTTCTGCGAACCTGACAATATCTATCTTATCTACTGCACACGAAAACAGATACAATTGTTAGCGAGCGCTAGCATTATACACGACAACTACAAAAAAAAACGAAGTTCTGCTAGGTTGGCGTTTGATCGTTCGATAGATATTTGTTTTTTTAAGTTCATGTATTGATCTACAATGTGAACGAATGTTTTGGTGTCATTGTTTTATTTTGTACTATGTGGAGGTATATTTGTATTGTGTGGCTTTATAACACACAGAACTAAGCGTCAATATTGTAACATATTTCCTCTCAAATAAATTTGTTAAAATCATAACGAAAAGACGTTATTACGATATTTGTTCATAATATATTTATATTACATATCGCTCATTTACTGCAAGACTGACATAACTCAAAAAACACGATTTTGCAGAAAACGAGTTTAAAGTTTTTAATCAATATCTGCCTCGCTCGACCCTTTCTCTATTTATTTGGTCACGTTTTTTATCAATAGGGGAGTTTTAATGTAATTTTCTCTTAGTAAGATTTGATTGCAAATTCGCTAATTATCGAGAGACTCATGAGTAGCACAATTTCTCTACAAAGTATATACTTTTTGCACCCACTTTAAAGAAAAAATAAAATATATTATCCTCTATCTCGAAAAGTATACATGATATTAATATGAAATTTTTACACAATATAAAGCATCCCTGTAAAATAGTAAGATCCAAATAACTGGTTGCAGAACAGCTTATACTGTATTATAACAGCCCAGGAAAAAAAAACACATTACCAAAACAAGGCATTGCCATATAATCGCTTACGTTTCTGATTGCCAAATTTCTGAAATGCATTACCAAACACATTGCAATGAGTCAGTAAAAAAAGGAAACAGTTGTGTAACCAATTCTTAAAGTAAGAAGCGAACACATAATGGTTTTTTAAATATAATTAGTTCTTTTACGAACTAACAAACTATTTGTAACTTATATTTGTGATAATTTTAGTTCAATTTGTAACCAATTACCATTTTGTTATAAAAACTCTTGTTAGAACTAGTTACCCAATAAGAAATGAGAAATTATTATAATTAAAAAATGCTCATTAATATTTTAGCCAAAAATACTTAGTTTTGTAATAAAAGAAGTGCTTCTTAAAAAAATACTTACAATTTTAATAAAAGAACTCCTTCTTTTTTTAACAAACGAAGTAGTTCTGAAAAAAATAAAGTAACTGGTTCTTGTAAAGAAAAATATAATCAATTCTTTTCAGTCTCACGCCCTGTTAAAAGAATCAGGTTGGTAATCAGGTTGGGAAGACATTCTAACCAAAATTCCTGATTACAAAACCGATTACCTTTTTGAAAATTTTTTGCTGGGAGGTTCTAATTTCTGTTCTGCAACTGGTTCTTTTTATATGGAGTTTGTCCTATTTGCAATAGGTTCTTTAACTCCAAACAAGAACAGGTGGCTTTAGAACCGGTTCTAGAAACTGTTATGGAACTGGTTCTGGGACAGTGACACCTTACATTTCGACTCCCAGGAACCTGTTCTAGAACCGGTTCCATGTAACCGGTGGTAAAAGAAGTTGTTCTAGAACAGGTTCAGAGGTAATCTGTTCTAAAAAATTTTGCTGTGATGATGTAACTAATAAATCTGCACCATTAACTCACAAATCACATTTTTTACTTATGACAGTCTTGAAGTAAATGAGAGATATGTAAAAAATGCGTTAGTAAAAATGTCTTTAAACTTTGATAATAAAAAAATGTTTTTGGTATCTTTACTTCAAAAAATATTTTATTATATTCAGATAGATTTTTCTTAAATATTATATCAAAGAAGTTATTAAATATTTATACATGTCCTATGTAAACTTTAAATTCGTATGCATTATTTTAAAAATTTAAAACAACAAATTTAATTTTTACATATTGAATAAATGCATAAAGCTACAAATGTTTTTTTTTTTTTATTTTATTTATTTCATTTATAATTACTTCTTTTGGTAATAATAAATGGATTTCAATATTTAAATAATCAATATGCACACAGAGAAATAAAGTGCCAACCGAATTGAAAAGTGTATATTAATGGTAACAACTTATAAATTTAGTTAGTACAACGATATTAACATTAGAGTTCTAAATATTTTGAGTGTTGCAACTAAAATTCAGTTGAATTAACAGAATTTTGTTGTGAAAATTAATGTTCAGTTTAACCAACTAACTGAAATTCTTTATAACCGAATTTGAGTCGCAGTAACTGAATTTTAGCTGAGAAATAGCTAAATTGTTCTCTGAGTGTGCTTGTTAACATGATATATTTTACCAGTTTTATAAATTTTACTACACCGTTTCCACTAGTTATTTAAAGAATAACAAATTTTATTTAAAAATTGCATTTGATTCGTAATTAAATAATTTTTAGATCAAATTCAAACGATTCTATTTGAAATTCGAAAAATATATATGATGATTTTCATATCAAAACCGATATGCATTGAACCCGACCCTCTCAGATTTTGATGACATTTTGCATACAGCTACATTTTACCTATACAAACGCAACCTCATTCTTAAAAATTGCATTTTTGAAAATATGTGGGCGTGGCAAGGTATCGAAGTTTTTTGAAAAATTACGATAATATGTACTTTCAAGCTGTGATTACTACGGAATGGCTGAAACGATTTCGAAGATCTTGGTACCATTAGAAAGGTAATTAAATCAGCTTTTCTATTTTGGCAAAAATAAAACTTTAAGCTGGGCAAACACTTCAAAGGCCAAGTGTTTTTTTCAAAATTTTCTGAATTACAATTTTTGAGTTTCTGAATTTCAATTGATATTTTCTGAATTTCAAATGGATATTCTTCTGAATTTCAATTGATATTTTTTGAGTTTTCTGTACTACAATTGCAAAAGGTGTAGTCTTTAGTCAAAGTCTCAGACAAAAATGAATAATATTTTACTATTTTTTAGTGGTGTCCCGGTTAAGAAATTTCAAAAGCTAGCAAGTCTATTTAAAAAGTGTTTCTGCACAATTTAAATATTATATAACTAAAATAGGCAATTTCTCAAATTTATTAATATTTTTTTTTAAATTTTTTAACACGAAAACAAAATTTAACAAAAAAATATATATTTACAAACATTCTGACAATAATTTACAGTAATTTAAAATTTTTTAATTACTTCTTAAGACAAATTATATTGAAATTTTTGTAATAATATTAAAATCGTTGCAAAAAAAAAACAATAATAAATGCATCTTTTTAAAATTTTAAGCGCACATTTTACGATTTTCAACACATATTTTGTAAATGCATGAATTTCCGAGCCCTAGCTATTACATTATTGTGTCTAAAATTATTTTTAAAATAAGTTTAAATTAATTTTACTGATAAGTTCTTTTTAATGATAAGATATAAAATTATTGCTATATATACAATAACATATTGCACTTGTTCAACAAAAGGGTCATAACTCAAAATTGTATTCAACAAAAGGGTCATAAGAAAAAGACCGGTCTTTTTACTCTTTAGCAACAAAAAAAAACCGAGATGACCACTGTATGCCGTTTTCTTGCAAAAAATGTATTTTGAGTTATGACTCTTTTGTTGAACAAGTGCTATATGAGTACCTAAACAAAAAAAAAAAAAAAGTTCAATGCTTGCAATAAAAAGTTGTGAATGAAATAAAAGGGAAAAAGTGAATACAAGTTGTAATTTTAACAAAAAAAAGAATAAAAGTTTTAATTTTACAACAAAAGTAATGGCACACAAAGACTGATAAATATGTATTTACTTGTGATTAATTCCAATTCGGTTAATCGATTAGCCGATTCCTCGATTAATCGTCTCGATTTCGGTTAATGTCGAAACAAATAATTTACAACTCAAATAAATTCGACCCGAGTAATCGGTTAAAGCAAGCCGAATATCCGGTTAAAATTTGGACATGGATTTGTTCCTTTATTTTTCCCCATAACCTCATAGTTTTCTTAATGTTGGGTACAAATGACAAGAAAAAGAGGAACTATCTAAAATATCACTAAATTCTTTTAAAATCGAGTGAAAGCGATCATTAAGCCTTTAGATAACAATTTTTAAATATGTTTTGTTTTAAAAATTTAAATTATTGAAAATTATATGCCTCTTTTTCTATTATCTCGCAAGAATATGTTTTACAATCGGTTCCTAATCATATTATGGAACTCGAACCCATACTCCAAAAAGTTTGATAGTTACTACACGACAGTTGTTTTTTTATGAAATAATACAAAACAACGATTAGACAGATTTTTAAAAAGAGTACCGTAAAGCACAAAAATCTTAAAAAATTATACTTTTAAGTTCAAATATGTGTAAAAATAAAAATGGCAAAAAAAAGCATTTGCCTTCTCTGGATAAATACAATTAGTTTCAGACGTGGTTCTAGGACTACCTTCTTTATACTTTGGAGCAATTGAATCGATTGCTTTTCGAACAAATTAATAGAACAATCATGGGCGTAAAACCGACACTAGAACGGGTTATAACGAAAAATAAGTTGTTCTACAAGTACCCAGGTGGGGTGCGATTAAGTAATACATTACCTTGTAATGTATACTCCTTACATGTATCATTATTTTCCAACAAAAAGTAATAAGTTACCGATAATGGGTTATATAATGCATTAATTTGTTATGGATACTCCTTACCTTTAGCATTATTTCGAAACATAGAGTAAGGAGTTACCAAGAGTTGGTTACATAATGCATTACATTGTAATGTATACTACTTACATTGAACATTATTTTAAAACATAAAGTAATGATTTACCGATAATTGAACACTCATTGATTACCTTGTAATGATACCTCATTAGCTTTTACTTTATTTCAAAACATAAAATAATGACTTACCGATCATCGATTACATAATGCATGAAATTTAATCGTAAAGTTTAAAATATTATTTTAAAAATCTATATTTAAACACATTACTTTGTGATTTCTTGTAAGCATAAGGGTAAGGTGTATATTTTTGATATCACAAACGAAAACACGAAGCACAACAATTAATTTACATTTTAACCAATCAAATATTATAAGTATCGATAGCTGAGTTGGTAGAGTGCTCGCCTAATTGTTAATAACCAGAGACCCCAGGTTCGAGTCCCAGCGTGACCACGTTATTTATTTAAATAAAAAAAGTATGCAAGTTTGCTATAATTTTTATTAAAAATAAAAATTATGTTTTTTTGACCTTTAATTGTGCAATGAAAATGAAAATTATTCAAGTTCGAGGCCATACTCTATATTTCTTTATTAGGATATTGTCCTAACAAATAATCTATAGAGTTTTTGTTTTCAAATTTATTAATAGACCACTTTCAGGAATGAGTTGATAGATCTATTTCGGGAATTTTCTAGGTTCCCATCATCAGAACACGTTTCGAAAGAAGTGACAATCCCATACAAAACATAAAACATTCATATAAGCTAGTTTTCTCACTAAATGAGAACTAATATATGAGCTCGAAGTTAAAGATTATCACAATTGATCAAAAATAAATTAAAAACTTGTTTGTTATGTGCACCCTCTATCTTTGGTAGATATATAATACACGCTTTTTGTTATTTTCTCCTTTTTATTTTCACACTTGTTTTGTTTTTCATTTTCATTAAAAAAAAGTAGTTGTATTATTTTTTTTTTTATCAAATTCTTTTTAATGAAAATCTATTTATAGACACATTACTTTTTCCCACCATGTAGTCATATAAATAACCATTTAATTTTCCCCCTACAAGGTAATGGGTCCCCCATTACATTTAGGCTCATCGCCTGTAAAATTCATCAGTGAAGTAAGTTATATTGTAATGCATGGAGCCTAATGGCGATACATTACTTTACCCATTATTTGGTAATGTGAGGTTTTTTATTTTTCATCAAACATTAAACATTCGTATAAACTAGTTTTCTCACTAAATGAGAACTAATATATGAGCTCGAAGTTAAAGATTATCATCATTGATCAAAAATAAATTGAAAACTTGTTTGTTATGTGCACCCTCTACCTTTAGTAGATATGGTAATGTGAGGTTTTTATTTTTCTTTTCGAAGAGTCCTTAAATTCCTCCAAAATAAAACCGCAATGATGTAAAGCATATGCTAAAACATATCGCTCATTTACTGCAAGACTGACATAACTCAAAAAACACGATTTTGCAGAAAACGAGTTTAAAGTTTTCAATCCATATCTGACTAGCTCGACCCTTTCTCTGTTTATTTGGTCACGTTTTTTATAAATAGAGGGTTGTAATGTATTTTTCTCTTAGTGAGTGTTGTGTGCGAATCCGCTAATTATGGAGAGACCCGTGAGTAGCACAGTTTCTCTATGAAGTATATAATCTTTGCACCCACTTTAAATAACAAATCAAATATATTATCCTCTATCTCGAAAAGTATACACAATATTTATATGAAATTTTTACACAATATAAAGCATGATATTACTAATAAATCTGCATCATTAACTAAAAAATTGCATTTTTTGACTTATGACAGTCTTGAAGTAAATGAGCGATATGTTTCTTTTAAGATTGAAGGATGCTTTGAATGTTACTAAACAAACACTTTGTAAACTAATACAGTAGACTTTACTTTTTTTGTTTTTTTTTTAACCGGTTAATCAATTTTAGAGATTTTTCGAATAATGCCTTAACCGGTTAACCACCTAGGTCGAATAATTGGAAACACTAGTTTTTGCCAATGAAAAAATTTATTTAAATTTTTTTTTCAACATTTTGTTGTAAAGACATGTGAGAGTATTGACTATTTGTGACAGCAATTGTTGCTGTTATTTATGAATATGTATATAAATTTTCGTTTTGGTTCCTTTAGAATTGTGACTAGAATATATTTTTCTTATTTTGTATAAAATTTAACTTAAAAAATCTTAAATGATAATAAATTAAAAACAAGAAATGGTAATAATTTATTTCAACTTAACTACGTATTTATGTATGTATAAATAAAACTTACCCTTTTTTAACTGCTTCAAAATTTATTTAAATTTTAAATTTTTTTATTTGATATTTAAAAACAATTAGGTTTTATTTAGTTTATTTCTATTTGTAATGAAAGAAACATTTTGTTTAAATTAAAATATCAAGAATTTCAATCGATTTTTTACATACAATGAAAATAAACATATACACACGCACATACACACGCACATACACATACACACACACACACTCACAACTTGATGTACTATATGCCGGCTTTAGTATCTATCGAATAGTTCATGGGCAAAGATAAAATAATGAAATATTTTTATGTATCGACGTTAACTGCATGTGTATTGTTTAACCCATTTCCAACCGCTCTAAAATGTCTGAGTAAAATCAACCAATGAAACTTTGCACAGAGTCTAACTACATGACGAAAAATGTCTAGGCTTAAGCTTTTATTTTCAGCTCTTCAGGTTTGACCAGGATGGGTGATCGATTTTTCTACCACTGGCTGAATACGATATACAAAAATGGCAAAAAAAAGCCACAATCTGAAGTTAAAATAGTTTTTGCTGTGAATTATAATACAACTTGTAATTCGAAGGACTACATTATTATAGATACAAAAAAATAAAAAACCATTTCAATCACGAAAAACAAACGATTCAATAACTTTAATTGCTAAAATTCCGTCAACAACGAAAACTGTTATTTTACTTAGAAATTGAAAGCTCTTTAATTGAATTGTTTTTTAATTGAATAATAACGTATTTGATTAAAAAGTGATCAATATTGTATACCTTCTCAAAAAGCTAAAAATAATTGGTTAAAAGCTTTTTAGAGCTTGAATTTTATAACATTGAATTTAAACTGGAATGTAATTCTCATTTAGTAAGCAGATTTATTTATACTTATGTGAACGAATTCACAAATTCACGAATTCATAAATTACATTATCAATTTTATGATAATGTTTTAGAATAAATTAGTATTCAGATTTAAACCACTGAAATTAAATTATTTAACTTAATAAAGTAATAAACCTAATGAGAATTAATAAAAATCTTCTTGAAAATAATTTAAAATAGTTATTACTAATTCAACTACATAAATATTTAAAAAAAACCAACAACAATGTTTTAAGCGATAGTATAAAAAAAAAATGTTAAGCAAGTTCCGAATTAGAGCAAATATTAAATTGATTCAATTAATTAAGATCTTTTACCATTTTCAACAAATCGATTTAATTGAAAAAAGTAGAGAAATATTTTTTTTCTGTGTAGGGTTTGTAATATTTGTTCCAAGCTTAAGAAAACAATGTTTTTTTTCCTCAAAATCACTGTTTACGTATTTTTCGCGAATGCAGAAAAAAATAGGTAAAATCAAGAATTGACCCAAACCAAAAATAATATAAGTTAATAATGGTGTAAAGTTACTAATTAGCTTGGTTGTTAAGTTATATCGATTTCTAGTGTCCGCCCGAACAGCTCGGCCAAAAAACTAGAGGCAATGATGACAAATTTTGGTATTGGAAACATATTTTTTGAGCCGATTTAATTCGATTTTGTGTATAAAATTTAAGAGAAAAGCCGAAGTTTAGCTATAAAGTTAAAAGTTCGGCCCGCCGAACTATTATCAATTTGTCCGAACCAATAAACATTTTTCCATCCTCCAAATGTGTCCATAATGCTTTAAAATACAGAATACAGACCAAATGCATTTTCTGGCCGAACTGTTCGGTCGGACACTATCGATTTCACTCTAAATTACAAAAAATCCAGAAAGTCACTGGTCGATTATTAAAACACTGGTTGGAAATGGGTTAAAACAACATTGCAGGTTTATAAACAGACGTGTTGGAAATTTTTATAAACTCACAAAAAAATGCTTTAAACTAATAAAACAACAAAAAAGTGAAATTTTGCTGAAAATTTATTTAATTTGACAACTGAAAGAAATTCATGTCTTTAAACTTGACAAATACCAGCTTTAATAGAAGTGGGGACTAGCTAGTAAAAATGTAGCAAAATCAATTTTATATTTCAAAAGTTTATTATTAATGTTCCTATTAATTCATGCCTCCAATCGTCATTTTATAATTGCAGTCAGTTCGCCAGTTATAACACCTTTAAAAAATTGAGATCATATAATTTTTTCTCTAATATATATATTTTTGAACATAAAAAATGCCCGCGCTCTTTCAACAGGCGCGGATCTAGGAAAATGTTTTTGGGAGGGAATTTTTTTATTCTTTTCTATATTTTTATATTGAACATTTTTATTTTGTGGTATTAAATGTCCCATTTCCCCCGAGGAATGGTTCGTTCACGGATGTATTCGTCAGAGGTCTGTCTGGGTAAGCTTCTTTTAAGTTTTGGAGTATGGCCATAACAAATTTATTTGAGGTAAACTAAAAGTGTGATACATCATTTCTAAATAATTTCAGGATGTTAAGCTCTGTAGTGCGATTCAGTAACTTGCTTTAACTATAATCGAATTGTTTAAAAAAGTAAACAACAAAATTAACGATTTTATTTTTTTCCATAAACATTTTTAAACGATATTTGATATTGTTAAAGTCAGCTGTTGTTGGTATTTATCTAAACGACAACAATTGTTGTGTTGTTTATTCAATCGAGAAAAAGTTAAACTTTTAAATAGAAAAATAAAGTTGTCGACTATCGTTAAGGTGCACTTAGTCAATCACTTAATCGTTAATGCAAACAACAAAAGTTGTCGATATATTTTGCGATGTTAAAGTCAGCTGTTGTTGTTATCTAAACGACAACAATTGTTGTGTTGTTTAAAAAAATAGAGTTGTCGACTATCGTTAAGGTGCACTTAGTGAATCACTTAATCGTTAACACAAACAACAAAAGTTGTCGATATATTTGCGATTGTTAAAGTCAGCTGTTGTTGTTATCTAAACGACAACAATTGTTGTGTTGTTTATTCAATCGAGAAAAAGTTATATTTTTAAATAGAAAAATAGAGTTGCCGACTATCGTTAAGGTGCACTTAGTGAATCACTTAATCGTTAGTGCAAACAACAAAAGTTGTCGATATATTTTGCGATTGTTAAAGTCAACTGTTGTTGCTATCTAAACGGCAACAATTTTTGTGTGGTTTATTCAATCGAGAAAAAAGTTAAATTTTTAAATAGAAAAATAGAGTTGTCGACTATCGTTAAGGTGTACTTACACACAAAAAAATAAAATTCATAATTATTTATGAAAAAGTTCATATTTTTAAAGGTTCATACTATTTATGAAATTTACTTACTATTTATGAAGTGTTCCCAGTTTCCCTAGCATTTATGAAAAGGTACATAAAATTCCCAGTATTATTGCAATTTATGCAAGTTTTCTTAAATATTAGGATTTTGTACATTGGCAAATTTTTTAAGTACTTTTCCATAAATATTAAGTGTTTTTACATATATTAAGGACTTTGTCATAATTTACGAGACACAAACTTTCCCAGTATTTTTTATGAGCTGTTCATAAATGTTATGAAAAAGTTCCTAAATTAGTACATTGGCAAATTTTTTATAAAATATTCATAAATAGTATGATTTTTTTTTTTTTTTTTTTGTGTAGTTAATCACTAAATCGTTAGTGCAAAGAACAAAAGTTGTCGATATATTTTGCGATTGTCGGATCGTTAAAAATTACTCAATCGCACTACTGATGTGGTTAAGTTTTTTAAATACATAAACATTTGTCTCGATGAATATATTCGTATTTGGTAGCCTTAAATTATATTTTTTTGGGTTATAACTCCAAGCTTCAAAAAAAAAGATTACCAAGAAGATGTTAACAGATTCGAAAAAATTAACTATAAAAATCTTTCAAAATGTACACTTAAGCAATATTGGAGAGCTTATGAATAAGATTTTTATATGTAAATATGGCCCTTCTGAAAACAATCTGAAATGCACTGATAAAATGTTGTGGGTTGTATTAATGAAATCCATCATTAATGAATTGTTTCATTAAAAAGTCCCCACATAAAGTTTGATTGCTGTGCTTATTTAGACTTTTGTTTTCTTCATACAGAAAAATAAAGTGCGAACAGAATTGAAAAGTGTATTTTGGTGGTAACATCCAAAAAATGCAGTTACTACAGCCATATTGAAATGTGATTTATGAATATTTTGAATGTTGCAGCTAAAATTCAGTTGTATTAACCAAATTTTGTCGTGAAAACCAATACCCAGTTGTATCAACCGATTTATAGTCGTAGTAAACAAATTTAAGCCGTACTGACCGAATTTCAGTTGGGAAATGGCGAAACTTTTCTCTATGTGTAGACATTCATTGATTAATATTTGATAGAAGTCTTTTTTTAATGAATTTTTCATTAACTTAATGAAATATCCTCTTCAAGACTGTCATAAGTCAAAAAATGCGATTTTTGGGTTAATGATGTAGATTTATTAGCTATAGCATGTTTTATATTGTGTAAAAATTTCATATTAATATCATGTATACTTTTCGAGATAGAGTATAATATATTTTATTTTTTCTTTAAAGTGGGTGCAAAAAGTATATACTTTAAAGAGAAATTGTGCTACTCACGGGTTTCTCGATAATTAGCGAATTCACACACATCTTTCACTAAGAGAAAAATATATTAAAACCCCCTATTTATAAAAACGTGACCAAATAATTAGAAAAAGGGTCGAGCGAGGCAGATATGGATTAAAAACTTTAAACTCGTTTTCTGCAAAATTGTGTTTTTTTGAGTTATGTCAGTCTTGCAGTAAATGAGCGATATATTCATTGAAGCAATGAATCTAACTTAATGAAAGACATTCATTAATAGTGCGAAGGAAATTTAGAAATGTTGAGGTTAAGAAGAAGAATAAACGTTTTTCTCTAAAAATTATAAACACTATTAATTTTTAAATCAGACTAGACTAGTTTCAGCCTCTTTTTATGGACAGGCGTCATCAGTGATTATCCATTTAAATTGCATTATTATTGTATCTATATGATAAATTTTTCAACAACAATTCTATCAGTGTACGCTCTTAAAGACTGTAAACTTTTATTGGAAAATATTAAAAAATAGTATCATTTTTAAAATCTAAATCATAAATGAGCATCTTTACTGGGAACAGATATTTAGTAAAAAAAAAATGCGATAATAACAAAAATGCAAAATTTCACAAGTGTCTACAAATATCCCCCTCCAAACCTGGTTATCTACGGCAATGGAAAGTTGATTTGATTTTTTTTTTTGAAAAAGTTATTTTATTCACACTTCTTGATGAATATGTATAAAACTGGTACCAACTGTTCTCATGATCAGTCTCACTCAGTACTCACTGTGTGTCTCTCAGAGGCCATCAATTGACTATTGTGACATGTTCTAGGTCAGTTCTGTATTACAAGTGATAGTGTTCTGTGACCGATATCGGGACCAGTAAGATATGTTCACCAGAAAATTTGCAAACTGTTCCTTACAAAGAAAAACACATACAAAGCATTTGTCGAAATATTTACTCGTCCATAAAGTAAATTGCTTTGTCTTTTAAACTTCAAACTGTAGAGATAAGTTCATATGTTGTTGTAGGTACAACAAAAAGAAGATAAAGTGAATGACCAAACAACAACAACAAAAATTGGGGTGGCAAAATTTGTACAAAAAATAACCCAAAGCCAAATATACACAAAGACATTTTTGGAATCTTTAATTTTATGTTTATTTAAATAAAAAACTTTAACAAATTGTAGAATTATATTCTTTTATTTGTTTTTATTTTTTTTTTGTAAAAACCCCACCCATTTTATTTGTAAAATTTGTTTTTTTTTTCCATAATTATGGAAAATGATTAAGAGCCTACAATTGGAATAGCAATGAAGGCAAAGTATCGAATTTCAAAATATTCATCATAATTTTCATCCATACTCCATCATCAATAATAAACATTTTATTGTTGTAATATTTATCTATATGGTACACATGTACACTAGGGTGATAACTTTTTGCATTCTTTGCAAATATCAAATCTCCCCAGACATAATTGTGTAGGGCATGGACAAATATTAAGAACTGCGTTTTTAGTTTTTCGCTATCGTTAAAAAAGTACCGCACCAAACACGTTAAAGTTTTGAATCAAACAAAGTTAAAAAAAAAACTTTTTTTGATGCCTCAACGTCTGACCATCACATCTATATAATTAAGGCATGCTGATATCAATAGTAAAGTCCGTTTTCGAGTCAATGGAATAATTTTCTTCCAAATTTGCTTACTTACATATGTAAAAACCATATTTTAAAAAAATTGTTATTAAAAAAAATTTAAAAAAAACATATTAAAGGCATTTTAGAAATCGCTGTCGGTGCGCAAGGTTTTTTTACCAAATTGAACTGAAATAGTTTTTTTTTATCATTAATACAATATTTGCCATTAGAAAACCCCTGGGGAGAATGTTGTCCAAAAAAAGTTATCACCCTAATGTACACATGTTTTTGATAAATAATAAAAATCCAGACAATGATGATTGTCTTTTTTTTATCAAATACACAATTAAATTGCAATCATCCCCAAAATTGGTAATATGTGTTTAAACAGTAAACGGGAGTCAGACAAAGAGTAAAAGTTTGGCTAAATTGTCGTGGTTAAAAAACGATATGAAATTACAAAGAAAAAGCAGACCTTTAAAAATTGCATACTTTTAGTTCAATTTTTAAATCCGATTCAATTTTTAACGAATCGATTTTCAAAATTCGTTTTATTGACTTTATTTATGCAGCATAAAATTCAAAGAATTCTATTGATTTTTGTTTATTTTATTAATATTTATTTATGGACATGTTCCCTCTATGGACACGTTCCCTCTATGGACACGTTCCCTCTATGGACACGTTCCCTCTATGGACACGTTCCCTCGTTTTCTAGTCCTATATATGAAGATAAGTGAGAGTTTTTTTCTTTTTAAACTCTAGAAACTTTGCCTTAACTTTTTTGCATGGTATTATGTGTGGCTTTATTGATTCTCCTGAACTATCAAGAGTTAATTTCAATATATGTTTCCCCGAAAACATTTAGAAATAGAAGTAAATTTTTTCATATTGCTATGCATACAACTGAATATGCTTTAGGTTAGGAAGGGTTATGTCTCCACTCGGAGACCAATACGGTCCATTGTGAATCCCTTCAGTGAAAAAAGTAAGAAAGAACAGAAATAGGCAGTAAGATAGATTGAAAGATAGATATAAAAAAGATAGAAAGGATATATACTCCCCAGAACCAGCTCCTATCGTCCCCTTGCTAGAAACAGCCGTCCTATTTTCCTGACAAATCTCAGCAAATCTACTGGATTGCATCCAGCGACACACCCAAGTTCGTCGTGAAATCTATCTCCTAGCCGTTTCTGTCTGAGACCCTGCAACCTAGGACAGTGGCACATTATATGCTCAACCGTCTCCAGTTCCTCAACGTCCTCGCACAATCTGCAAAAGTCCGATATGTCCCTGTCCCATCTGCTTGTGAAAGAACTGACAGAACAATGACTGGTCAGGAACCCGGTAAGGGTCCTGAGACCATCCCTGTCCAGTCCCAAAAGAACCTTGGTTGCCCTTGCGTCCAATGCGGGCCATAACGCCCTAGACACCCTGCAATCCATTCTGTCCCTCCATGACTGGTTAACGGTTTCGCGGAATCCCTTCCGTATCACCTGAAAGTAAGTAGAATATGCTTTAAATAACCCACTTAATGGATCTATGAGGTTATTTAATATCTGTTATAATCAATTTTATTAATATAATCAAACGAAATTAGCCAAATTTTAACAAAAAATGGTTTATTTGATATACATATATTATGCTACATATGGGCAATTCCTGGGCGACGCACGCGACATAATAAGTACTATGGGGACTCTGAAAAATTTATTTCAATGGAAAAAAATTGTTCACTGACTTTCGTTGTGGTAGCACAAGTACAAATGACGCTGAACGTTCTGGACGGCCAATTGAGGTCAATACACCCGAAAATGTCGAAAAAATCCACGATACGGTGTTGGCCGATCAAAGAGTAAAAGTGCGTGAGATTTATGATGCCATAGGCATTTCATATGGCAGTGTGGTTTCGATTTTAAATGATCAGTTGGGTTTAAGAAAGCTGTCTGCAAGATGGGTGCCGCGTTTGCTCTCAATTGACCATAAACGCGGTATAATCCACATCGATTACCTTCAAAAGGGAAAAAACAATAAACGGCGAATATTATGCCAACTTATTGGACCGATTTAACGAAGATTAAAAAAAAGAGGATTTAAAAAAAAACGACGATATGGCCAAGAAATGCCTATTTCATGGACCTCGAAAAATCCTATTTTTTGGAAGGGATACAAAAATTGGATAATCGTTGGACTAAGTGTATTGAGCTAAAAGGAGATTATGTTGAAAAAAATTTTTTTTTTTTGCAAAAAAAACTGTTTCATTCAAAAAGTCACGGACTTATTGATCCGCCCTCGTACCTTAGTATATATAATCGTTAATAAAGTAGGATTTTCTCAGTTTATTTTAATTATAGATTTTAATGAATAAGAGGTCAGAGCAACGTCAATGCCTCCGCTGTCCAAACACGAAAACCAATGCAACCAAAAACGAACCACAGTTCAGCCAGTTCAGGTGAAGAACCTTCAATTTGTTTTGTCGATATATAAAAAAGCTTAACTCCCTCAATGTTATTCTTTGCACATTGATAAAACGATAATATTTTTTGAGGCAAGGTAATTGTTAGTAGGAAGTTTCTAAAGCTTTATTATTGAAAACAAATAAAAAGTTCTGAGCACTTTGCATTTTCCACTCATGCACACAGAAAAAAATTTTGCTATTTGCCAACTGAAATTCGGTTACTAAGATTCAAATTCGGTTGTTGCAAATTTCAAACAGTTGGCACAACTTTATATTAGTTTTCACAACAAAGTTCGGTTAATTCAACAGAATTTTAGTTGCAATACCCATAATTTTCTGAAATCGAATGTAAATATATATGTAGTAACTGAATTTATAAGTTGTTACCCTTAATATACACTTTTCAATTCGGTTGACACTTTATTTTTCTGTGTGTGGTTGGACTTTTGTATTTTTGTGGCACGGAACGAAAAAAGTCTTGCCACCCCTGGCATAGGCAATACAGGTATACAATTTTTTATTTTCTCGAGCACTTTAATATCACGTAAAAACAAATCTGAATTTCTTAAAAATATATTTTCATACACAAATGTTGTAAGTTTTTACCCGAGGTTGTGCCAACGGGAGGTAACCAACAGTTGGCCGCTGTTATCAATCCGGTAACAGGACAATACTGTCAATATTTTTAATCCAACAATCTGTCAACTCATAACCGACCGTAGCTGACGCTTTGCCAGCACTGTGACGATTCTATTTATCTACCTGGGTGAGTTTAATACGGATTAACTTTTCCGTCTAAACTCCCTATATTGTTCAGTACACCATTTAATTTATTTAACCCTCTAACCGGCAAGTCCGTAAGTACGCCAAATAAGGTTTTTATAATAAGAATTTAAGCTATTTCGATAGAAACCAAATTTACAAAATATTTTGTGAAGTAATTTTTTGTGTGCATGGCACGGTTTGGAATCGAGAAAGCGTTAACGCGAAAATTTTGTAAAATTTAAAAAAAAAATTTTAAATGAACACAATTTTCAAAAATCTTGAAGACACATGTTGACTAGAAACCGTTGATACTAAACACAAAGTAAGATTGAAGCTTAAATTTAAAAAGCTTATATTTTGGTCTAAGGACATTTTGGATTCTAAGGACATTTTGGATTGTAAAGAACATCGTCTTAACTTGAAAACGTATGCATGGATTTTTTATGAAATTTAGAAGAAAGATTATATTAAGTAGTATTAGCAAAGCCTTTCAGTTTAATCAATACATGTTGAAGTTAGATGCGTTTTCGCTCAGTTTCGTTATTAGTTATTATATCTTCTTAAGTAAAACCACATAAAGGATAATTTTTGGACTGTAGTATGCCCTTAACGTTTACTTAATAAATTCATAATTATTTAAATTGAATAAAAATTACAGTTTTTGCAATACCAAAGCAAACTATAATTTTTAAGCTGATCGGATAAGTAGCTCCGGACTTGTGGCTAAACTCTAGATTACGGGTATAGCTCTGACTTGTTACAAATTTTAACGATTAATAAAACTTTTAATGCTGAGCTCAAAAATATTTTTTTTTTGTCTGCGACTGCTGTAGCGAGAAATTATAAAACGTCAAATTGTACAATTCCCATTTTAATATTTTTCACATTTTTGTACTGAAAAATTATAGCTAAGACTTTAAGCTTTAATTAAAGATATATAGTATTATACTTTAACCCTTCTTACACCGCAGATATTAATAGTAATATTCGATAATTAAAAATAAAAAATAGCGCGTAAAATTACGCAGAAAAACTTTGCTCAGCAAAGACACTAACTTATTAAGGATAACTTTTAAACAGAAAAACTTTCATCAGCGAAGACAGCCGGGGCGGAGTGGGCTTTCGACATAATGGAAGAGAAAATACCTAAACACAAAAACTTATCCCAGCAATGCCTCTAACTTATGTATGGAAGACTTTTACACAAAAAACTTTCCTCAGCGAAGACGGTCTTTGGACATACTGAAGGCGTAATCGAAGGGCGATTACTTAGAAAAACTTTGCTTAGCAAAGCCACTAACTTATTTATGGATGACATTACGGATAAGTAATACCAATTAGCACAATTGAAAAAATTTCTTTAGTTTTAATAAAAGAAAACAAATTTTAAAAATTAATATGTATGGTGTTTTGTAAACTACTGGATACCCTGGTAAAAAAATTATATATAATTATATATATTTATATTAAATTATATATATATACATAAAATTATATATATATACATATAATTATATGTATGCACAGCGCATACTCTAGAGACATTTATTCGTTCCCCCGCATAGTTTATGGACATTTGCTTACTTTGGGGACTGTCCCCAAAGTTTTCGCGCCTTTTCATACATCTAGCGTATAAGATGAGGACAATTTTTTCTATACACCGCATATTTCGGGGACAATTTTGGGCGTGTCCCTAAAGTATGCGCTGTGCATACATATACATATATATACATATAATTATATATAATCATATAAAGCACCATATATAATTAGATACAATTATATATGCAATCGATTATTCAAAGTTTTGTTTATATGGTGCTATATAAAATTATATATAATTATATCTGCATAAAATATATAATTATATATAATTATATCTGCATAAAATATATAATTATATAAAATTATATATACCGATTTTTCGGATATAATTATATCTGATTATATCAGATTTTTTAGAATTATATAAATTTAAATCCACCAATTTCTCTATATAATTACATATACTCATAATAATCCATGCTAAAAATACGAAAATAATGTCAAAACTAGAAAAACTTTCGTAAAATGAACAAATATTGGTTTATTTTACGAAATTTTTTGGTTTTTTTTGACATTTATTGGTATTTTTATGCATGGATTATTATCAGTGTATAATTATATAATTTTTTTCAATCGGGTACTATGATACCCTATGCAAAAACAAATATTTTGTGAATTTTCGTATTATATATTATTATATCCGAAAAATGAGAACATCTAATTTTATCATATTACATTTTGTCTGATACAATTAGATATTATTATTTATTTATTTTTATTTTTTATTTTCTTCATTTTCAATGACCTAGCCTTTTGGCCATAATCGGTCATAAACTTCTACTCAAAAACAAGTTACAATATTTCTGTATTATTATAACAAGATAATTATAACAAGATAAATATTTAGAATTAATTAATAAAATAATTATAAAAAAAAAATATATAATAAAAAATATTAATTATAAAATAATTAAAAAATAAAAAAAAAAACAAATCCCAAACAATCTTAAACAAAAAAATTTAATCTATATCAGCCATAATTTGCTGATAAAATATTATTAGATACAATTGCATGCGAATTTTGTCGTCATCCAAATGTATCAAATTTTATATAATGTGATACGTTTACATTCTATTATATACAATTGTATGCAAATATATGCAATTATATGTGACATATGTAATTATATCTAAATAGATATGTAATTATATATTTTTACATATTGCACTAAACGAAGTGTAATATAAAGAAAGATATAATTATATATTTGAGATATAAGTTTATATGAATATATATGAATATATATTTTGCAATATATTATTATAAATAACTGTATATGGTAAGCTATAACTATATCAAAACTTTTTCCTTGGGACCTTAAATTAAAGCTTTAAGTCTTGGCTACAATTGAGTGCCATTTTTTACCAACCTTTTTTTAAAAACATTCCATTTAAAAAACAGAAAATCATGAGTTGGGCAGCAATGGGTTAATAATTTTAAATTTTTTGTATACCAAATTAATAATTTAAAAAAATGTGTATACCAAATTAAATATCTTTAAAAAGGCTTTCTAATAACACACATTTTGTTTCGTTTCGAAAACGTACGACAAAGTTTAAAAAAAAAAATATCCATTATATGAAATATCCAACTTTAGAGGCATATAACTGGAAAATACTAGCCGCCGACATAAACATTTTTTTTTTTTTCTAAACTCACCTAACCCTAATTTCCGTTTTTTTTTAGCTATGCCCAAATACTAAATTTGTTCTTTAGTTTTTGAGTAAATTGATTCAAGATACAAATAATCCATTTAAGACTCTGCAAAAAAAAGTGCTTACAAAAACAACACGGCCTATAGTCACTGACATGCAACAACAAAATACATTTACACACACGCACACATATGCAGCACACGTTAGTCAATTTTTATACCAACAACACATGCACTACACACCCTGTATTAATATTTTGTTTTTGTTTAATTGTCCAGTGCTCCATCCATACAATTCAAATTCACGTCATTCCATGCTTTTTTTTATTCTTCTTTCTATTATTTTTTCTTGTAGTTTTTTTTTGTTGGTATTTTATTTTGTCATGCTTTTTTTTTTTGTTAATTATTCAAATATTGAACTTTTTTTGGAATTTGTAATAATTCTTATTAACTATTACTACAAATTTAATATTTTTTTCACAAGTAAATTTATTTATTTTTATGTATATTTTTTTTTTAATTTTTCTTTCAATTTTGGAATTTTTTTCCCACAAGAACACTACACAAAATTTTGCTTTAAAATAATATTTTTTCTTACATTATTTTGTTAAAAAAAAAAATAAAATAAAAATTTTAGCAGTTTTATTATGCGTACTCGATAGATATATAGAATTTTTGTGACAATTGATTTCTTTATATAATTTATTTTTACTTTACACTTAACGAACTGTTTAGTTATAGATGAAAAATAAAATTGTTTTAATTATAGCAATGAAAAAGAAGAAATAGTTTTTCTTAATTATTTCGTATGCGAAAACACGTTCGCTGCACTGTGAATTAACTCTCGAACTGAAAAAAAATGTTGAACTAATACGCAGAGTTGCCTAAAGAGTAGTAATAAGATTGTGCAACTTAATTTGACAGCACTTTTTTAAGTGCTGCCAAAATTTAGTTAATGACCCATTTATACTCAATTTACACAGAAAAGTTATAAAAAGTTCACAACAGAGGTGAAAGCCGTGGCAAAACGCTCGATGCAAAAAATAGTCGCTGGCGGGGCGCCCGTAGCGGCCGAAATATGGTTAGCCGCAGCCATTCATGTTTCATAGTAATACCTCCTCTTTTTTAATTTTGATTAAAAATGAGAAAAATAAATTCAATTATTTTGATAGCAACACATCAAATGTAAATACATACTTTTTATGTATATTGCAAATATGAATTCCAAATTAAAATCGAACTCACGGTTTTCTCGAAACTAGAAACTTTATGTAAATGAATTTGGTCTGCCAAAAAATTTTAAAGTTCTACTCGATCTATTTTTTAAATTAATTAACTTTCCGTCCTCACACCTATTTCTGATTACACGCAATTCACGCTGTTGTTAGGGTGTATTATACTCCACTGTCGGAAGGTTAAAAAAAAGAGAAAAATTAAATACAATTTTATTACTGCGACAAATAAACAACAAAGAATTTGTAGGGTAAAAAGACCTCGATCACAATTTTCCTGCAAATTCGTGCTCACTAAATAAGAGGCAATTTACACGAGGCAATTTTTGCATGCAATGTTGCGTGCAATTATTGTTTGTAGGGGCAACCAGGGTAGCAAAAATTGCACGGTTTCCGTTTTTCAAGATATTTTTTGACATTTTTTTTTTGCTATCGTTCGTATTCTTGTTAATTTGTTTTATTCGTATTCGGCTTCTAAAGTGTTGTGTATCGAAAATATTTCGTAAAATAAAAAATAAATAATGTTGAATAAAGAACTAGTGGAACTTTTACTTATGAAGTACCAGGAAAATGAGAATCTTTTGAATCTTACGAATTACGAATAAATTAAATTTCAACGAACGAACATATTTAGAAGCAACTTTAAAAGAGAATTCAAAAATTGCTTGCAATTAATTTCTTCGTGTAAATTGCCTCTAAGTCCTGGTTCACACACGGCAATTATAATTGCGCAATTCTTCTTCAATTCTCCTTTGAAATTGCTTTTGTGTTCACACAGGAAAAGTTTGTTTCAGCAATTTTCGTATATCAACCTGCAGTGTTGAAAATTGCGGATGACAAAACAAAACGGAATTGGAGTACGGGCAAGTCTGTACCCCCCTTTCATTCTCTTTTCCTCCCTCTTCTGTAAACTCAAGAATTGCGCAAGTATAATTGCCGTGTGTGAACCTAGTCTAAGTATGGGCATTGGGTGCTGTGAATTTCCATCACGAAAGAGAAGGTGAAGAAAAATAAAAAATTATAAAAATAGTTTTTTTATTATTCTTTAATAAAAAACAACTTTAATAATTAAATTATTTATAAATAATAAGTTTTTTTTTTGTTTAAACTTCAGTTTTTTGTTTGTAAACACGATTTCTGTTTGTCAACACGAAATTTATGTTCAAGACTTAAACAAGTTGGATATTTTATTACATCTATTCAGAAATTTTGGAAACTATAACTGAAATATGCATTTTTATATAAAATTTAAAAGAAAAATTGAGAGTAACTTTAAAGTTTCTTAATTTTTTTAAGTTTTGATTTCCTATTGTATGAAAAAACATAAAATATTTTTTATAATCAACAATTTTGAAAATTTTCTATATGTAACTACATATATGTGACTCATGTATTTTCAAATCAATAGCGGTATTCATTCTTGGTAGTAAACAACCCTTGTAGATCTGGTAAATGGTGTACGTTCGATAAATACCACACAAAAAACTGTGGTAAACACGCGTAATAAATTTATCAGCAAAAAAACAGTTGACAGTCCTGCCGTCAAAAAAATGTATTTTGTGTTGACTATTAGAAAAACTTAAAAATTAATAAAAATATTGAAAACCCCCCAGTTTAAAACAAAAGCATTTTGCAGTAATAAATTTGTGATTTTTTATTTTTCCGTTAATTTTGGCATTTTTATCAAATTTAAATAATTTTTGATACATATGTGGCGAACAACAAAAATTAGCTGATTTATAATTTACCGTACATTAAAAAAAAGCACTAACGCTTTGTCGTGAACAAATCGTAGTAAATATAACACCAAGAATAAAAACCGCCAATATAATTAAAAAGAAAATTGATAATATACAATAATTATTTTGCGTAATTTTAATAAAATATGCAAAAGAACATATATACCATAATTGGATCAACAAATAGAAGAAAAGAAAATAATGTTTCACAAAAAAAAAACAAAACATTGTTGCATTTCCATTTCATATTATGTTGCATCTTAAAATCTTAAATTTTAATGGTTTATTATTCCATTAATTCATAGTATCTGATGTGTCATATATGCATGCAAAAACAGAAAACATGTTGTCCTTTGCGTATTGTTTTTCACTCATATTCGTTGTAATGCATTTTCAAGGAAAACAAATTTGTGTAATTTTAGTTGAATATCCCAAACGGCTTAGACGACAGCCGTTTCAAGCCGGTAGTGTAGACGGCTGTGTTGGCTTAAAAAAAGCTTTCGCCGGCGGCGACTAACCGGCTGACAACCGGCGGCTTGCATCACTGGTTCACACTACGATTCTTAAACACGTTTATGTACAACCGGTTTAGTCCTAAACAATCTTGTTCACATAAAAATTAAGGTGTTTACACAAAAAAAAAATCTAGGGCAACGTTTATCAAAAAAAAGGTTATAATATTACCAAGTACAGTAGGAGCCTTTAAACTAATAACTATTTGTAGGAAAGTTTGTCAATCAACTTAGGAAAATGGTTTTAACAATATGTAATGACATTTAACTACAAAAACTTGGTAATTCTTCTTTCTTATTTTATGATATTCAAGCAGAACATATTTATAATAGTTCTACTTTGTTTGTGTACAAATCCTTATATATCTCAATAGATTTTCCTACTGTGACTTTTCCATAAAAGTTCAACAGTTATTTAAAAAGTTAATCGGTAAAGTTGTTTCAATTGAATATACAGTTAAATTACCAAAGAAATATATTTTTTAACTTTCTATCTGTTTTTGAATAAACAAAAAAAAACGGACTTTATATTTAAAACAAAAAGTTGTTATATTATATTGAGTATTGAAATAAACGAAAACAATCTAATTTTACCGATTTTGTCATTTCTGCACAAAAAGTTAGATTTCGCTGAAATCTCAACTAAATTGGGATTTCATTTTGTATGGGAAATATTTTCGAAATCCCAAATTTGTATTAGATTTCGGTCGAAATCTATCAAAATAATATTTTAAGTGGGTTTGGACCCTAATGTAAATTCGCTATTCATCATATTAGGCTTGTTTGATGTAATTTTGGGTTAAGTCTGGTAAAATAAGAGTAAACAAAAAAATCTGTCATAATGAGATAAGAATGCAAGAAATACCGGGAACGTACAAAACCCCATTTCAATAAACGTAAATTTTTTATTATCACAAATTCAAAACACGTGCTTTATTAAAGCTGATTATTTTATAGTTTTACCATTTAAGCCGAACAAAAAGTACTGTTAACTTCCGGTATAAAGAGAAACACAATTGCTCTCTCATCACGCTCTCATTTAACCAATTTTTGGCAATAAAAACACTTTTTGGTCAGCGCTAGATTAGAAAAAAAAATCCAAATAAAAGTGAATTTAAAATATATTACGAAAATGTAATTAGAAGAAATCCATTAAGAAATTAAAAAGTTACAGTGGCGACTTATCAAAAAACGGGATGCTCATTAACAAATCGTCAGAGTTTAAGCCGAAAAATAATTAGCGGCTGCAAAAAGAAAAAATTGAAGGCGGCTTGGCTCAGCTGGCTAAAGCCGGCACGGCGCAGGTCTCTGGTCAATTGTTTATTTTGCACTTTTGGGGTATTTTACGATATTGCAATTCAGTTTTTTTTTTTATTAATTTGTAAACTTTCAATCAACAAATGGTAAGTTTTAGACAAATTAAATTTTAAAATTAATTGTTAACTTTGTGTTTTGCTAAGTTTTCCATACTGCACAAAGAAGAAGCAGCCCACGAAGATGGCATTTGGTCCTGTGGTTGGGGACGTACTCAACCCGAAGAACCACCGCCAGTCGAAGAACCAGAAACCGAAAAAGATCCAAATGCTGTTAAAGAATTTATTATAAATGAAGAAAAAATCGAACCGGAACCAATAGATTTTATTGTAACAGGCGGCTTAGATGATTTGGTCAAAGTTTGGGATATTCGAGAAGACAATACCCTAAAATTGAGACATCAGCTTAAGGGCCATGCACTGGGCGTAGTATCGGTTGCTGTTAGTTCAGATGGAAAAAGTAAGTAGGGAAATTTATAAAAGATTATCGTTTTTCAAACCTTTTTTTTATTTTCTTAGCTATTGCCAGCAGTTCTTTGGATTCCAGTTTATGCTTTTGGGATTCTCAGACAGGCCAACAGCAACATTTGTTATCATTTGGTCCCGTAGACTTGTGGACTGTGGCCTTTTCGCCTTGTGACAAATATGTGATATCTGGTTCGAATGAGGGTAAAATATCGATGTATAGTGTAGAGACTGGCAAAGTGGAACAAATTTTGGATCCACAAAATGGAAAATTTACCCTGAGCATAGCATATGTAAGTATTGAATGTTAAAAAAATATAGATTCCATTTTAAATAAATTATTTTTGTTAGAGTCCCGATGGTAAATATATAGCCAGTGGTGCCATAGATGGTATCATCACCATATTTGATGTGGCCGCCGGTAAAGTAGCTCAAACTTTAGAGGGTCATGCTATGCCGGTGCGTAGTCTTTGTTTTTCACCCAACTCACAGATGTTATTAACAGCCTCTGATGATGGACATATGAAATTGTATGATGTGTAAGTATTTTTATAACATTTTAGAATTGCATTTTTTTTTTATTTGAGTTTTCCCTTTTAGAGCTCATACTGATGTGGCTGCCACTTTATCGGGTCATGCTTCCTGGGTATTGTGTGTTTCGTTTTCCGACGATGGCAAACATTTTGCTTCATCCTCTAGTGATTGTTCTGTAAAAATTTGGGATTTTGCTGAACGTAAATGTATGCATACATTCTCCGATCATAATGACCAGGCTTGGGGTGTTAAATATAGTTTTACAAATGATAAAGTCATTTCTGTGTCTGAGGATAAATCTTTGAATCTTTATTATTGCCCACCCAATGTTGTAGTATGAAAAATAAACTTGAAACTTACTAAAACTGACCAAAACAAAAAAAAATATATATAAATTGTTCTTCTCATTTTAACAAGTTTTTGTGTTAATTTAAGAATTTGTTATTAAATAACTTTTTAAGGGATACATCATTTTATTTACACAACAACGAGTTTAATGCCATTTTCGAAATAAACTATGTAGAGGAGTCATCTTTGGGTGTATCCGTTAATAACTTTCTTTTGGCTTGTGTCAATATGGAATCCTTTGATCTCTGATCTGGTATATAGATACTATGGCTTCTAAAGTATTTTAATATATTATCTAGAAGAAAAAAAAAATAAAATATGATTTTAAGTAACTGAAGATTTAAAAAATATGCAGCAAAAAAAGCTAAATATGCACAAAGACAGTGGAGTCTGGCCACGACTTATTTCGTTGCGTGCCACAAATTTTTTTTATAAAAATATGTCACGTGCCACTTCACCCAATCGAATTGATATGGTTTTTAATGTGCAAAGTCCTTACTTTAAAACCATATTTAAAGTTATTCGAAATTCATTTAGGTATATGCATTAATAAGAAATTTTAAAGAAAAAACTAGATTTTTGGTAAAAGTTAAATTCGCGAATATTTTGAAAAGTGGAGCTAATATAAAAATTTGGTTTTCACGTTCGTGATATACGTCCTTAAAAATCTATCACCATAAGCCGCATCTCCGATGCATTTTGAGTGTTTAACAGGGTTATTAATTGAATCTCTGAGGTTATAAATAATCCATCCTTTAATATATTTAGAATATATTTTTAGCTTTAAAATACAATTAAAATTTTCTGAAATACAATTAAAGGGCTTATTGTAACAATATGATAAGCCACATTTGTTGTTTTATGAATTTTCGTTGTTTTCTAGACTTTCATTGATTAATATTTGATAGAAATCTTGCTTAATCAATTATTACAAGTGCCTAGAGTATAAATGTCCTGAAGAAGTCATATTTTTTACATTCTTTCAACATTTAAATAATAAGTTTATTCGCTTACGCAAAAATTTGTACAAATTTGTAAAAGTTTTTTCTGGAAGGTGTTCGTTTACACAAATACTCAGTAAAAACTGGTAAGAAGAGAGAGTAAATTGACAGGTTAATACCAAAAAGCTTACAAGATTTTACTGGATAC
Source organism: Delia radicum (assembly GCA_021234595.1). Classification (NCBI taxonomy): domain Eukaryota; kingdom Metazoa; phylum Arthropoda; class Insecta; order Diptera; family Anthomyiidae; genus Delia; species Delia radicum. The sequence goes on along the minus strand of CM037851.1, from coordinate 315,485,522 downwards.
ATTTTTGCTAGTAACAATTTGCAAGCAGAAAAAATCACATGATTGAAAAAATATGCTTGTATTTTTAGTAAACAAAAACAAATATGAAATTTAATTATTTATAATTGTTTATGGATTTAAAGTGAAAAATATTAAATAATTAACTATGGAAGAAATTAAAAAACATTCAAAATTATTTCTGGTCGACAATTTCAATTAACTGATCTTTTCCATAACGACCAGTTGATTTTTTTTTTTAATATTTGGTATTTAAAATCAGCTGTTTTATATATTTTACCAATTGTTAAAAATTTTCCGTTCGTTTACTTTTTTTGTAAATTTGTCTTACTCTCTGTAATTTTGTTACTGAGTAATTTTTACTGGACTTTACTGGGAAAGTAATTGAACACACTTAATATGTTTTTCACTGCTTACAATTTTTACTAGCAAAAATGTATCCCGTAAAAACTTGTAAGTTTTTTGGCATCAAACTGTCACTTTACTCTCTCTTTTAACCAGTTTTTTTTTTTTTATGATTTAATTTAATTTATTTAAAGAAATTCATTTTGTAATTTGTTTTTACTGAATATATGTGTAAACGAAAAAAAAAACTCGTACAAATTTGTAAATATTTTTGTGTTATTGAACAAACTTATTGAAAGATAAACAATGAAATGAAAATTTCAAAGTGATTTGGATTTTTGTTTTTTAAATTAATATTATTGAAAATCAATATTGATTTTTTTAAATCTGTTATTTGTGGTAAAAAAATGTAATAAAAAAAAACATAAATTAATGCAATGCAATATAATGACATTTAACTACAAAAACTTGGTAATTCTTAATTTTTATTTATCACTATTAAGCACAAAATTGTAATGAAATTATTCATTCTATTTCATAAGAATTCCTAGATAGTTTAATAAATTTTCCCATATATTTATATTAAAAATGCTGTTCTTTTTGTTATTAAAAATTATTTTATTTATAAAAATATAAAAAATATGACATATTCATCGATTGATTATTGGAGACCAAAAACATTTTTGCGAGAAAAACGACAAAGAAAATTTACAACAAAATTATTAAATTTCTACAAGATAGGTTTTATTTTTGTTTGCTATATCTATAGCTGCATTTATTATAAACAATATTGTTAATTTTTACGGCTTTTTGCACTGAGTATCCAGAGTTATTAACAATTTTTTAAAAAAAGATTTTTTTATTATATGGCCTATAAGCCGTTTTTATCACAATTTTATTGTTTTTCTTTCAAGTAGGTCAAAAGTTTTTTTTTTCTTTTAACCATTATAAAACTAGGATGTCATAGTGCAAACCAATGCTTAAACTTTATTATTGTTTTTTGTTTTATATGCGTTGCTTATTTCAAATCTGTCAAACCAAGATTGACGAATAATGTTTTTATTTTTCTATAGAAAGTTTGACTCATTGGCCAAAAAGTGGTCAATACACCATACCAATGTTAAGAAATTTGTAAAAATAGGGATACGCAGCACACATGGGGCTGGATATCTCCTAATTGATACGAGGTATATAAAAACGGATTAAAGATTTAGAAAGAGGACACATTAATCATATATAATCAATTCGTAACTCAATTTTGCCAGAAATGGTCTATAGGTCTCACCAATATTCATACGACGATATGTTAAATATTACCTCTACTAAGTAATTAACACCACATTCACATTATCACTAAGAACAAAACTACGCCATCAAATGTTCCCTTTGCAATGAATTAGAACTAGAAAAAAAATTAATAAAATAAAATTAGTGTTAGAATTCAGATGTTTAATAAATAACTAAAATACACTTACTTAGTTTTTAACTGATTTTAGTTTCGGCTACTTTAACCACACATTAAATTTAATTTAAATATTTGATGTACATATTTACGTCAAAATAATGTTTAATTAATATTTTATACAAATTTTATTTCATTGAGATAAAACTGTTGTATAATTTTTATTTTCGTTCTCAAAAAAAAAGAGCATTTCCAGCTTTTAACACTAATTTACAAGAAAGTACCTATTATCTGTTATGTTCGTCCATATTTATTTTGTTACATTTTACCAAGTAATGCTTGGTTAAAATATGTACAAAAAATGTTAGAGGTATGTAATATAAGTTTGACATTTTGTATAGATTTAGCATAATAGGAACAGTTGTATAAATAGATAAAAATGTTAAGTAATTTTGTATAATGTATGAAATTACTTGTCACGTGGGAAGTAGTTTAGGAAAATTTTGCAAACACAAAATTAACACAATTGGATGCACAATTTAAACAAAACTTGATAAAATACACAGAATTTTAATGAAAAAAATTTTACTAAGTATGCTTTCATCGTTCTCCCTCTGGAATTTTTTTGTGTTTAGTGGCGCTGAGATCATTATATAATTTGTAAAGCTAATTTTGAATTAATAAATTTAAAAAATATATAAAAAAAGAGCTGGTAAACTTATTTGAAAAATATTCTATCATTTTCAAAAACAAAATGACAAAAATTCATACAAAAAGTAAACAGAGAACCATAGAAAGTCAAATAAAAAAAAAACGTATTTCTCCCTTATGCCTTTAGCTTATATTGTTTTACCAAAGTCCAGGCTACAAATTTTAGAAATTGGTCTACATTTAAAAAAGTTACACTCACCAAATGATTTTTTATACACGAGGTAGTCCAAGTTTGGCAATCTGTAAGTACACCCTGTACTAAAACAGGATTATCTAATTACAATATTACAAAAGATTAATAGCTCTTTAATAATTTACTACTTGATTCGTACCGATCGGATCAGTAGTTTAGAAGTTCTATACTGATTATCACGGCAACCAGAAATATACTACAGTAATACCCGGTTAAGACAAACTCCGAGGGACCAAAAAAATTAGTTCGTCTTAAGCGAGGTGCGTATTAAGCAGGTTTTTTTTAACGATAAAAAATATGTATTTATTAAAAACAAAAACAAGATTTTTACATAAATAAAAAATAAAATTAGCATTTCATGCATTCACAATTAAAAATTTAATTAAAATTCTTCATTTAAAAAAAAAAAAAAAATCTGTTATTTTTTTTCAGAATGACTGAATTAACGATTTCATTCGTTATAAGTTTTACTATTACCAAAATATGATTGTCAGCTTCTTCGGCACACGATTTTGTTCGAATATATCAGTTGACAAATTTTCAACAGGATTAACAATTTCCAATATTTCTTCACCTGCTAAAGTATGTGACGTCAAAACATTAGCATCTATAACTAGAAAGTCATCCACGGATATGAAATTCATATTAGGTCTATCCCATTAAACGGATAGAGAGTGTACTAAACATGGTAATTTGTATGAAAACGAGTTTTTGGGACTGCTTAAAACAGTTCGTAATAACCGAGGGTTCGTATTAACCGAGTTCGTATTAAAAGATGTATTTTATATGAAAATTGTTGCCAAAACGTCGGGACTTTTAAATTAGTTCGTATTAACCGAGGGTTCGTCTTAACAGAGTTCGTCTTAAGCGAGTTTTACTGTATATCATGTTTTTTCCTGTGCGTCGTATTGAAAAATGTATGAGATATTTATTCTTTTCAGAACAATTGACGAATTCTGTCATCGATTTGTTGGAGCATATTTTGCATATTTTTACATAGTTTGATTTTAAGAACATATTTTTGATAAAAATTCTTATATTTGAGTATATTTTTGTACTTTTTTTTTAGAACAAAAGCATATTTTTAGAGCATATTTTACGATTTCACATTTTTATATGTCAATAAAAAAATTTCTCAAAAACGTTTTTTTCAATATTTTCCGGGGTTTGCAAAACTATTGTGCCATTTTCTAAAATTCAAATTAACTGATTTATGACTGTACCAATTTAGTTAAATTTAATAGACTTGGGCAATCTATTTCGTTTGTGTGAGCGCTCTTTCTACGTCGATTGATCTGAATGAACAAGGTCGCTCTTCTAGTTCAATCGATCTTTGAAAATTTATTTCAATCGTTCGTTAGATAGTTTGTTTGATAATTTTTAAGCAAACTGTTAATGCTAGACACTTTTTTTACTGCTCTTAATTAATAACGATTAAAAATTCAATAAAACTAAATATTTTAATAATATAACTATAAAAAACTATGAAAATTATTCAAGTTCGAGGCCATACTCTATATTTCTTTATTAGAATATTGTACAAATATTCTATAGAGTTTTTTGTTTTCAAATTTATTAATTGACCACTTTCAGGAATGTGTTGATAGATCTATTTCGGGAATTTTCTAGATTCCCATCATCAGCACACGTTTTGAAAGAAGTGACAATAAAGTTTTAAAAGAAGTGACGTTCACTCGAGTGAGTAGTTCAATTGTACTAGTTCGTTGACGAACTGTACAAGTCTAAAATTTAATCTTTTATATGGGCAATTCCATCATGCCGTTGAACACATTTAAGTTGAAAAAAAGTCGAAATAAAGACATTTTTTCTTAACAATAGGGTAAACTTATATAGCTTAACTAGCCCTATAATTGTTGCTTAGGTTGATTTTGGAAATTTTTTTAAGCTTTCGAGATAATCGCAAAAAACCAACCATTTGCACGGGACAAAAAACAGAAGTGGTTTTCGCGATTATCAATAAAAACTCTGTTTTCAGAGAAATCTGAGGCAATATCACAATGCGACTAATTTTAGAATGTTGGCTAATAATGTCTCTTAAAAGTTGTAAAATTTTACCTCAAAATTATTTCTACTTTTTTTTTAATTTAATTTTAATCACGGTCGCACGGGACATGTCGCGTGTCCATCATCAAATTTATGTTGTTTCAGTTGTTTTTTTTTTAACAAATTATAAATAAGCTTAAGAAACATATTTTTAAATCAACAAAAGAATTCAGTGCATTTATTTTCATATAACAACGAACTTAACAAAAAAAAAAAAAATATGTAATTTGAACAAAACCAAGAAACAACTTTACGGAGTGTCCGTTACAAACGGATTCATGAATCCGGCATTGACGGTACGAAAACGGACCGGAATTGACGTATCCGTCGAAGCTTGTACGAAAACGGACCATTAACGTACAGTAAAATTGGATTACTTAAATTTCCGAAAATTATCCGTTTTAACTCCGTTTTGCTGTATCCGTTTCGGTGCCGTTTAACCGGACTACATCGATTTTCATCAGTTAAAACTCCGTTACAACCGTTATCGTTTTTCTTCCGATATTACCGGAGTGTGTTTTGTTTAAAAAAAATCAAACAGTTTTATTTTTTAATAAAATTAAATATTAAAAAAATCTATATATACATATAAAAAGAAGCGTACATTTGATTGTCACTCCATAACTCGAGAACGGCTGCAGAAAATAAAAAATGGCTGAATACGTTTTGTAGAACATGCAATGAGGATGGTTAAAAAAAAATTCTTTAAAAATATTTTCGTTTGGTCCAGATGTGGTGATTTTTCTGAACATTAGTCATTTTCATCTATCTATATATCTATCCATATATATAAAGAGAAGTGTACATTTCGATTGTCACTCTATAACTCGAGAACGGCCGCATAAAATAAAAAATGGCTGAATACGTTTTGTAGAACATGCAATGAGGATGGTTTATAAAAAAAAATTGTTTAAAAATATTTCCGTTTAGTCCAGATGTGGTGATTTTTCTGAACATTAGTCATTTTCATCTATTCAGATGTGGTGATTTTTCTGAACATTAGTCATTTTCATCTATCCAGATGTGGTGATTTTTCTGAACATTAGCCATTTTCATCTATATCTATACATATAAAAAGAAGTGTACATTTTGATTGTCACTCCATAACTCGAGAACGGCTGCATAAAATAAAAAATGGCTGAATACGTATTTATGATTTTTAGTGGTAATTTTTTTGGTTATTTTTAAATGTACCACTTTTTTAACATATACTTGTATTTCAGATGTTTTTGCAATTAAATATAGAGATGCAGATCTCATGAAAATTTTAATGATGAAGATGTTAAACAACACCAGAGATAAAATGAAAAAAAAAAAAATCAAAATGTTAAAACCACATCCTTTTATTGATTTATTGAATTTTTATGTGGTTTCATATTCTTTTTTAATAATGTAATTGTTAATCCATTTTTGTTAATATCTTTATAAATGAAAAAATTTAAAAATAAAACCAAACTTTTGTTTAAAATTAAAAAAAGAAGAAATCATTTAGATAAAATAAATAAAAAAAAAAAATAAAAATGGACCATTTAAAAAAACGATACGAATACGGACCATATTCGGACCGTATACGGTATATTAAAAACGGAGTCCACTCCGTTTTTAAAATAAATGACGGACAGTTTACGGTACGTTTTGAACGTACACTCAATTTGTACACTCCGTTTTATATACAGCATGACGGTACGAAAACGGTCCGTTTTAGCGTGCTTTATACTGTTTCGAATCCGTATTCGATGTTCCTTTTATTCCGTTTTCCGGTCCGTATACTGATCCGGAAAACGGTACGGAAACGGACTTCGGATCCGTATATGCTGTACCGAAAACGGCACATAAACGGACCGGATTGTTTGCTGGGTTATATCATAATATTAATTAATATCTTCATTAAGGGTACTCATGAAGGTCATTTGCTTACAATTTAAAAAACACATATGCATCGTCGTAAAAGCTCAAGGTTGAGAGAATACCCTCATTGTATATAATTTAATTTTTTTCTTATTTTTAATTCATACATATCTTGTTTTTCTAGTTTATTTTTAATGTAATTGTTAATCAATTTTTGTTAATATTTTTATAAATGAAAAAATTTAAAAATAAAACCAAACTTTTGTTTAAAATTAAAAAAAAAGAAACCATTTAGATAAAATAAATAAAAAAAAAATAAAAATGGACTATTTAAAAAAAAAAAACGGTACGAATACGGACTATATTCGGACCGTATACGGTATATTAAAAACGGAGTCCACTCCGTTTTTAAAATAAATGACGGACAGTTTACGGTACGTTTTGAACGTACACTCAATTCGTACACTCCGTTTTATATACAGCATGACGGTACAAAAACGGTCCGTTTTAGCGTGCTTTATACTGTTTCGAATCCGTATTCGATGTTCCTTTTATTCCGTTTTCCGGTCCGTATACTGATCCGGAAAACGGTACGGAAACGGACTTCGGATCCGTATATGCTGTACCGAAAACGACACATAAACGGACCGGATTGTTTGTATTATGTAGTATTAATTATAATAAACAAAAATAAATTTAAATGAAAATAGTGTCAAAAATATCAAACACAGTTTTTTTTCAGAAGGTCTTTATGCAAAATTCGTCTCAATGATGTCTCCGAAATGTTCAATTGTTGAGAACGACGGTGAATTGATGTTGATGGCGCTTCACGCACACTTTCTGCCACAGCAGCAATATTCTCTGGTGTAAGCACTGTTTTTGCCTTTTCACGCTTTGGTTTATCGATGAGGATGCCAGTTTCTTTCACTTTTTTCACAATATAACGAACATACGGACCATATTCGTTCAGCGGAAGGATAAAACTAATTATCTGTCAAATCAGACATGAGCTAAGTGTTACCATTCACGAAATAAGCACTAGTTGAAAAAAAAAACGTTAGATGGCGGACCCTTTATTTAAATAATTTAAAAGTATGTATTTAAATAAATAAATCATTTATGTAAGAAAAAATATTTTTTCAAAATTTTAAAATCCACACTTACCATGTCGCACGTGACCAACTTTATTTAAGAACCAAGATTTTATTTCTTTCAAAAAGTTTTTTTTTTTTATTTTAATTGTAATAAAAATCTGTGTTTGTTCTCAATATTTGATGAACTTTTGTCATGTCCACTTGTCACACTAATTATAAATGTTGTTTTTCAATGTCGCACGGGACATCGAAATATGTGATAAAGCATAGCAAAAACTTACCGTTATTTTTAATTGCATAGTTTGTTAAGCATTTTTTTTTTAGCTCTTTGTATCTCCGGAAAGATTTTTTAAAAGCAAAAGTCAATATTAAATGTTTCTATTTAAGAACTTTTATCAAAACAAAAGGTGCAGTAGAAATGTGCCAATGAGAAAAAATTGGCTTGCTCGACTTTATATTTGAATATCTCGAAATGGGTTATGAATAAATGTAAAATTTGTTCACGTTAGTTAAATTTGATTGTTTTCCTATGAAAATATGTTTAAACAAATTAGATTCAAGAACTTTTGTTTTTTTGGTCTTGGTAGACCTTTCGGTGGAATTGCCCATATCCTTTTTCGTTAGCAATTGAAATAAAATTCACAAAAAGTTTTCCAACTGGACTGAAAAATAAATCTTAAAGTGCGATTTTTGAAAAATGTGTTTTAAGAGCATATTTTTTAAGTTTTAAGAGCATATTTTGCGTTTTTAGGTAATTTTTTTGAGCATAAAAACGATTTTTTTGAGCATATTTCTCATTATTTTTTTTTCAAATACCCCACTGTGCCCTGTTATATGGACTTCAAACTTTTTTTTTTAGTAAATCTGTCTTTTACATACATACCAACTAATTCTGGTTTCATTTTATAATCCTCAGCAATTTTAGCAGAACTAAATTTTTCTGGTTCTGATTGATGATCTGTTATAAATTTTAGAGCCTGCCTTAAGGTACAACGACCTATTGTTACTCTTTGGGGTTCCATATAACCAAATTCAAAATCTTCCGGTGTGTGACGTTCTAAGGGTAATTGTTTGTCAGCCGATGACTGACTTCGTTTAATACCATAGTCAATCTGTAAAAGAAAAAACGCAAAAACATTAAATTCCAAATACCATAAAAATGTTCCTCAAATACTCACAAAACTATCCTCTGAAGTTACATAAACATTTTTAAGTCTGTCATCTAAAGCATTATCCTTTTTATTTAGCTTCTCCAAAAATTGTGGGTCCACTTTATAAATGCAAATAAAATATTAAACAAGTCCTTAGAAATTTTGCGGTTCTCCTTACTTACATTCCATGGTTCTTTCCATATCTTTTAAGTTGGCTTCATATTTCGGAGCGGCTACTGGTTTTTCTTGTTCGAGTATACGATGAGCTCTATTTTCTACATTGAAGCGATTAAGTTTCCTTGAAACTATCGACATAACTTTACCCATTTTGTTAATTATTTAATTAATAGTTTAATAAAAAAATAGAATTTGTTCGAAAATAACCCTACAATTTACTTTAATAGCCGATGAAACTATAGTAAACAATCACAATGAGAAAATGTCAAAATAAACTACAAATCACAATCGAAATTATTATTGTGACTGACATCGAAATGTTAGCTTATTGGAAAGATACGGCAACACTGAACATATTTTCGAAGATTAAAATGTTATTAACAGTAATCACTGTTGCCTACTTGACTGAAATTTATATTTTAAGCTAAAGCCAGATTCACACTAGACAGCAAAACACGTATTTTGCCAAAACATGTAAAGTGTGATTTTTTAAGAGCTTTCGGATTTGATTAAAAAAAAAAACACATAAAATTTAGACAAATGTATGAAATCTTTATTTGAGTCGATAGAACGATCTATATAACTCAATGTTTAAAGAAGATTTCATGTAAATGTTGACCGCGGCTATGCCTCAAATGGTTCATACGCTGGGTCCAAATTTGACATACAAAAAATTACCTTTCTTTTTGATAAAAGTTAATAGCATTTTTGTTTTTTTTTTTGTATAGATTTATTTAAAATAACTTGTAATTTAAATAAAGCATTAATTTCTTCTTAGAGCCTATTCAACTGGCTCGTCACCATGCCAATCATAAAATTCAGTACCTGCATGTGAAAAACAAGTTAATTAGTTTAAATTTTGTTGTTGAGTTTTTCACAATTATGTTTGCAAAATATTCAAATTTGCTGTCCGAAAGTATTACTATCACAATCACTGTAAATTGAAAGAGATTTCAATTACAATTATTGCACCCACAATTGGGATTTTTTTTTTCGTTTTTAGCGATATTTACCTTCATAATTATGTTACGTGTAGCTGCCGCTGTATAACAGTATTTTTTAAGATTAATCGCGCATTTAAAAGAAGCAGCTTCCAAAATTCGTTTGTTTAAAAATTTAATTATTTATTTTAACAAAAAAAAAAAAAAAAACTCTTGAAGTAAACGAACAAAAATCGATGCAGTACGCATTTGACGGTACGTGAATGGATATACCAAAATGGACTCAAAACGTACTGTTTACGAAAATCCGATTATACGGTAAGTTAATGTTCCGTTTACGTACAAGTATTTACGGATACGTGTTTTACGGACCGTTTTCGTGACAAAAAAGCCGTATGTTTCGAATCGTCCGTAAAAATGATTCTAGCCTCAAAAAATAATCTAAAATAAGCGCAAACTATTATAGATTAAAACTTCTATAATTTCATGATCAGTAGTGCGATTCCGTAACTTATTAACGACAATATTCGGTCGTTACAATGTCAAAATTCGATAATTAACAAAAAAATCCGTAAAGAGTTATTCTTTAATTTTTTCTAACGATACTTGTTCTTAAAACAATCGTTGATTTATCAAAATTTTTTTTTTTTAAATTAAGTTAGTCCCGGTTCACACACGGCAATTTTACTTGCGCAAGCCTTGAGTTTATAGAAGAGGGAGGAAAAGAGAATGTAAGGGGGTACAGACTTGCCCGTACTCCAATTCCGTTTTGTTTTATCATCCGCAATTTTCAACACGAAGTTGGCTGCAGGTTGATATACGAAAATTGATGAAACAAACTTTTCCTGAGTGAACACAAAAGCAAGTTCAAGGGAGAATTGAAGAAAACTTGCGCAAGTAAAATTGCCGTGTGTGAACTTAACGATTTTTGTCGCTGCTTCATAAAGTTTCAAAGCAAATAAAATTCAAATTAACAACTTTTGGCGGTATCTTTTGTCAAATATTAAAAAATTACAGAATAACATTTTCGGTAACTCAACCGACATTTATCGCTAGTTAACGAAATAACGATAAAATCTTTAAGAAAGTTAGAAAATCGCACTACAAAACTTGTATTTAGGCTAAATAGTTCTATCCTTGCAAATAAAAAACAAGCTGTAGCTTTTTTTTGGCTGCCCTACAATTGAAAATTGTATGGGCCGTTTAAATCTTTCAATTTTTTAGCGATTTTTTTTGATAAAATCTGGCGAAATAATAATATTTGACAGTATTGATTTTCGAACACATTTGTTCAACTCAGCGCTGCCAACTTTGACGATTTGTCTCCATTTTGACGATTTTTGAAGTGGAATATGACAAAATGATGATTGACGATTTAACAAAATTATTTGCTTGGAAAATGACGATTTTTAAAATTTGCAATGTTTGTCGAATTTCCAAATTTTTTTCTAATAATTTAACGACAAAATTTTATCAAGCTTCTTTTTATTTAAAACATCTTAAGAAATTTCATAAAATGATATCGAATCAAGCAAAAAATATTCATTTACCAATTTAAAGATCAACTATATATAATTTTCATCATTTATTTTAATATTAGAAAAATTGATTTTCCACCTTCTTTTTATTGAATGTAATTTTTTGTATGCCCAAATTTTGTGAAACCAAATATCGAAAAAAAATATAAAAATATAAATATTTCGTCATGGAATTTTGAGTTTTTAAAATAGGTCAGTAATTTTAAAATTCAATTCCGCATAATGAGTATAGGGAGATGTGTTCTTAAGACTTGTAGGCGTTTGTGAAGGAGCTAAAAATAAAATAAATAAAGGGCATCGAATGGTTAAATAATTACAAATAATGTAAATAATGTAAATAAAACGAAGTTTTGAGTAAACTTTCTCCTTTTTGTATTGAAATATGAGGTGTTTATGGGAATGACGATTTTTTGACGATTTCTCATTCTCAAAATGACGATTTTGACGATATTTTACACTAAAATTGACGATTTTTTATCAAATTGGGTTGGCAGCACTGGTTCAACTTGTTGAAATAAATGTCGAAAAACATGAACACTAGCGCCATCTGAATCCAACGAACAATATTTTCATGCATTTACCATCTCTGACTATTCGTTAGTTAGTATTCTTTTTATTCGTGACATTGTTAGACGTATGTGAAAAGGTTGTGCTAAAATTTTCTAAAAATATAATTTTAAAACAAACAGAAGTTAGAAAAAAGTGTTTAATTCATAATTCCTTAACATAAATTACGCGAATGTATAAATGTTTTTAAGAAATTCTGTGCTTTTCAAGTGTTTTTCGACAATTTTTTTTCATATTTTCCTTCACATTGCCCAAAGTAACGAGTTGATCGAATGGGCAAATAAGAAATTAAAAGATCATTCGTTACTCTTTAATGAAAAATATCAACTAGTAACTCGCTATAAAAAGAAGAAAAACATTTACTCGTCGCTTAAGTAAATTGACATAATAAACACAAAAAAAAAAAAGAAATTAATTTATTAAATAAAAAGGCACAGAATATATTTATGTAAAATAAAGAAAAGAAAAAAGAATGTAAGCATAAAAAGAAGCATAATGTTAAAATATCAAAACAAAATGTGTTTGTAGCTCAACAAATAACAAGTGCCAATATTTTTCAATTAATTGTTTTAAAACTTGTTCTAAAAAAATTTATATTTATTTATTAAATTACACGACAAACAACTCAGACATCAAAATTCTTTTTATTTTTTATATTAATGTATTAAAGAAAAGGTTTGGGGCAATTGCAATGGTTTATTTTAAAATAAAATATTTACAATCGTATTTATCCGAACATTTACATTAATTTTTTTGTTGGTATTTTTCTGTTTTCTTGTCCACTCAATAGAAAAGAATTTTTTTTGTATTATTTATCGTTTAAATATGTACCCAGGCAGAAATATGCAATCGGCATACGGTCGGTTATGCGTAAGATTATTTATATTGAAAGTATCGACGCGTCTTAAGTGTAATTTAGTAGCATAACTCTGATCACATCAAAACTTCTACCCCAAATATTAGGGACAGACAACGAAGCCGATCGGCTACTAGCCGCGGCTAAGCCGCCGCCGATCACTTTTCAGGTACTCGAGCCGCCGCCGACCTGAGCGGCTAATTTCGACTAAAAAATATTAGCCGACTAAATCAGCTTAGCCGATATTTTTTTTTATCTAAATTCATTTTAACTAAAAAATCATATTATTTTAAGAATCCTCCGCCTTCATCCGGCTTTTAGTACCCACCAATCTGGCAACCATTGGTTTTCACTATGAATTCTCTAGCGTTTGCAAAATGTGCCGTTATATTGCGCTTCACTAGAAAAAGAAAAAGTAAATTTTCCAAATCTTACAATGGCTCAAAAAAATATAAAAAACTTTTTTCATACTACACAAGCTAATCCCACAATTTCATCTGATTCTGATTCTAACTCAGCTGCTTCTACTGATGTAAATACATTTATTTCAAAATCTGCCGATATAGCATATTATGAAGACTCGTTTAAAAGAAAAGATGATATAAAAAAAATGGCAAAAGTTCAAGTAAACCTAACGGGTTTATCGGAGTGTTGGAAGCATTTTGGTAGTCTATACATAAAAGATAGACACATATTGGAAAACATGAAATTTTGTAAAATTTGCTTAGATTACAAATAAATAAGTGAATTAAATTATAATACATTTTTTAACCATCGGCTTAGTCGATTTTTAGTCGCGGCCGAGTTTTTTTTCGTTTAGCCGCCGCCGCCGCCGAAAATTGTTCGGCTTTAGTCGACTTTCAGCCGCCGCCGAGTATATTTTTGATTAGCCGCCGCCGGCGACAATTTAATGTCGGCTTCGTTCTCTGAGTAGGGGAGGGTGGGGTAATTTGGGACTATGAATTTTTTCCCATACTAATGCATTTTATTTTTATTTATTTATTTTATTTATTTATTAATATCAATACAAAGAAAGCCCTCATGGCCAATTATTTATGTATTGTTAGTTAACTTACTATGTACATTGATAATACAACTTAAATTTAAATACTTATACAAATAATCTAATATTCGGTTATAGGTGGCCCCCCAGCCATATGAACAATGAGAAAAAAAAAAAAATGTAAATTAGTACCTATAGCAAGGACGAAAAAAATATATAATGGTTTTTTCCAGATAAATTAAGGCATAATTCCGTTAAAGTAATCAAGTAGTTTACGTTTATATGTCAAAAAGGAATAGGAAAACAGTTTAAGATTTCTTGGCAGATGGTTCCAAACTTGATAGACACGTACCAAAAACGAGTGATCAAATATTGCAAGATGTCTAATAGGAACTTCGATCTGAACATTCCGCGTTGAATTTATAAATGAAAATTCATTCACTAGAGGCTCTGGTTGTTGTAATTTTATAATTTTATAGAAATGAAGTAAAATACGTAATTGTAAATAATTGTCGAAATCGCATTTCAAAAATTCGGGAACAAGTTCCCTTACACGATCATGTTCATGAACCCTCACACTAAAAACATAACGAACGACTTTTCTAACAATTCCCCCGAGAATATCAACGTTATACAACCAAGACCCAGAAAAAACCTCCAGGCCATAGTTAAATCGGGACATAATCAGGGAATGAGCTAAACGATATCTTACATGTCTAGGTGTATATGGTTTTAAAGAGTATAATCTTCTTAAAGTAAAACAAATTTGATTGGAAATATGATTTATGTGATTGTCAAAATTTAAAGTTGAATCCAAAATAACACCGAGACATCTAAGAGAATCTAAATAGTCAATCACCTGTTCATTTATACATATTCTAGGATAAATACAATTTTGGTTCCGCAAATGAAAAGATAAAGCTTTAGTTTTAGAAGAATTAATCTCAAGACAATTGAGAGACATCCAATTGGATATGGAACCAAGATGGTTATTAATGTAAGTCTCAAAGTGGTCAATTTGACAGTAATCGGTAGAATACAATAGCAATATATCATCAGCAAATACATATGACTGACAAAAATTATTGTCCATTAGGGAAATACAATCATTTAAGTAAATAAGAAATAAAATGGGTCCCAGTACGGAACCCTGAGGCACACCAGAGGTAACTGCACCTATAGCAGAATTCGAACCAGATAGTGAAACAAACTGAGATCGTTCCAACAGATAAGAATAAACTAACCTACATGCAGATCTAGAAAAATTAAAATGTTCCTGAAGCTTAGCTATAAGAATATTATGGTTGATTCGATCAAACGCTTTGGTTAAATCAAGAGAAACCATAGTACAATGTTCATGATTATCGAGCTTTCTCCTTATAGTGTCAGTAAGAGAGAGAAGCAATGACGTCGTATTTCTATTTTTCCTAAATGCATACTGATTAGGATGAATAAGTGAAAAATTTTCGCAATGAGACAAAATTTGCGTTTTCATTATAATCTCAATAATTTTTGACATTGCAGGTAAAATCGTAATTGGTCTCAAATTATCAATACCATGATGACCACTCTTCAAAATTGGCACCACACGACCCAACTTCCATGCAGTCGGAAATTTAGATGTTGTAAATATACAATTTACAAAATGAAGAAGCAATCTAGATATATACGGAAAAATTAATTTTATGAATTTAATGGGAATTTTATCATATCCGGTCGCATTGGATTTAATGGAGTTGATGGCTAGTACAAGATCATATTCCGTTATAGGATTAAAAGAAAATGAATTAGGGTCGTCAGTAAAATTGTCAAAATTAATCTCGCCTAAATGATTAGTGTTCAGATTATTCAAAAATCTAGCAGCTATATTATCTACATCAGAACCATCTAATTCAGAATTCTCACGACCAACACAACCCAGTCCGCGAATCCTTCTCCACATTTGAGTATTATCAACATCAGTAAAAAGATTTCTTCCATACTCCCTACGAGCTTTCCTAATGATAGATTTAGTTTTGTTTCTCAGTCTGCAATAAACTCTCCAGTTAGCTTCAGAATTATCCCTAAGGTAAGCTCCATATGCTCGATCCCTAGCTGATCTGGACTCGGAAATAGCCCTAGAATTCATCCAGTTAGAATCGTTGGATTTAATTCTAATCCTAGACACTGGAACACAATTATGTAGTCCATCTACTAATTCATTTATCGACAAAAGTTGAAAATCAATATCACTATTAGAGTAAATAGGTGAAGAATTAAAACAGTTAAGATATTCAAAAAACTCATCATAATTTATCCGTTTATAATCTCTGAATTCGGTCCAATCATCACGTGTTTGAGAGTAGAATTTAATAGAAAGTATGATAAAGCTGTGATACGAACAAAAAAATGGGTATTGAAGTTGACTACTATTAGCAATAAGTGAAGGTTGACTAACAAGAAAGTAGTCAATCAACGAGGTGGTGTTAGATGGCAAATGAAGGTGAGTAGGTAAACAGTTATGAGTGCAGGTAAGACCACATCTCGAAATCAAAGACCGAAAATGATCCGATTTAGAAGGATCAAAAAGGTTATAATTAAAGTCCCCCATAACTACTATATTAGAATAACGATCAAATAAATCACCATGGATGTTTTCGAACACATCAACATCACCATTAGGCAAATACACTACCCCAACAACTAATGAAACACAATCACCAAAAATTTCAACAAATAGAGATTCACAAATCCCATACCGCTTGCCTAAAAAAATTGTCCTGAAACGTAATTTACTTGATATGTACAGGCAGACACCACCAGCCCTCTTAGGAATGTGACTTTCACTTAAACTGTTTCCCACAGGTCTGTCGTTTCTTACAATTTTGTACCCAGGTAAACTTAGGGATTGTGAAAGCATACCTGGTTTAAACCAAGTTTCCGATACCCCAATTATATCAAGACCAGAATCACTAAACGTAGACTTGAATTCTTCAAGTTTGGCACTGGAATTAGATGGACTCAAACTTTGAGCATTAATATGCCCAATGTTCAAGTTCTCGGAAAGTGAGGAAAGATTTGATCTCAAAATAGAGCTATCCTCAGCTATAGGCCCTAGATTATTATTATGGATCATCAAAATTAAACCAATATTCATATTTGTGGGGGAGCCAAATAATAGCCAGAATTATAGATATTAAAAAGCAATAATAATTAATTATATACAATATGAACCAATAAATCATTATTAAAAAAGAAATATCTCCTACTTGATTGAGAATTAATGATTATTATTTCATTTTATAAACAATATAGAAAGGAAAAACAAAAAAGAAGAAATGTTAAATATCTAAGCCAAAAAGATCAATAAGTTCCTGAATATTTAAAATTTTTACCGCCTCATTAGGCATTGTTATTTTAGTTTTTAAAATTTCACGGTTTATAATACTATAACCCTTGATCTTCGTAGCATTTTTTAATTTCCAGCAACATCTTAAAAGTTTGTTGGCTAAAGACGAATAATTGTCATTTAGGTACACACGGTTATTATTATTTTCACCAACAACATCAGACACTTTCAGGGATTTGGATTTATAATACTGAGACATTACATTATCACGTTTACTTATCAGCCCAAATTTAACAAGGATGGCAGAAGATTTTTTGATGTACATAACATTTAAAATGTCATTTGGAGCAATATCAACTTTTAAATGAGCACATAATTTATTAACAGTCTCATTAAGATCCTTTAAGTCAGCAGCAAGACCAGTGACAACAATATCCGATCTGTTCAGGCGATGTTGTAGTATATGATTCTGCAGCTCAAGCTCATAAAATTTCTTTTTGTTGGCAATGTCGTTGGAATTCACCAAAGTTTTACAATTCGCAACTTCATCTTTAATTTCATTAAGGCTTTTTGACAGCTCTGTACGAATCTCACAAACGACAGTCTCAAATGTAGCCTTAATTGCAGTCTGCTCAGCTTTCATATCATTGGCATGAGCACGTAAGGATTCCTTAAGATCAGCAAACTCTTTTTTCATTTCTGCTTTGAAATCATTACTGTTTGGCGGATTATCCATGCATCCATTGCAGGTATAAGCCAGGTTACGATTTTTATCCAGCATATTAAATAAAGCCTTAGTAATGCATTCACAGTCAGCATGGTACCAGGATTCACAGGATCTACATAGCAAACATTTAGTACCAGTTGTTTCTAAATTGCAAACTCCACAAGGATAAGGCATTATGGTTAGATTTTATTTAAAGATTTTTTACACAAATTTGATAAATAAAAAATGGCAGAATTATTACAGCAAAAACTTTTTTCTAACTTTAATGCAAAAAGAGAGACAACCATATGATTATTTTTCTGATTTGCTTTGATTTGCTGATTTGTAGTAAGTAAAGATGGAATTGAAATTAGATTCTACAAAAGCCGCATGTAACGCAATATTGAATTTTTTTAGTTAAAAAAAAAAACATTAATATTTTAATGATTTTCTAAAAACTTTAACTTTCCAGAGATGATGTTGGTGTTTTTGTTAATTTAAAACTGTTTTAGATAATTTTTGCACCAAATAGAATACTTTTTTTAATTTTCAATCAAGAGAAGTCTCTTAACACGTCTACCACAACATAGTGTTGTCAACTATTGTGTCTTGTTCCTTAATATATTACACTGTGCTACACAGAAAAATCAATCGTCAAATGACCTAGTGTAGGTTGTAAGTCAGGTGTAGCTGTATTACAAAACCGGTTTGAGAAATTGGAAATACCCTCACATTTTCGAGATAACGATAAACATTTGTTACTCACACGGAGAGTCCGTTCTTAGCTTTCCGCCGATTGCGATGAAATTTGGATATGTTATAAAGAATCAAAAATTAAGAGACCTATATTTTTTTATCTGCCCAATTTCATGCTTAGTCGTTATTAAGTGGGGTCAAAAATTACCCCATTTTAAGTTTTTTTTTTGGTTTATTTCGTTCTATTAAAAGTGGCAATATAAAAGGTTTTTTGAAGACACATTCACTGGTGTACAATATTAAGCCCCAATAAATTCTAATATTTATGGTATTGATAAAAATATGATTTGAGTAACATTAAAACTGGCGTTTAATTAAGGAATTATAGTTGTTTTAAACTAAAAATAATGCATAGCAAGCAATGCCTATTTAATTAAATAGAGGGGTGTCTCAGCTTTTTCCGATATTCGAAATCGTTCGGTTTTTATGCGATTTTTTTCGAAGAGCCTTTTTCCCATATCGAGGGCTTATATTCAATACCGTCTATCTACAAAAACACAATTTTTCAGGAGAGCCAAAAAACTGTTTTATTCGCAAATAAGCAACAATTTCGATGAACTCATCTTCTACAATATTAACAGAATGTGTCTAACAAAAGTTCTAACTAAAAAGTTTCTTAAATTCACGTTATTTTAGCTTCTATGATAGAAAGACGGTATTGCCTTGAAAATTAAAACATTGTGTAGGAAAATAATATGTAGATAGACGGTATTGCCTTATTTTAAAATTAAGTTTGTATTACGGTTTTTGTATGGGGACCCCGAAAAAGGTGGGAGATAGGGGGTGGATATGTTCACAAGAAATGTTGGGGATAGAAAAATAGTAGGACCTGTTCTAACATTTGAACCCTACAGGGAGCTAGGGGTTGTTTTTGACTAGTTTTTGTTTGTTTTTGGCATGGGTGTCTCAAAAAGGGTGTCAGATAGAGGGTAGGTGTGTTCAGAAGAATTGTTTAACCAGTTTAAATTCAAAGACAATGTTTTTTATAATTTTTTTATTATAATTTATTATAATTTTTACTGCGCGTGGCTAAGATTATCATAGAAGTAGTGATACTCCTCTGGAATTACCGCCTTTAACTCCTGTAAATGTTTCCATTTGTTTTGCTGAATTGGTAGTCGACCGGTATACAATTGTTTTGGTTCTATGTGACCTTCATATTGCTTTATTCTAATAGGTAGTTCAGTGTAATTATGATCAAAATTCACTTTAAACTTAATGGCACCACTTGGGGCATTAGATTTTAAATCGAGGTGAAGTGGTCAATTTCAAATCATTATCAAATTAGTACATTCTTGCTTGTGTTTTTGAGTTTGAATTCATTTATTTCCATACTCATTTGTAGCTAGAAAATAACATAAAGGGCACACCACCGCATACACAGCGTATTATGGTAGGTATTGATCGTTCGACAAGAGAAGTATGTATCCGAAAAACGAACAGTGAATAAATAGATATCAAACAGAGAAATAGCATGAAATTAAATAAAACGACAAAATTCTATGATGTAGATAGACGGTATTGCCGTCATAAAATTCATAAATAAGTATCTTTGTAGATAGACAAATGATAAAATACAGGATATATAATAATAAATATATTTGTTTGCCACTGAAATTTTTACAGTACATGCAGATGGGGTCAGAGATGAGTTTGGCATAAAAAAAAAATTTCGTGAAAATGTAGATAGACGGTATTGAATATAAGCCCTCGATATATTTTAAATAATTCAAAAATGTGGTAACTCTGGGTCCACTATATAGGCAATATGGGTATCAATGTTTTTTGTTTTCTGGAGTACTTTAACGCTGCGTACAAATACATCTAGTATTCGTAAATTAAAGACAAGTCTTCATACAAAAACAAAATTAATTCTTAACCCTTAAACGTGAGATTCGGCAGCTAAAAAAAATACGGGTTTCTTAATTTTTGATTTTTTATAACATATCTAAATTTAATAGCAATCGGCGGGAACCCATGAACGGACTCTCTTTGTCAGTCATTGTTTATCCGATTTTGTATTTTGTAACGGTATTTAAAAGAAAATTACCTGGTCATTCTAAAAACATACACTTTTTTATATTATTAAAATAAATAATTAAAAATTTTTAAGTTTTTTTTTTTGTAAATTTTTCAATTTCTGCGAGGGTTTTTTCAAATCTTTTAAAACAACAATAAATACTAAAGTGTTTTCCAAAGTAAAATTAGTGTTCATTAGCTAAAATCGGTTGATAATTGACAATTTTATAGTGCTTTTTCTACATACAGCTGCGGTCAAAAAAATAGCACCAGGATAAAAAAAAAATTTCTTAGTTAGATATTTTTAAAAAGGTTAAATTGATATCACTAAAAACGTGTCATAAGATACTTACAAGATTGTTAAACAATATTAAATAAAAAAATTGTTGATTTGGTTTTTCATTTTATTATAAATTTTTAACTTTTTTAAAACAACTTAAAAAACACTCAGTCAAAAAAATAGCACTACAGTTTTTTTTTCGTATTTAAATTAAATACTTAAACTAAGAATAAATAAAAATAAATTAAAAATTTTGAAAACAGTATTTTTTATGGTGCTTCACATATTAAAATTAATATTTTGTAGCGTGCCCATTACTGGCCATTACCTCTGCACAACGTTTTTGCATCGAATTCACCAGATTTTGGCATCTCTCCGAAAATGAGTTCCAGATTTGCTGAACAGCCATCCAAAGGGCTTAATTACTGGTTGGTTGCATTTGTGACACTTCCTTTTTTATATCTGTTCATAAATTCTCGATTGGATTTAGATCTGGGGACTGAGCAGGCCATTCCATCACACTTTATTGTCCTGAAACTACTTTTTTGCAAGTTTGCTGGTATGCTTTGGGTCGTTGTCTTGTTGAAAGACCCAAATCAGCGGCATTTCCTCAGAAACATAGGGTAGCATTACTTCCCGGAGGATATTAACGTATACCGTCTTATCCATGATTGTTCTGATCCAATATATGGGTCCTACGCCATAGTAGGAAAAGCACCTCCATACCATAATGCTAGAACCACCATGTTTAATAGTTTTTGTTTTGAATTTTGGATTGAATTCAGCGTTAGGGGGTCTTCTGACATAAGAACGCGATCCTTTGCCTCCAAATAAAACAATTTTGGATTCATCTGTCCAAAGAACATTTCTCCACTTTTCAGCTGGCCATTCCACATGAGTTTTAGCAAACGCTCCAAACGCTTTGCAACATGCTTACGTGAGAGCAGGGGCACTTTTCGGGGACTGCAGGCGATTAAGTTGTTTCGCAATCTCCGACGAATCGTTTCGACACTTGCTGTCACATTAATTTCTTTTTTAAGCGCTGTAGCTGGCATTGTCTGACCAAACGCTTAACCATTAATGGTGAAAAAAAACTCGCTTCCGACCACATTTTTTAGATTTTTGATTAAATTTTATTGCATTTATAATCATTTTATTAGAGCATCCAACCAATTTTCTTATTTCAGAATATGGTTTATGATTAGAAACCAAATTTTTTATAATAGTACGTTTTTCAGGTGTGCAACGCTTTCCACGGCCCATTTCTATGAAAATAAATTATAAAATATGTTAGGAATTATATTATTTTTAATAAAAAATATCTTACCTTGAGTTTTTGATCCTTTTATTTCAACTATTTAATCACTATTAATTTGTTTAAAAGAATTTTTGTTATTCGGTGCTATTTTAATGACTCTTAAAACCTCTGCCTCAATGCAGAGGTTTTTTTTATAATATCGATTATTGGAAAAGAACCGTTAACATTTTTTGGAAAAAATAAATATGCTCAGAGAGATTATACATAGTATAACAGTATCGCATATTTACTTTAAAATAATACGCATAATTTTTTTTTGTTCACTTGCATGAATAAAGACTTTGTCATTGGTGCCATTTTTTTGACAGCCACTGTATATGGCCAATTCCTGGGCGACGGACGCGACATTCACACACTTTTAGTTGAGCCAAAAACAATAATGGAATATAAAGATGCGGTATATATCCTCAGTGTATTGAAGCAAGTAATAGTACTAAAGTTTAGGATAAACATTGGGCAGAATCAATAATGTAGTAAAAAGATATAAGCAAATATCAGCGAGAAACGGACGCGACAAATGTAGCAGTTTTATTTCTATTAATTATTATATTATATTTCTAATTAATCTTTCGATCAAAAATTGTTTGAGCGTTTATTTGAACAAAACAAAAAAACCCTATCTTGAAAAATATTGTTGTTATAAAAGAATATTCAAAAAAAATCCTCGTAAAAGTTTAATAACAAACTTTTATACGAAAGTAAAGCTTATATATAGGGCAACCAACAAACAGCGCTTAAACATTGTTTTAAGCGTTTAAAAAAAGCTCAAAAACGGTAAAACTCGAAAAATAAGAAATTAAATTTAAAAATTTAACTGGTAAATTTTATTTTTTTTTTTATATAAAATTTGTTACAACTAATAAATTGTGTATATATCGTCTTTTCTGGTGTCCCGCAAGGGTCCGTTATTGGGCCAATTTTGTTTTTGCTGTATTTAAATGATTGTGCTGATTCTTTGGATTTGCACTTGGTAAAACCGTTTATTTTTGCTGATGACATTCAGCTTTTATTTGGCAATTGCAGGGATTTCCCTGCTGTTTTGGAGACGGTTGTGAATTTTACACTGGATAGATTGCATGATTGGATAATATTAAACGATTTTTTCGATAAATGCTACTAAGACAAAGGCAATAATGTTTCGAACGGGTTATCGCAGAATTGCTTACCCTCGGATAGGAATTTGTGGAACCGATATAGAATATGTTGAATCGCTTAAATGTTTGGGTGTTGTAATTGACCAATATCTAAATTTTAGTGAACAAATTGATGTTGTTTCATCTAGGGTAACTTTGGGACTCAGAAAACTTTACAATTGTGGCTTGTATTTGCCTGTAAGGGTGAAATATATTCTTGCTCACACCTTGTTGATGTCGCATGTTAATTACTGCCTTGAGGTTGATTCTGCTACTTTTGGGTATAATATAGTGCGGCTTGAGCTAATTGTGAAAAGAATTGTGCGGTTTGTATATATAATTAGATTTCGTGATCACGTATCTAGTGCAGTTATTAACTTTCTCGGTTGCCCCCTAACACAGTATATAGAACTTCGCAATTTATTGTTCTTTTATAAGGTCATTAGATCTGGTGTACCCAATTACTTACGTTCTGAATTTATATTTTCTAGGTCTGAGAGAAAACCCTCAGATAGTTGAACCTCTTATAAACTATACAATCTTTGAACGATCTTTACTTATTAGAACTACTAGAAGCTGGAATTTTTTGCCTTTGAATTTATGTACGTACTTTTACATTATCATATAATGTTTTTAGGAACAGACTTTTGTCACATTTCCGGGACACTGTATGAATGAGTGTTTTTAAATTGTTTTAGGTCAGGCTTTCTCCAGTATGGACTTTTTACATTTTCCTAGTTATGTTGAAACAGCTGAACCATATCCAAAAATAAAGTGTACAATTTTATAGCTATTGCTATCCTGTTCTAAGGATATTTTCGTATTTTTTATATATATATATATATACTGTTTATTGAATTTAATATAAGCTATTTGTAAATATATTCTTGAATTTATGTAGCACACTAGCAATACGTCTTTGGCCTTTAAGGCTTATTGTATTGCAAATGAATGAAATAAATAAAAAAAAATGCAAAAGGGCGTAACTAACAAAGTTTCCAAAACCGGTTTTATTGATGATTATGAGTCACTTGGCTGAACTACATGCCTATACAAATTTTTGGACTTCTCCGATAAAAAAATAGCGGTTTTATAAACAAAGTTTGAATCTTATAATATGTTTTTATTTTTGCGCATTTTTTGGGTTGCCCTGTAAAATATTGAAGTATGGTTGAGTGATTATAAAGCACTGCATCGAACTGCATTTATCCACAAAATTGTATTGTTCTATTCCCGTTTAAAAATTTTAATAAGTTAAATTTTGATAAGTTCTCATATATAGTAACACATACAAATTGATCCGAAAAATTGTACATAATTATATCAAATTGTATATAATTTGATACAATTTTATCCGAGATTTGTCCATATCCGGGACATTAAATTATATCTAATTGGATAAAAATGGATTTGATTTTATATAATTTTAGCCGATAGTATGTATGCTTTTTGTGACTTGAAAGTACCCAGCAAAAAATAGTGCTTACCCAGAAGCGCTTCCGGAAAGCATTATTTGATAATGAAGCGCTTCCAAAGCAAATAAAGAAGGCATGATTTTTGTTCGCGATGTCCCACTTGGTATGTCTCTTTTTAAAGCGCTTCTTTCATGTGATCTTAGAAGCAATAAATTATTGCCTTCTTAGGCACTAAGAAGCGCTTTTTGTATGTTGACAACATTAGTGCTTCATGGTATGCATACTTTATTGCTTCATTGTAAGCATTATTCACTGCTTCAAAGAAGGCATTCTGGGAAGCACGACAGAATGCCTTCCCTAATTGCTTTATAATATACAAGGCGGTGAAGCCCCAATTTGGAAGCATACAAATGTAGTTACTGCTTACCAAATCCAGGTTATTTTTTGCTGGGTATGATCAAAAGTATTTGTGTTGAAAATTCAATTTTCTATAAATCAACAATTTGAAAGACCAAAATTTTTTAAAATTAATCAACGAAATATTTCAAAATTAGCAAATAAAAAATTTAGTGTTTCAATATATAATCAATATATGTATATGTACATAATTAAGTGGTTTTGTCATATAAAATGAAATTATATGAAAGAAATCACTTGAAAATAATTTCTTTATGAAATTAATATGTTTATATGTGATTAAAGTCTTATCTTGCAGAGAACTTAATTTAATATTGAACTTTACCAAAATATGTATAGGAATATATATAATGATATATAAAATTATAAGGAAAATATTTTCAGAATGGCTTCACATATAGTTTTATAAGATTTAGCATGGGAGCATATATAATCATATCGATCACTAAATATATTTGGATTATTAAATAATATTATATGGCTTATGTAGTTATATATGGAGTAAGATTTGAAGACATATAATAATATCAAGTAGCGTATAAAAAATTCTCTAATAAAAATGATCAGAGTCAATTATCATATTATATTTGACTAGATATAACTATTGTAACCCGGTAAATCAGTTATAGAACTGGTTCTAGGACGGTGAAACCTTACATTTTGACTCCTATGAATCTGCTCTAGGAGCGGATCCATGTAGACGGTGGTAAAAGAAGCTGTTCTAGAACAGGTGCACTGGTAATCTGTTCTAAAAAATTTTGCTATTAAGTAATGGCGAAATACGTGTCGAGTTATTTCTATTATCTTGTTTAAGACATAAAGCACTTGTTTTTTTAATTATTTTGCTATGCTAAATACGAATGTTAAAATTTTTAAAATAGTTT
Organism: Delia radicum; assembly: GCA_021234595.1. Lineage (NCBI taxonomy): Eukaryota > Metazoa > Arthropoda > Insecta > Diptera > Anthomyiidae > Delia > Delia radicum. The sequence continues at coordinate 315,459,379 of CM037851.1, read as the reverse complement.
GAGTCCTAAATCGAGTTTTGACTGTATTCATAAAATAAAATATTCTTTTTATACGATATTTCAAAATTGTGCATCAGAAGATAAAAATCTATAAATGCCATTTTTTTTAAATCAAATTAAACAGAAATTGCTTAAATTTTTATACAAACAAAAAAAAAAAAATTAAAAAAACCTACTCTTGTTTACGATTGACGACTAATGGAATATATCCCTATGGGAATGAGGAGTCAATTGTCCTAAAAGTGACTGGTTAAAGAAGGACTTATCACAGGTCTGGTATAATTTAATACTGATGTGGGTTAAGCAGTGTCAATTGTCCTAAAATTACCAATCCTGTGACTGGTAAAGGAAGGACATACCACTTAACCAGAATGCTTATTAACAAGAAAAAGCCAGTTGGCCAGAATTTTACCCATTGGAAGTTGTTTAGTTTTCGTTTATTTTATACGACATAGCCATTTTGCGACAGTCTTGTGGTATGCCCATCTTTGGTTAGTCCTGTGGCATGCCACTATGTGGTTTAAAGCAGGACAAATGACCCCCTAATATGACAATCCAATGTTAAAGTTGCCAGTTGTTTACATAGGGTAGGGTTTAGCAGAGGACCGGTCTCTGGCACGAAGGGACCGATCCTGTGGCACACACAGAACCGGTCCCATTCCCCATAAGAATATGTCCCATATTGTATCAGTGTTCAGTTGGAATTGGAATGAAGCAATACCAAATATATTAATGTTTCTTGAAACTTCAATGATCGGACCATGTCCTACCAAAAGTTTGATCCCGTATGTCCAATAGCGTTCGAGAAAATATGTACCAAAAATGATGAAAATATATTCATATTTTTTATGAATATGCAAGAATAGCAAAATGCATTTTAAGAAAGAATAGTTTATTTTTGGATTACAGATCGTAAAAGAAGACAACCGCAGATTTTAGAAGATTTTTTAAGTAGTCACACTCATAGAAATAAACCTGTAAAAATAGCAGAAAAAGCTACTAAAAATTAGTTAAAAATGAAAATTATCAGATTTTTTGCCTTAAATTTTGTATAATGAAAATCACAGTATATTATTCTAAAATCAATAGAAATTTTTGCTAAATAATTGTAAATTTCTGATTTCAGAGGGAAGATTTTTATTCGTGTTAAACACAAATCTAAAAAAAACTTTGAAAATTTCACATTTTTTTATTATTTTTTTTTTATGTAGTAATATTTAGCAATAATTTTTGCTGATTTTAGCAGATTAATTTGGCACTATCAGTTAAACAAAATTTAGCTTAAATATAACAAAATATTTGTAGATTCAACAGATTTATTTTTGCTATTCCTGTCTTCTTTTTTTTTTAAGAGAAGCAAAACTCAGGAAATTCTTCCTTTTTATTAATATGTTCCTTCTTTGTAAAGAGGATAATGGAGAGATGAAAGGTGGGAAAAGGTGAAGGGCTTCAAACATGACAACACTGTAATTGCGCGAAATGATAAGACTTTGAATAGTTGTTTATAGCCACCTGATGGAGAGTTAGCGAACTTATTGAACTTTGGTTTATAGCCCTGATTCATTATTTTGCTTCGGTGGGGTTAAGTGTTATGGGAAAACCGAAGGCAGTTATTTCTTCAACATAATTTTTAACTTGTTTTCAGTAGTTTTAGCAAAAAATTTATTAATATTTTCTTTCAGTGCAGATTAGAAACTGTAGGTCCCCAATAAAATAGTAAAATCCAAATAACAGGTTGCTGAACAACTCATACTGTATTATAATAATTTCTTATTTGTGTTCTACAGTCGATTCTTTTTGTATGAAATTTGTCCTATTTTTAATAGGTTCTCTACCTCCAAACAAGGACAGGTTACTTTAGAAGCGGTTTTAGCACTGATTCTGGGACAGTAAAACCTTAAATTTTGACTATCAGATACCTGTTCTAGTACCGGTTCCATGCAGCCGGTGGTAAAAAATGTGTTCTGGAATAGATTCAGAGGTAACACACTCAAAAAAAAGATTAGTAAAGTCAGCAAAAAATTTGCGTAGTCAGCAAAATTTTAGTCAGGAGGGTGCTTGCGAAAAATTGCTAATGTCAGCAAAATCTTATGCTGAAAATCAGCGAGCACATTTTTAGGATCACAGTTCTTTAAAAATTATAAATTCTTGCTAAAAGTTAATAAAATTTTTTCTGAATATAGACTGAAAAAAATTCAAAAAATTTGTACAATAATTAAATTTTAGTTAAAAGTAATAAATTACAATACCTTACAAAATATAAAAATGTTCATACTCCCAAATTGGCGATATGAAAAAATATCTTTCAAAAAGGAATCATTAAAAATTTCCCAAGATATGTGCCCTTGTCTTTCGTTTTAGCCTGTCTACCTGTACGTATATTTGTTTGCAGTTTGACCACACTACATTAATAATTACTATAAAGATTTAGTTCACAAATACACATTTAATGTTTATAAAATTTAAATATTTTATTTTGTCTCCAATTTAATTAATAGACAATTACTTTGACAAGTCGGTGACAACAAAAAATTAAAGTTTTTTAGATCTACATTTGTATTCACATTGTTAGCGTCCGTTTGTAGGAAAAATATACACAAAAATCTTCCATGATTGATATTTTTATGTCTTACAAGAGTTGTACTTGTTAGTATCATTTTCCTAGTATTCACTTATCTTGACATACCGCAACATATACTTGATTCTGCGCATATCTTTCATTCTGGTTGTCGTCCACACTACTAATATGCTTATCAGCACAATTTTTTTTAGCAAAATAAGTTAGTAAAACATTAGTAAAATATTTGTAAAACATTAGTTCAAATCAATAAGTATAACTAAAATTATAGCTGAAAACACAATTTGAGCAAAATTTTTTTTGAGAAATAGTGTACTTGATTTTTTGAGTTCAAAAAATGTTGCTGGGTTTTTAAAGTGCACTAGTTTCCGAATTTTTTTAAGTTTTTGAAAAATAAACACGTGAATAAAATCGCTAGTTTTCAAATTAAAAAGATCTAAAAAAAATAATCTATATTGCTTCATAGAGTCTTCCTGTTGACAATATGAAGAAAGTCGGATGACATGAGGTCAAAAGCAATTTTTTTAATTTATTTAATTTAATTAATGCATTAGTAAAAATGTTTGCAAAATTTAGAATAATTTGGCAATAAAACATATTTTGTATTTAATTTTTTAATTAATGTGCTACTTTTTTTTTATTAATTTCGTGCACCTTTATATGATCATATTTCACTATTAAAGGAGTTTTTTGTTTTGCAAATTAAAATATCAATAATGTGACTTTGCGATATTCCTAAAATATTAGGTACATAAATGTTTAAATTTTGGTAAATAAACATTATTTTCACTGCAAAATACATACAAATTTCTCAAAATAAAAATATATATGCAACACAAATGGTATTTTAAGGTTAGTTTTGGGGCAGAAAAATGCAAAATTTAGCAAAATTATTGGCATAATTATAGAGTATTAATGCTTGATAAACCATATTATGCAATAAAAAACGCGTTTTCAAAAAATGTCGGTTATACCCTTATTCGAGCGATTGATAATTTCTGAAATAAAATTATAACTTCTGAAATTCAATATTCCGAAAAACTTACGTATTTCTAATATATATTTAAAACTTGTAGTTCCTTGATTTCTGAAAAACATTTTATGGTTATTAATAGTAATTCTGTAAAAGAAGAGTAGTTTTTGACACTTTTTTAATAATTTTAAAACGTGAATTACAATCATTCTAAAAGTTTCACCATAATCGGTTTAAATCACACATTTTGTATTGATAATAAATATTTAAAACTCTAATAACTACTAGGATAGATTTTTAATAAAATATTTTTTTAAAAAAATTACACAGTTTTCGTGCCACACAAAACGCCGCCGTGTCATAGTTTTGCCAGCCTTGTACTAAGGTCTTGGAAATTTTATTTTTTATTTCGAATTTGAAAAAAGTATTTTTAGAAAAATTAAAGCTTTAGAAAACTTGTTTTTTTATACAGTGAATCTACACACAGAAAAATAAAGTGCCAACCGAATTGAAAAGTGTATTTTGGTGACTAGATTTCATATTCAAATATGATTTCTGAATATTTTGGATGTTGCGACTAATATTCAGTTGTGTTAACCGAAATCAGTTGCACCAACCGATTTCAGTCATAGTAATCGAATTTTAGTTGGCAAATGGCTAAATTTTTCTCTGTGTTTAAGACCTCGGACAATATTGTTATAGATGACAGACATTGGCTTGTTATCGGTATATTAGGGTTCGTGTTTGCCAACTATATCCCTAAGGGGATGTCGACTTTAACTAACTGACGGATTTTAATAAAATTTGACAAAAAAAAAAATATATTTATTATAATTGGCAATGCGATAAAGTTTGAGCAATATATATCCAAGCAAAACACACCTTACCAAATAATCATTCAATTTAGTAATCTAAACTCGAATTACGGACGAATTACTTTATATTATAATTTTAACTTTTTTTATATGAAATTCCTTACTTAGATATGAATTATAATTGGTTACCTAAATGTATACAAGGGTATGAATAATAATATCAGAAGGTAAAAATAATGGATCTAAAAATAGATTTTGGAAAAAAAAATTCGAATTAAAAAAAAACATTATTAATTTTTATCAAAACATGGTCGAGCCGGGAATTGATCCCATGTATGCAGATTAACAGGCGACGTCTCTATACCATTAGCAACCGAGGCATGCAACATTTGACAGTTTAAAACATAAATTAATTTTTTTTCTATGTAAATTCGATGAAGATATACCAAAACTAACTTAGCTTACAAAAAGAAGATTTTCAGAAAAATGTTGTATCATTATATTTTGCCCGAAAGTAATAAGATGAATAACTTATTACTGTTCTCCAATTATTTTTTGTATGAGAGTAATGCATTATAAGTTTGTTATTAGTAACCCATTTTTTTATTATTTAAAGTAATGCAGATGGTATAAGTACTAGGGTATTCAATCGGTTAACCGTTACTCGATTAATCGATGAATTTCAATCAAACAATGCACGAGTAAATAAAAATAGCCAATTTTGAATAACGAATAACTCGAACAACTTTGGTCGATTAATCGAGTTAGTCGAGTAAATCAAAATATGTCCATTTCAGTTTATATTTTATAAAAAAAAACTCAAAATTGTTTTATACTTTTTAATTTTAAATCGAAAACGTATTTTGGGGTTTACTGTGAACGTAGTACAAAATATGGAGCAATATGTGAAATACCGTACTGATAAGAAATATTTCTCTTTGGTAATTTTGGAAATAAAACGTTTGGCATCGAGACCAATGCCTAAAATATCAAAAAAAGATATTTTTAAAATATCCTTAAACAATTGTCTTCCCTAGTATATCAAATAAAGGGTCGAAACTATAAAAAAATAGTACAATTTCCATAAATTAAGCGAAATTTTTAAGTATCTAAATATTCAACAAAAAATAAAAATCGAAACAAAATAATATAAAACCCCTAAATTTTATATTATTTTAAAAGATTTTTTTAATTTTAAATAAATTGCATAACTTTTTTTTAAATTTTGATAAAAATGCATTTCGGAACTCCTGATTTTGTATTTATATTGTGTTTTATTATGAATGCCTAAGGAAAAATTAATGAAATAAAACTATTAAAATTATTCGAGTTACTCGAGTAATTTCAAAATCTTACTCGATTAATCGAGTAAGTTTAAAAACCTCAAAATCGAGTTACTCGTTTACTCGAACAAAACCAAATCCGAGTAATTTTAATACCCTAATAAGTACTCATTAAAAGCAATGTATAAATTAACAAGTAGTCATTACAATGTTTTTGCTGGGTATTGAAGTAAAGACATGTTTTCGCTTCAGAGCGAAGATCTGCCACCCAGCATACTTGGGACTAGTTAATTGAATGGGCTAAATAATTGACCATTTAATAGGCATTGTTTGATGTCAATGGTAATTAATTTTTTTTGGCATTACAATTACTTAAAAACCCAATGAAACTTATTTTTAATTGGCATTGATTACTGCCAATACAGACAATTATAATTAGTTATTATAATTGTTTGTTACAATTGTCTGCACAAAAAATTATTTGCAAATTTGGATTAAAAACCTATATTTGCGTACTTATTTTATAACTATTCGGTATTTTATCAAGTATATATTATTAAAAGCTGAACTATCATGACAAATCAGTTACCAAACAATACAAAATAGTGTAAACGTGATAAAACTTCAATAAAATAGCTAGTACTTTTAAAGTTAGAACCTAAATTTTTATCGTTTTTTTTAAATAAAATACTTTTAATAAACAATTACTTTTTCGTCAATTATAATTGTTTATTTTAGGCATTGGTACCATTACATTACCAATGGTTAAATTAAAATTCATTGGCATTCGATTGGTAAAGAAATGTTTTTGGCATTGACCACAACTAATGCCAATTAAATTTCAATGCCAATGAAAAATTCCCAAGTATGCCAACCAGCCATACTCCTCAAAGTAACGCGCAGTTCACCAGTGAAGCTCATTTTCAAGGTAATGTAGTCACTGCTATAATTCGCACTCCCAATGATCCACACAGATATCACTGTAGAGTCAAAGCGAAGTGGTCCCCTAGTGGTCCCCTCCGCCACTAGATTAATCGGTTGTAGATTCAGGATTACATCCAGTGTCGCTGTCGGCCGTATAAACCTAATGAATGCGATTGGGAGACAGACCCTCAAGACCTTATTTTCTTCCGGACAAACATCCGGTTTTCTCCAGAGTGGGCAAGTCAGTGCATCCCAAAAGTAAGTTGCCATTAGAACATTCAGATTATCCTTTGTAAGCATATTCCGTAGTCTGGTAGTATCCCCAGACCCTCACATATAGGTTTTTTCAAAAATTTCATTTAACTATACGATCAAATGGAAATTTTAATAAAACTTGAAATAACTGGGGAACAGCATTCGATTTAACTTAAGTCTGGCCATACATTTGTATACAACAGCATACTACTTGCTTGCATACTACAATATAAACATATTGTTATTATTTTGTTGCAGTAAACATTGATCGCCGCGTTTGTAAAACGATTAAATATTTGGAATTCCATTCACATTCCAGCATGCAATCTGAGTAGATACATACCGCGGGTGAGTGACGACAAAGGCACAACAAAAGTGGATATTCCACAACGAATTACTCTATTCGTACGTACATTAAGTACTAACACTTTGATAGCTAAAAAAGATAATATGTAGTGGCTACATAACAACGACTAACAAGGAAACTACACAGAAAGCCACAACTCTTAATGAAACTTGGAAAGGCGGATATCTAATATTTAGGGGGTAAAATGGAAATTCTGGTTGTTTGAAACTTTTTTATTTGCGAACTTTTTAATTTTTTTTTTTTTATTCTATACTCATAAATACTTTTCGTTTTATACCCAATTTGTATATTTTGCCCTTAAAACCGACATGGTTAAACGCAAAAAAACAAAAATGGGTTCATCTTTGACTCCACACTTGATACCCCAAACATGAGATTGCACACCTAAAACAAAATTTTTATTCCATAGTTTTCAATCCCTTACAACACCAACATACATTAAGATCTGCGGGTTACACCACTGTGCAATTTCCTTGTAAGACTTCGGCGACGATTACACTACTCACTTACAATCTGTTTAGTTAATTTGAATTACATTTTCTTAAATAGGCTGTTGAATAAACACTACGATTAACAAGAAAATGCTACCAATGCTTAGACGCCGGATATGTGATGAAGGGTGTAAAAAGGGATAATATAATGCATTACACACTTACAAGAAAAGTCTACCGATGTGGTCTCTCTGGTCTGAATGAAGTTCGGATATGTGATAGAGAAAAAAGTTAGACACGAATATTTTAAGAGGCCCAATCTCATACTCAGAGGTTAATAAGCGGGGTCAAAAGTACACCATTTTAAATTCTTTTCGGTTTATTTCTTACTATTTCAAAGAAATTATAGGCAAATGGGGTACATACGGGGTATAACTTTTTTTGAGGATCAAACTCTTAAGGCAGCACGTTATGAGTAATATTGTACTGATAATAAAAATGATATTTAAAGTCAGTTTGGACAACATTTTTTTGAAAAACAAAAAAACACGACCATGAATAAATTACATGAAATTTTTTCCCTACACTCATTGAAATAAAGCCGTAAAAATAAACCTAATAAACCTGAAAAAAAACTACTAAAAAGTAGTTAAAAATATATTGCAGGAAAAACTGGTGAAATTCGCTGATTGTTTTTGCTAAATATTAATAAAATAAGAAGAGCAAAAAATAAATCTGTTAACTTTAGAAATTTTAATTATATGGGTATTTCCATGGAAACGTAACCATTAAAAGTGGACAAATAATTCGTTACGTCATGTTTTTTTTAAAGAAAAATACTTACATTAAAAAGTCCAAAATTAAAAAGTCCAAAGCATATCTTAGTTGCTATGGCTTGCTCTTTGCCTTATTCTCCGTATGCTTAAAACTTTTTGAACGTCTGATCTTAAGCCGTATAGAAGAAGACATCGAAAAGATTATTCCATCAGAACAGGCGACTTTTAGAAAGGGTCGAAGTTGCACCGATCAAATTCTAGCCCTCACTAACTTTATCGAAAATGGGTTCGAAAAGATGCAGAAAACTGTGGTTTCTTTTGTTGACCCTACTGCAGTCTGCGACACTATGGAAGAAGAGCTTTATCCAAAAGTTAAACAAAGTAATCCCGTGCAAAATAATCTGTAATATTTTATTGGCAATGCTTAGTGGTCGGCTTTTCAATGTGTATTTGAACGATAGTCGTAGTAAAACCAGAAAGCTCCACGATTTCTTGCCCAATGGCTCAGTTCTAGCTTCCATGGAAGAAGGGCCTTATCCTAAAGTTAAACAAGATAATCCCGTGCAGTAGAATCTGCAATATTATATTGGCGATGCTGAGTGATCGACGTTTCAATGTTTATTTGAACAATAGTCGTAGTAAAACCAGAAAGCTCCAAATGCTGAGTGATCGTCTTTTCAATTTGTCGTAGTAAAACCAGAAAGCTCCACAATGTCTTGCCACAGGGCTCAGTTGTAGCTCCAGCTCTTTTCAACCTATATATTCATGACCTTCCCACTGTTCTGTTTCTTTTTAATACTCGATATTTTTAATTTGGATACTCAATACTAAATACTCGGTACTTTTAGCGGATTTTGAATTAAAAATTTATGTTAGTTTTTTACAAAAATTTTTGAATAATTTTTCCTTTGGTTGAAAGTTTAAATATATTATATTCTTCAAAACGGAGTCGCTTTTTGACTCTACTTGATGCTCACGAGTAGCGTGAGCTGCCACTTAAACCAAATATATTATTTTGACTTCTTTAACTATTCACCTTTGATTTTTTATTCTAGCTGAGTTGTATTTTAATGCTAATTATTTTAGCGGAATCGCATTTTTGTGTTGTTTTTCTGTCCAAAATACAACTCTGAAAATACCCAGTAGTTACTTTTAAGTATCAAGTACCCAAATAAAAGACAAATACTCGATACCTACTACACATTCTTTTACCAGCACTAGTAAAGGGTGTTTTTTATAGAGGTATATAACTTTGAAATGGAATAAAACAACGATGATTTTTTTAAATTGACATGAAATTTACTTTACTCGAAATATAATCTTTTGGTATTATAATTTAAATATGACTTTTGGTATATGACCGCCACGGCTGACTCGGACGTAGTCTAATCTGGAGGTCCAATTTTCGATGACTTTTTCCAACATTTGTTTCCGTATATTGGCTATAACGCGGCGAATATTGTCCTCCAATTGGTCAATCGTTTTGGGCTTATCGGCGTACTCTAGCGACTTCACATATCCCCACAGAAAATAGTCCAGAGGCGTTAAATCGTACGATCTTGGAGGCTAATTCACGGTTCCGAAACGTGAAACTATGCGGTTACCAAACGTTTCCTTCAATAAATCAATTGTGGAACGAGCTGTGTGACATGTTGCGCCGTCTTGTTGAAACCACATCCCCTGCACATCATGGGTGTTCAATTTATGAACGAAAAATTCAGTAACCATGACTATAGCGGTCACCATTGACTGTAACGTTCTGACCAGCATCGTTTTTAAAGAAGTACGGACCAATGATTCCACCAGCCCATAAAGCACACCAAACAGTCCGTTTTTCTGGATGTAACGGTGTCTCAACATACACATGAGGATTATCATCAGTTTTGTTTATTGACGTATCCATTTAACTAAAAGTGAGCTTCATCGCTAAACAAAATTCGCAAAATTCGTGCGCGATACGTATTTGGAACAGAACCATGCTTTTCAAAATAAATTTGCACAATTTGGAAGCGTTGTTCATCAGTCTATTCATGTTGAAATGCCAAACCAAACATAAACATAAATCACTTGACAGCTGACAAAATGGCAGCCAGTTAAAAAAGTGTTGAAAACTTAAAGTTTTATACCTGTATAAAAAACACTCTTTACTAACAGTCAGGAGCGTATCCAGGTCAAAATTTTACAGGCCCAAACAAAAAAAACATTTTTTTTTAAGAATTTTAGATTTTCAATACATAAATAAAAATTTTACCGTTGTTGTTATTGCAGTTGTTGGGCCCGTAAAACATAGTCATGGATATGCTAGTGCAAACAGTAATGCCAAATGAAGGCAAAATTCCAGCTTAAATGATTTTTATTACATTTTTACAATTTTCTTTTGGTTTAAATAAATAAGCTTTTGTTGATTTTTTAAAACAATGAATTAAATTTATACCATTTTATACCAATTTTAAAGGTACCTTTTTTTAATTGTCAGGATTTTGTTACTTCTTAGAAAGGATTATCTAACCTAATGAACCCTTTAAATTAAATTAAAACAAAAATTGGCAGTTTTTTTAAGTCTTCGAACTCTATAAATCTCTTATAATCTTCTTTTTAATTTTTTTTTACAGATCAACAGAAAAATGTGACTGAATATTTTATTTAATTGTACATTTAAATGATAACGTTATAAAAAATAAAATTTTTGAATAAAAAAATCTCAAAATTTTTATATTGAACTTGCATTCTATCACTTGTTGCCTCTAAAACAAACAACTATTTATTAATTGTGATATGACTGCTAAATATTTCAAGAATGCATCAAGCGGGCGGAAAAAGTGGTCGCCCCAAAAATAAATATACAGCTGAAGCACTTGAAACAATAAAACAGGATTTAACAAGATTTCAAGTTCAGAAAGATAATGGAATACAACAGGTAATTATAATAAAAAAATATACCCCTCATATCTATTCACTTTCTTAAGTATTCTTAATGCCATTTATTTAAAGAGTGTAAACGAAAAAATTTCATAAAGTAAAACGCGAATTGTAAAAATTATATAAGCTCTAGAAAAATAATTCAAAAAAATTACAAATCTTTTGTCTATACATATATCGCACTTCATCAACAAGAGGGTATTAACTCAAAATTTTTAAAATATCACTTTTTTCAAGAAATCAACTAACAACATCAATATCTATCTGTTGTAAAAATTTGAACGTATTCCGATTACTCTTTCATCTCGAAAACCACTTTTGAGACCATTTTCATGATAATGTAGTGATTACCTTTATTTCAACAAAAAGGTATTATTTCGAGTTAATACAAAAGTTCAAATAGAAATGAATCGTATATTTTCATAAAAAAGGTATTATTTTGATTTGAGCCTTTTTTTATGTTAAAAATAATCAAACTGTTTTATTTATATTTGTTTGTATTTTGAGTTGATACTGTTTTGTTGATAAAATTTGTTTTATTCTATAAATTTAAATCGATAAAATTTCAAAAAAATGGTAATAACTCAAAAAATTGATTTTTTTTTGCAATGAGTGGTAAAATTTAAAACAAAAACAATGTATATATATTTTCAAATGGAATTTGCTTATTGTGGCCATAAACAGTTTTTTGACTCTACTGAAAATTTTAAAATTTTGAGTTAATACCCTCTTGTTGATCAAGTGCGATATGTAGGTACTAAATTAAAATGTTTTTTTTAATGTTATATTCTAAAATAATAGAGTTGTGCTTAATGTTAATAGTACATATCATTCGTTTCCATTTATTGAACTAGTTCGTTCTTTTAGCAAATGTGGTCTAGAATTAGGTATTAACAAAAAAAATACTGCACAAAAATTGAGTATAGGGTTTGAAAACACTATATTTTCGATTACAAAAAAGCCTGTTAAAAAAAAAAAACATCTGTGGACAAATTTAAAAGTTGCGACTACACAGGCCTACAACATTTTTGAGAGATCAAAACCATAAGGGTCAGCTGAATCGGAATCTGACCTCAGCATTTCTCAATCACATAAGGATTGCAAGATATTTTAACATTAAATTTAGAAAATCATGTTTTTTTGCATTATTCGGTACGTTATAACATTGCGTGTTATAACTTTTTCACAAAATTTGTTTTCTAATCTGAAATTCCTCCTCAAAACTCAGGTTTAACTTTTCTGATATATTATTTCTTCTTTGAGAAATCGTCCTTTGTAATTGTAGCAATAATACTCTGCCTTATTATGAGTGTCGTTGTCGTCTCGTAAATAAGTCGTTTTTAAAAATCGGTATTATGGTTGTCGAAAAACGACAGAATGTATCACTGTTTACTATTCTATTACAATTTTCGGTATCACCAGTAGCGTATTTAAATATAAAATATTAAAAAAACCGTCGTTAAAGTTTTTGTTCACGACAAACTGAAAAAAATGGAAAAAATTTAAAAATATCTATATTTGAATTGTTCCTCTTTTTGTGGTGATATAATATTTATGTGGGTTCCATCTATACATAAAATAACACCAGGAAACCCAGTTTTGTTGCAAAAATATTCCTTGATTTCATACTTTTCACTTTCCTCCGTTGGAAAATAAATCCATGCTGGGCAAAGTTCATCATACATTACATCTATGCACTCTCGGAAAACAATACTAACTGATGATTGGCACATGCTGATGTTGTAGTCATTGCCAGCATCCTTTTGATAACTACCCTCGGCGATTAGCCGCACTGCTGCTGAAAGTTTTAATATATTTGACAAACTTGTGATTCTTACGTGTTCTTATTAAAAGGCCTCCTTATTTAAACGAAAATATCTAACAAATCTTGAAGAAAATAACCAATATATTTATTTTATATTTACTTACGTCGAGTTCGGCATGGCTAATATGTTCGACTGTTGGCGTAATTGTCTTTGAATGACATTTAAGCCGTAGTCTATTCCTTTTCATCTTTAGAATATGAAAATGCAGCAACACTTAACATCTTTTTTCTTTTTTAAAATGTATTTCACAAACAACAATAATTTGTATTTTAATTTACGTGTTTAATGCCGACAGATTATAAAACCGGGTTGCTCATAAACATTTAAAATTGTGATAATTATGATCCAACCTGTTTTTAAAAATCAATTACAAAAATGTCGTTGTCGAAAATTTTACATGATACTAAAAAATATTGAATACGGCAACTGTCGAAATACGAGAACAACACTCATAATAAGGCCGACTATATCAAAAAATATCAATAGAAAGGTTTAACCTGAGTTTTGAAAGCAATAGGGATAAATTTCAGATGACGTAACAAATTTTGTAAAAAAACTCATAACCCGAGATATCTCGAAAACCTGATGTGATGGAGAAATTCTGAGGTTAGATTCGTATTCAGAGGTTTTAGTCCTAGGGACTTATACTTTTGTAGGCATGTGTAGTCATAAATTTGTCCAGTTTTTTTTTTAAATAGGCTTTTCTGAAATCGGGTATAGGGTTTGAAAACACTATAATGTTTTCAAACCCTATATTCACTTTTTGTAGTGATTTTTTTTTTTTTTTGTTAATACCTAGTTCTAGACCCGATGTGTTAGTTCATATGTTTGTTCGAAAATTTTGTTTAATTATTATTGGTTAATTCTGGTCAATCTGCACAGTATAAGCGAAAATCAAAAATGGACGATTAAAATGGTAAAATTGTAAAATTTTTATAACAAAGTATGCAAAAATGAGCATTTATAGCGAAATATGCAAAAATATGTATTAAGAAATCTATGCCATTTTGTTGATTCGCAAAGATAATTGGTTAACATTGTTCTCCAAACAAATATGAAGTTCCGAGCCCGACTAAGTCCGACCGAATATTCGGCTTCGGAGTTCGGCAAAAAGTGATGTGCGGCCAAGTTCCGTGTTCGACCAAATTTTAGCCGAACTTGGCCTGAAGTTATTAAGTACATTTTCAGATTAAATTCCTTAATATCGTGTACAGAATTTATTTATTTTTTTTATTTTATTAATTAATTATTTTATTAATTAATAATCATTAAATTCGTTATATATAATTTAGTAAAAATAAAAAGTTAAAACTCATATTTTTTACAAAAGACGTAATTATAATAATTTATCTCTTTATATTATATTTTTGAAAAAAAAAAAATAATTCTAAATTAGCTTTTTTGAGTTTTACGTTTTATTCGGCCGAACATGGATAATTTGGCCAAAGTTCGGCTACGGCTTCGGAAAAAAAGTGAGTACGGTTGGACACTACTAATTACTTTATACCGAGAAAGGGATAATTTGCTACTTCTCGCTTAGTTGAGCCTGAATTTGAGATACATATTTGTTTTTACTTCTCATGTAAGTTTCATTTTACTTTGTAAAAAACTTTTCGTTTACAGCCTTTATGTGTATGTAAAGTATTGTGACAATAAAATATAAATAAATTTAAATGACCGAAGCCGATTTAAGGCAAGTCAAGTCATCAAAAAAAAAAAAAAAAACTACTTTTACTAACCTATTGACATTGTGTTTAAATTTTATTTAAGTGCAACGATTGCCTTAAAATTATGTTAATTGGCTTTAGTTAAAAAGAAAATTGGTTTCACTTTATTTAAAATGCATTGTATGTTAAAGAAAATTAAATATTTATGTTATCCAGGTTCGTAGCCAGGAATTTATATTGGGGGAGGTGGCTCGAATTTTTTTTCGGAATTTTGTGCACAAACAAATTTTTTATTTTACACAAAATTGACTTCGATCGAGTGGTCAAAACTGATATGGCAAATTTCAAAGTCTTAAAAAATTGTTTAGCTAAGGACTAAAAAAAAACTACTTAAGTCAAGTTTAACTAGAAACAAAAGTGCAGAATTGTTAGACCGGTTTTAGATAATTGTTGGAGTTCGTTTGGAAAATTTCACTTTGGAATATCATCATTTTTCGAAAATTTTTGCATCATGAAAGTGGTGCAAAATTTTTTGATTTATTGCTACCGGTTTAAAAATTATAAAGTTAATGTAATATTTTTTACATAATACATATAAATTTTTTATTTTTAATACACACAATGCAAAATATATTCAATCAATAGAAAACGCCATAAAATAATCCGATATATCGCGGCCCATTTAAAAGTTGTTACGCTTTTAAATTATATTTTTAGTCTGTTTGTTAATCCTATTAACTTTTTAACGGTGTGTGCGTAGGGTGTGTTACGAAAACAAATATACAAAAGTTGGGTAAAAATCTTTCAAACTTAGAAAAGATTTCTAAATTGCTAAAAAAAATCGGCAAAATGCAATAAACGTCGTATTTTTTTAAATTTCGAGGATGTTTTTCAAGTTTAAATTTTTTTTTTTTAATTTGGAGCATTTTTAAAAATTTTTGCATTTTTTTTTTTAATTTTGGCGTTATATCTCAATTTTTAAAATTTTTGTTATTTTAAAATTTTGTTGATTTTTTTAATTTTTCCTAATTTATTTTATTTTCGGCTATTTTTTCCGATTTCATGGATTTTTATATTTTTTTTTTTTAATTTTAGCGATCTTTTTTCAATTTTGACATTTTTTTCAATTTATTGTCATTTGTTTTTTTGTTGCGTGCCAAAAACAGACATATTAAAAATGGAAAATAATTTAAAATATTCTTTGTTTTGTTAGCATATTTTTTTGTATCCAGCGAGAATACACAAATTTTGACATTTTAGTTTTTTCCAACGTTTCAAAAAAAAAGTTTTTTTTACTTTTAAAATCTTTTGCATTTTTTTTTTTTTTTTGGCATTTTTACCGATATTTGCTTATTTTGGCATTTTTTTATTTTGTGAGCTTTAAAATTGACTTGTTCATATTTTCTTCGCTTGTTTTTTTCTCAACTTTTTTTCCTTCTTCTCGTGAAAAGTGTAATTTTTCGCCTTTTTTGCAGTTTTGCTATTGACTTTTTTCTAATATTTTTTTGCCATAAACGCAATGGTTTATATTATTTTTTTTTTATCTTTTCTGGTCATCACAAACCCCGCAAAATGAGAATGTGTTATTGCTAAAACCGGCTTAGAGTTGTAAGTCTTTCACAATTAATTATTTATCTATGATTTGTCATTGGAATGTGTTCATCTAAACTTTTCATTAAATTAATGTAGTTTTTCATAAAATTAAAGGAAAATTTTCATATATTTATTACAAATTTCATACGATTAATGAAAAAGTTTCATTAAAAATGATTTTATTAAAACTATGAAGCTTTTCCATGAAGTTTAAGAATTTTTTTTAATTTAATTTAATTTATTTACTCATTTCAATAACCTAGCCTGAAGGCCATAATCGGTTACAAATTTCTACTAAATTATACAAAAAACAACAATAAAATTTGATATACATAAATAAAATAATAAGAAAGAGATAATAATTAAAATACAATAATATTAAAAATAAACAAAAAAATATAAAAAAAGGATGTTACGAAAAAAAAAAAACATGAACAAGCCTTAGTTAAAAACAAAAAAATTAAGTGTCTTGTGAAAATAATAGAAAAATTTTCTTCCTATACGTATTAATAGAAAAATCGAACGATTTTAAAGTGGTAATTTGTTATACTCACGGGCAACTCTAACAAAAAAAGATCGCCCCAAAAGTGGTGTAAGTTTCGGAATAAGCAATTGTCTATTCCTAGTAGATCTACCAAATTTAAAAATATTATACAAAAATTTCGGGGTTTGCAATTTATATATTTTAAAAAAATGTAAAATACACCTAATTTGAACAAAATTATCGAACGAACATCCCAAAAATTTTAAAACATAAGACGAAATGTGATGACGCAATCTCCCTTAAATAGAATCTGAACATCATCTGCAAACGCAAAAGGAAAGCACATATTGTTAGACAAAATATCAAAAAGATCATTAATAAACACAATAAAAAGTAGAGGCCCAAGAACAGATCCTTGGGGAACACCACTAAAAACAGGAAGCATTCCAGAACAAGTTCCATTACTGAACACATATTGCATTCTATCTGAAAGATAAGAAGAAATTAATTTGCATGCAGATCCAGAAAAATTAAAGAGCCTATTCAGCTTTTGAACCAAAAGAGAATGATTAACCTTATCAAAAGCTTTTGCCAAGTCCAACGACAATAAAACACAAACCCCATTATCCGCAATGTGAAGAAAAGCTCACTGGAACTAGTCCAGAATAAATAAAACAGGTTTCATTTAAATCAATTTTTATGAAATGTTTGTAGAATTAATGAAAATCTTCACAAAAATAAAGAATCATTCCGACAATGAAAAATTATAGAATTTATTAAACAGTTTCATAAAAATTTTTAATATTAAGAAGTTTCCTTGAATTAATAATAATAAAACTCTTCATGAACGTCTTGAAAAATGCATTGAAACTAACCCAATGAACCACATGATTTTTTAAACAATTTCATTGAAGTCCAAAATTAATAAAAGACTACATTGAAATAATAAAGCACTTTTAAAATATGTTGAACACTTAAAACTAAAGTTTGAAATGTATGAAAATTAATGAAATTATGAAATTTTATGAAAAAATAAAAAAAATCTGAAATATTTTTATAGCTCTAAAGAAAATTTTGATTAAATTTATGAAGAGATAATTTATGAAGTAGAATGAATTTTTTTTATGAAACTATAAAATTTTATAAAAAAAAAATTTACGAAAATTTTTTTAATATTAATAAAATTTCTTGGATAATCTTATGAAGGATAATTCTTTCAGTGTACGATCATGTCTACATTTCAAAATAATTTTAAATCAATATTAAATTGCATTTTTACCCCGGCGACGACAACATCAATTTAGAAAAATAATAGTTATGGGTTTTCTATCCATCATACGTATCGCAACGCTTCAATAAGCTCTCCAACTCTCCATCAGGTGGCGAGCAACAACTGTTCTGAAACTTATCATCTCGCGCAATTACAATTTTACCATGTTTGAAGCCCTTCATCTTTGCCACCTTTCATCTCTCCTCTATCTATACCCTTAAAAAAAAGGCACACAATAATAAATAGGAAGAATTTCCTGAGTGTTGATTCTTTAAAAAAAAAATAAAATTCGTAATAAAACGGACTGAAATTGAAAAATACACTTATTGTTAGTAAAATTATCACATTCGCCCAAAAGTAAAATAAAGATTATTTTAACCCTTGAAAGAAAATTTTATTCGTGCCTTAGGGTTTAGGTATTCTTTAAAATTGTCCTAACCTTATTCTCATAACTTTATTAACATTAATTACATACATAATTCATAATACTATGTTTATGACATTGTTATCATAGAAATGTATAATGAATTTCATCATAAACGCCGACGCAGAATTCAATTGAATAAATGATTCCTAATTAATAATTTTAAAAACGCACGCGTACGCATTATTTAGTTTATGTACTGCCTACAGAAAAAAATCGTGACAAATTTTTAACATACTATATTGATTGAAAACAGAACTCCGAAAGAATTTAAAGAATAAACTTTAAAACATGGATAGTAACCGATTCGATAACGGGATAACGGTACGGTTTCTTAGCGATAATTCTTAAATAACTGTCATAATAATAATTGTAATTGCAGTTATACTACACAAACAACTGTCATGTAGTAACTGTAAAACTTGATTGAGTTTAAATCATTCACCCATTTTTTCTTATATTTTGCTAAATTTTTCGGAATTGAACATCAAAATTATGTACTTTTTTTTAAATAATATAAAGTTCGTAGAATGTGAGAGCTTTAAAAAATTTTCTGAAAATTTTCCTTGTGGGCGTTGTGGTGTAATGGTTAGCGCGTTGGACTGTTACGCAGATGGTCCCGGGTTCGATTCCCGGTGACGACAACATAAATTTAGAAAAGTAATATGTATGAGTTTTCTATCACTTATATGTATCGCTGCGCCCACCTTCGGTTTCCCATAGCACTTAACCATACCGAAGTAAAATAATGAATCAGGGCTATGAAACAAAAAGCTTCAATAAATTCACCAACTCTACAGCAGGTGGCAAGCAACAACTGTTTTAAGACTTATCATCTCGCGCAATTACAGTGTTGCCATGTTTGCGGCCCTTCATCTTTCACCACCTTTCATCTCTCCACTATCCCCTTTCCAAAGAAAGCAACACATTAATTAATAGGAAGAATTTCCTGAGTTTTGCTTCTCTCTAAAAAAAAAAAAAAAATTATGGTTTTTCTATTAAAATATCTTCAGAATCTGACAATTCTTCAAATAAAACAATTTCTCATAGAATTTCATTAGAATTTAAATTATTTCTAAAGAATTTTATGTAAAACAGTTCTCAAAATCTAAAAGTTTTCCAATGTAAAAGCCTTCAGAATCTAAAATTTATTTAAAAAACTTGGCAGAAATTTAAAATTACACTAAACAAGCAAGTCAAAATTACACGCACTTTGTATATGCTGCGGGAAAGTTACCTATCGCAGCTTACATCACGTGACCGGTTCATTGTGATAGGGAACTGTCACGGGAACGGTTTTTTTATATGAAAAGGGACCGGTCACTTTAACTTGGGTTTGTCCTAGAAGGGGGTCAATTTCCCTCTGTGACATGTCACATGACCGGTGTAAAAGAACAAGTCACACAATTAACCCCAAAGAATATGTCACAGGACTGATTCACGAACTATCGCAAAAGAACATATCACAGAACCAACGCATAAATCATGTCACTGAACTGACTCAAAAGAACATGTCACTGAACTGACTTCCGCATTACAAAAACTTTTTATTTTTTAATACTCTTAGCGGTCAGAAAATAATTTTACTTAATTAGTCAGACGAATATTTCCATCCGTAAAAATTAGAGTGGTTCTTATATGAAAACGGTCAATAAGTTAAAAATACATTTAGTTTGATACCAATTTGTTTAATTAATTTGGAAGAAATAAAAATAATATTAAAAAAACATGATTAACCACTTTTAATCCTATCCTTTATCTATATTTTTTATTTCATTCGATGTTCTCCATTAAAAGACTTCCCTAATAGATACTTTAATCCCTGCCCAATGATAGATACTTTAAAACCCGTCATATTTGCACCTCTTCAGACCAGTCCCGTGAAAGACACTTTTAAACCACTAACGTGATAAATACTTTAGGAACCGATCTTATTTTCACCTTCCACAGACCTGGTACTTTCAGACCCATCACGTAATATAAACTTGTAATCCTACCACATGGTAGGAACTTTAGGAACCGATCCTGTTTTTACCTACCACAGGCATTTTAGGAAACGGTATTTTTTTCACGTATCACGGGACAGGTTCCAATTTCCAAAGGACCCCCTTTTTTCCGTAGGGTATTTACACAAGAAATAACAACAATAAAGTGATTTAATTTTCAGGAAATTAGACTAGTTGACTGAAATTTTTTGTAAATGATTTTCAAATTGAACTTAATCCTTTGAAGGCCTGATTGAAAACAATTCTAATATAACTATATTTTGTATAATATACACATTAACATTTTTAATAAATACATTTTTAAATACTAAAAACAAAATTTAAAACAGCAGACAAACGTTTAAAACGTTTTTGTGTTTTTGTTTTTTCATTTAAATATTGTTGAAAATAATTCGTGGAATCATTTTAATTTAAAAAAAAAAGTATACAAGCAAAATAAAAAAATTATGTTTTCAAATTAGTTTTTCATCATATTTTTGTCAAAGCATTATAAATTTCTAGTTCAACGTTTTATTGGTCAAGTTTTTTTTTTGATATTTTTTGATTTTAATTTTCGGTTTGTAATAATCAAGGCAACCAGAAATATGCTCTAAAATATCAATTGTATGCCCATACAAAATGTCCTAGAAACAAAAAATATGCTCTTAAAATTTAAAAATATGGTCTTTAAATAAAAATTCTTTTTTCTTTAAAAATACGTATTTTTAATTTATTTTTTAGTACAGTTGGAGCAACTTTTGTGAAATTTAAATATTATAAATTTTAAAAAATGTGCTTTAAAAACACATTACAAAAATATGTTCAAAAAAAAGCTTTTTATAAAAAATAAGATCAAAATATTCAAAAATATGCTGTAAAGAGCAAAATATGCAAAAATATGCTATAACAAATGGATGCCAGAATTCGTCAATTGTTCTGAAATGGATAAATTTCGTTTACATTTAGCTGGTTAGTCTGGTAATTATGAATGAGCCCTATTATTTTTTACGAACAAAAATTACAAAAGAACAGTCAAAAACTGACAGTTCAATTTCAACTTCTTCATTTTGTGCAGATATGTTTAGAAAAAAAAATGTACCAATTTAATCTTATAAATAATCAAAAAAATTGTAAAACCAACTAATAAACTGGATGCATGTGCTCCACACAAAAAAAAAATAAAAACCTATTTCAATCACGAAACCACCGGTTCAATATCTTTAATTGCGTGCGCCCCGGTAATTTAGTTGGTAGCGTGCTGGCTTATCAGTGCGGGGGTCGTGGGTTCGATTCCCACCAGAGGCACTGGTCTGTTTTCGCTACAACGCTCCGAAGGCCATAGCAGCTAGTGCTCGGTTAGGATAATAGTATATAATTTGTAATTATATGATTATTAATTAAAAAAATAAAAAAAACTTTAATTGCTGAACGGCGCCAACAACGAAAATTGCTAATTCAATTACAAATTGATAGCTCTTTAATTGAATTATTGAATTTTTTTTTACAAAAAAACAAGAACAGCAATAAAAAATATTTTTGTATGATTTTTTTATTTGCTACATAAAAGTTATAAAAAATGCGCCTCCTAAAATATGGATTGCACGGAGTGATAAGAATTTATTAATGAACAAGACACAATAGTTAGAAATTCTGAAAATGCATTTGTATGGCATGCAAAGTCCCAAATTACCACACGTCCGAAATTACCCCACCTTCCCCTATTTTAAGAAACAACTACCAAAACAGTAAAGGCCTCATTAGTTGTTACTTTCTGTTGCCGTTCTGTGTCGTTCTGTTCTGTAGGTAATATTTTGTAATTACATTTTCTGTGAAAGGAATCAGCTGTTTTACAAAGTAAAAGAAAATCCAAACAAAAACATTCAAATCAGGGATGATAAATGCGATTTTAAAATAGTACCAACCTGCATATAACATAGTACTTTTTTGGGCATCCAAAGTATAAAAAAAAAATTAGATATAAATTAACAAACAACAAGTGCATGCATAAATTTGGTTTTACCAATTTTTATCTTTGTACCCTCCAAAATGAACAACAAAAATATATTAAAAAAAATATGTTAAGAGGTGAAAACAAAATTTTGAGGTGAAAAACTTTTTTGGATGTAAAAAAATAAATTGTGTGGTTGAAAACCATTTTTGTGGTAACAAAACTATTTTTGAGGTAAAAAAAAAAATTTTTGTGTAGAAAAAAGAATTTGCGGTGAATTTTAAATATTATTCACCTCTTAGCGTCTGGTGGAAAAATATGACGTTATATTTTATACACCAGACACTACAATGAATTCTAATAATATACAGTGTATTATACACCAATTTGTATGGAAAATTTAGAGGTACTTTCACATTGTCATTCATTACTTTTGAACCGCTGGACCGATTTTGCTCATTTTCAATAACAAACTTTTCGGAAAAATGTACATAAAGCTATGTAAAAATGAGCAGTGCGTACTAAGAAAATTAGCCAATATTAATATAACAAATTATTAAAATTTTGAGATTTTTTCTTAAATTCACCAAATTTTTAATATTTTTTGAATGTGCTATTAATATCTTGCTGTATTGAATTACGTTTCTCACAGTTTTTTGCGAATTTAATCCTTGTGATTGGTTGCAAACAAATTTGTTCGTGAACTCATTCGATTATAAAAACACGCTGCTAATAGTCAATTTCACATTTTTATAAGATTTTTATTATTTACTTTTTTGAAAATCAAAATTAGTTAATAATTATAACCCTTAGTGATTGAATTCAATAATTGGTTTAATCGATTACTAAAACTCTAATATAATCATCTGTAATCAGTCGCACTCAGTGAATTCATGTGATTGAATTCACAGCGTTTGGTTCCAAAATAATTCATTGTTCATATGGGACTGCAAATCGAATTAATAATTATTGAATTTTAAAGGCACCAAGAAATTCATACATAGAAAAATTTGTACATCTGAGGTTCAAATAGTACCATAAAAAGTACTATCGTACCAACTTTATCATCCCTGATTCAAATATTGAGAACAATTTTTCACAACAAACCAATACATACGCACTTTAGGCTGTCACTTAACGTTGAATGAATTCTATTTTCAATAGAATTGTCCGCAACAGAACAGAACGAAAAAGTGAAAACTAACCACACATACAGACTTTCAATTGAACAGAAACAAAACAGCTGATTCGTAACGGAACAGAACGTACAAACTAATTCTGCCTTAAACTGTTCATTCTTGAAAAAATACAAAATTTTGTAGAGTTTTTAATAGTTCTTGTTTATTTTTTATATTTGTTATTATTGAAAACTATATTCCTAGTTTTCAAATAATAATTATATAAATTAATTATATCTCCAATTGGGGTTTAACTTAACATTTTTAATCGAAAGATTATAATATTTTTTTATTTTTTTAAAACATGTTTTTTTTTACCAATTTTTACAGTTGTTTCAAAAGTTTTGTAGTAAAAAATTATCAGTTATTTTTACGACATTGCTAGTTAATTTTACTACATTTGTTAGTTGGGTTTCATCAGTAAAATACAACTAAATTTTTAGTTATTTTAGCGGTTATTACCTTTGTCGCCTTTTGAACTGAATACAGTTGTTTTAACTGTCATTTTCAGTAGATTCTACTGCCGAACTTTTTTGAGTATAACTAGGAAATAAAAGAAACAACATTTTTTTTACAATATTAAAATATATTTTTAAAATACTGTTTCAGAGGGGAAGCCTAACTCGATTCAAAAAAAAAAAAATCGAATTCGTTTATCTTACACATATTGGTTAAAGATTTCCGAAGTCGAAAAATGTTTTTTCGAATAGAGTTACGTGGTATACCACGAGTTGTTTCAAAATTGTTATATTAGAAATTGTTACATAACTGATAAAAACAGTAGTTTTTGCCAATTTTAACAGTTGTTTAAACATTTTTGTCAGTTATTTTTACGATATTGTTATGTATTTTTACTGCATTTGATAGTTGGCTTTCAACAGTTAAAAATAACTTTCAGTAGATTTTACGTTCAAACTTTTTCGAGCGTACTACGTATAGAGAAAATTTGCATTGTAGTTTCGGCTTAAGTAGTTTCAAATCAATACGAAAGTGTAATTTCTCTGGGGACGATTTTGATGACGTCTAGTGTAATTATTGCAAAAATATGATAAACTATAAAATATAAACATACATGCATATTTATTTCTGATTATTTTTAATATTCCTTCTTCTTCTTCTTCTATATTGACTGATGAAAACCAAATGTTCACGATTAAAACAGTTTTGTTAAAAATAAATATTCTTTCCCAGCAAAATACGTATGAAGCACGTTCCAATGGTTTTTGCTCAAACTTATCATTAGGGTTTACTAAAGTGTAGCAAAAATTGTTAAAATCAAAATTTTAGTTGCTTGTTTTGCCAAAAATAATAAAAAACACTTTCTGTGTATTTTATTTTTTTTTGAATCTCTACACAGATCATTTTAAATATATAGGGGCAGTTGTGGTAATTTGGGGCTAGTTGTTTGTAGCTAATGCACTCAAAAAAGTTTGACGGTAGAATCTATGCAAACTTTAACTTCAGATAAAAAGGTGACAAAAACAACTGTTAATTCAGTTAAAAAGTCAACAAATGTAATTACAATTAAAATAACTGAAAGTTTATTGTTTTTGACTGTTGAAAAGCAACTAACAAATGTAATAAAAACAACTAACAGTGTCGTAAAAATTACTTTTACTTGCAAAAACAAGATTAACTTTCTAGAGGTAAATAATTTTAATGATTTTTTGGTAGATAATTATTATTATTATTATTATTATTAATAAGTCCACTCAATTTAATTAAATCTTTATAAATAATCACTTATGCATATGCTTGGAAAAGTTTTTTTGGTTGATTATTAACAAGAAATTAGATCATACAAAAAATATATTATCTACACTCGGGGAACATCTGCTTTAAAAATATGTAGTTGTTTGGGTTGTAATACAGTTTCTTTATTTTAAATGTAAATGTCAGTCATTTGTAGAACAAATTAAGTTTTTTACTAACCTTGTAGTTTAGTTAAAAAAACAAACCAGATCAAATGACTATTTTATGGTTTTACATTAATTTTTTACATTCGTGTTTTGTTATTAAAAAAAAACAAAAAAAATAATGTGTGTTTATTTTTTACTGCATATGTGGTTCATTAGTACAACAATTGTATTTCATTTTTTAAACATTTAAAAACAAATGACAATGCATGTTGAATTAACTGAAATGTATGATTTTCTTTCTTTAAGTGAAATTTCATTTGTTTTTAACTACATTTGCAGTGTTCTTTACCTACATATTATTCTAAGTGTACAGATGGGCATTCGAGTGAATTTTGACTTACACTCTTGACATTCACGCTCACGAGCGAACAATTTCTTTCACGCACAATCACTAACGAACATTTTTTATATACTCACACTCACTTAAGTGAGTAAATTCAAATTTCACTCACACGTGATTCACATGAATCACGCAAATTCACGAAATAAAATCTTACCGGAAACATATAAAATGTTAAAATTAAGATAAACTGTAAATGTTTAAATCAAAACTGCTCTGAATATGAAATTTTGCCATTTGTTTTTTATTTAAAAAATCCAAAAATATAAAATGGGTGAAAAATTAAGGAAATCTTTATTATATTTATAAAAACATTTTTGGGAAAATTCTACTCACGCACAAATAAAGGTTTAATTTTAAATGTTTTAAATTTAAATACATTGTGCCTAATATATTTTTTTAACCACAAATAACAAAATCTACACACATTGTGTGTAATTATAAATAAAAAATGCCTATTATGCACTTTTGAGGACAAAAATGTGTATTAAGAATTTTGCACATTTAATGTGTAAATTTAGGCATTATGCGTTAAATAACATGAAAATTTACAAACTTTATAAGAATGCTTGTAGCATTTTTTTGGGTTTTAAGTTAAAAAAATTTGAAGTTTTCAATATATATTTGGGATGTTATAACATCACGTATTATTTATTTACTCACAAAACTTGTTATGATATCTGAAAATCCTCCCCTTAATAATTTTGGATTCAGCGCATCTTTATGCTTAAGAAGAGTACATATATACTCTAGTCTTAGGGTCTTGACTTTTTTCAAATTTAACGGCCTATGTTCTCTATCTTAAGGTCTGTTTCAGCAAGGATGATATTTTTGTGTTTATGTTTTATATATCTACAAACTTGGCACTTTTTATTATGAGGTATCATAATGATGATCCGCATAATCATCATCAGGGCAGCGACTTTCATGCAAATGCATGTTTATATTCAGTAGCCCAAAATCGATTTTGACAAACACTTTTCCGAATCAAAGAATTTGCAACAAAACGGCATCGATTTGTTTTTGAATATATTGTTATAAATGCATATTTTGCCAGTTTTATGGGATCTAGTCTCATATAGTTTGATCCGAAAAATGGGTTTATCTAATATGATCAAATTCTATATAAAATTTAATAAAATTTTATCTAATAAGTTAATTAAAAAATTTAAAAAAAATTTTAAATGTTTTCAAGTTGTCAGTATACAATGAAAATTAACTACCAAATTTTGTCCTTAAAAAGTTAGAGAATTGCTCTACAATACTTTTTATTTTAATCCAATTATGTACTACTTGTAATACGTTTATAAAACATATCAATTTTAAAAAATAATGTTATATCTAAAAATGTATGCTTTTTATGAATCCGAAGTTGGAACATATAATAAATTTAAAACGCTAGGTAAAAAAAAACACATTTCCCGAGGAAGAAAATCAAATTTTTCGTTCGCAAAATTTTCAAGTAGAAGATTTGTTCAAGAGCGGAAATAAACAGCAAACTGTACATGTCCTTGTTATACAAAATAATATATACTGTCAGTTTTATGGATCAATACGATATATATTTATTAAGGATAAATTTCCCTATTTAGTACTTCAGCAATTTCAGATTGTTCAAAACAACTATTTTGTGAACCACAAAACAGGATCAGTGGTAGAAATTTTATTGCATATAGTGGAACTAAGTAACTATTTAATTTTTAAAATTTAAAATTTAGAATCCATTATGCATGTTTTAAGGGTCGGGTCTTTCATTTGTTTAAACAAGCCTTTTCCAATATTCTCTTCTAAAACTCTGAACTGGTCTTAAGAGAGTTTCGAAAAAATGTGTGGTACTTTTAATTAACTAGTTTTCATGGTTTTTAGCAATTTTAATTTAATTTTGAAGTTAATTTGTGTTGTTTGAGGTATTTTTTGCATAAGTTTTGTAAATATAACTAACACAATTTTGTTTGTACGAGGGCGGATCAATAAGTCCGTGAACTTCCCTCGTAGTTATATAAATGCAACACTACTTCCATCAAGTACCACCTGTTAATAGACTACTGTCAAATTTTGAGCAAGTTCCGTCATTTGCTTTGCGTTTAACAGCTGTTCAAAACATTCAACCCCGTGGATTTTTTTAAAAATGGAAAAAAGTGAGTTTCGAAATCAAACCAAGGAAAATCTTGATAAATACTATGGAAACTCTGCACAATCGATTTCAATGGTAAAAAAGTGGTTTACTGACTTTCGTTGTGGTCGCACAAGTACAAATGACTGAACGTTCTGGACGGCCAATTGAGGTCAATACACCCTGGCAGGGTGGTTTCGATTTTAAATGATCAGTTGGGTTTAAAAAAGATGTCTGCAAGATGGGTGGCGCGTTTGCCCTCAATTGACCATGAACGTAATCGTGGCCAATAAGGTGATGGCAACAGTTTTTTGGGATGCACGCGGGATAATCTACATCAGGAGTGCCCAAAAGTTCCTTATGGAAGAGCAAACACCAATACATTTAAAGAAAACATAATTTTTATGCAATATTTTTTGTTGTAAAAGCCAATACATACAAAGGAAAAAGAAAAAAATATTTCAATGTTTACCAGCAAAGCATACGAAAGTGTTGTTGCTTTGCGCTTGCGTGTATACAGTGAAGAACGACAAAAAAACTAATAAGACAAAGTTGTTTGTGTATTTCGTATTGCTAGTGCTGAGTGCTCTATGTGTGTATTAAAACACACAGCATATAGCTAAGTGTTTTTACAAAAACAAATGAGCACGAAGCGCATAGGGCTTGGGCACCCTTGATCTATATATTACCTTCAAAAGGAAAAAACAATAAAGGGCGAATATTATGCCAACTTATTGGACTGATTCAAAGAGGATTTAAAAAAAAAACGACCCCATATGGCCAAGATATGCCTATTTTATGGACCTCGAAAAATAATATTTTTTGAAAGGGATACAAAAATTGTGGACTAAGTGTATTGAGCTAAAAGGAGATTATTTTACTTTAACTTTTTTTTACTTTAATACAAATAATACACCTCACCAAGTTTCCTTGGTTTGAATGCCGATATGTGATGTACATACACTTTGATGCCCTGATTCCAAATCAGGCATCAACATTTTTCCATCACGTCACACTTTTGAGGAAAACCTCAGTTAAAACTGCCAAAAATTGCCATTTTGGCTCTTTTTGAAGCCGTTTATCATACAATTGACACTTTCTAACGATTCAAAAAAAAAAAAAAAATAAATGTACTAACACTTTACTCTTGAAGATACCACAATGAAATTTTCTAAAATAAATTGTTCAAATAGCGAAAAGATACATTTATCAAAAGCATTCTAGTGAAAAATATAAATACATTTTTATATGAAATTGAGAAATAAGAATTATAATTTCGTACAATTTTCGCCGACATTAAAAAAAGGAAAGTTCAAAGTTTTATCGTGACCCTAAAATAAATTTAAGCTGGTCGGACTACTTTAAAAAATGTAATATTTGGTATTTTTTTTGATGGAGTATTTTTCAAACGCAATTTTTAACTATAATAATAAATAAATTAAAGAATTTGCAACAAAATGGCATCGATTTTTTTTTTTGCATATTTTGTTATAAATGCATATTTTGCTATTTTCTGTAGCATATTTTTAATTTAATTGCATATTTTGTAAAAACTAACACTATGACTTAATTAAAAACGAATAAATTAAAGCATTTGTAAACCATTACATTTCATCTAGTTGTCGTTTGTTAGACATTTATGTCAGATTTTATTTTTAAGCCAAGCCTTGCGATTTTTAAAAATCCTCAAATTTTAAGTGCATATTTTTTTTTTGATTTTAAGTGCATATTTTTGGATTTTTAGTGCATATCTTTTCGATTTTGATTTAAGTGCATATTTTAAGCACATAGTTTGGTTTTTTACTGCATATTTTATGCGCATATTTTCGATTTTTTAGTGCATGAAAGTTGCTGCCCCGATTATTATTATTATTATAAACTTATTTGTATACACTACGTTACACACACGTTTCACATCTGGCAGTGTGTTGGTCTGAATATGTTTGTTTTGTTTTTGATGCTTTTCTGGATATTCTTAAGCTTTTTGTCTGTCTCTTTGGAATTTAAAGTATGAGGTCTTTATTTTGAAAAGTTGACGCAAAATATGACCAACAACAACCATATAATCAAACTATAGTCAGAGTATATTTACACACAAACTTCCATTGTCCTTGATAATTATCTTGTGATGTTGAGAAAAAAGAAAAAAAAAATGTGCAAAATACTTTGTGTGGTAGAATTAAATCAAAATTTACATACATTCTTTAGTTATCTTGATTTCTATAAAACATAATTAAATGATAATTTTCATTTGATGACATATTGTCTGCCTTGCCTTTTCTGAAGAGTGTTCACGCAGAAAAAACTGGGGAATATTATCGAAGTGCTTAGTAATTATACAACTACATAAGTTTCAAGTTAGTTTTACAAATTTCTTGTAAAATATATGATTTTTTATAGAAATTTGTTACTAGGCTTGTATATCACAAAATCTTTTTTAAATTTCAACTCAGTGGAACTGAAATATATGTTTAAAAAAAACCGGCAGTTTCTGGAATTTAAAAAAAACTGTAAATGCAGTTGTGTAAACAAGATATTGACCCATCACTGAGCAATGTTTAAGGATTACTCCACTTTATCCGTAAAAGTTACAGAGGGTTAAAGTTGAAAAATCGATAAAAATGGCTTGAAATAATCCATAGTTTTTACCTTCTTTCGCTTTTTTTTTTTAAGTTCTCCTTATATTTCAATCTTTTCCAGCATAACACAAAGTCAGTTCATATAAGAGATTATTTTAATGTTGGTTTAATAGATGCTTCATCGCTTGGTAAGAAGTTATAAGTTTTGAAACCAAAAATTAAGAGTTTTTAAATTTTCGAGGTTTTTTGATCAGGGATTTCGGCCCCTCTATAAAATGAAAAAAGTTGAACTAGAGTTGGTAGCTGTTGTAATTCTTAACATTTTGGAATTAATCCCGTTAATGTGCCACGAATAGTTAAGGAGTTTCAGCAGGTCAAAGTTCGAAAGAAAAAACATAATTTTTTTAAAATAACAGTTTTTCGCGAGGCACATTCGCGGTTTCATTCGAAACTTGGTGGACTCTTGCGTAAACCGAGTTTTTTGTGAGTTTACATAAAAAAATCACTGGCGGGTTTATAAAAAATAAATTGCAAAAATTTTATGGCATTTTTGAAAAATGTGCGAAATTTACAAATCTTTTTCTAAGTTTTTTTAGTAGCAATTAATGCATTTTGTTCAAATTTAATACATCAAAAGACGTGCCTTAACGCGTAGCACCGATTTGGTTTTTCATTTTTTACTTTACGTCATTATTAGCGGTAAGGGGGATGTATTTATCTAAACTTATTTTGATCTGGCACATCCAAGGCTTTGCACGAAATCGTATGAATTTTTTTTTAAATGAAAGCCCATTCGATGCCTTATTATAAAATCAGAGGCGGTTTAAAAAATTTTGATGATTATTGATTTTTTGGACCATATTAAGTTTTCTTGTTATAAAAAAGCATCCCAGATTTTTTTTTTTTAATTACAGACGATTGCCAGTAATTTGACCACACATATCCTAAATATGCTATAAAGAATTGGAAAAAATTTTTTCATCGCGAATAAATCGTGATTTTGGATAAACACATAATTTTTAGAAAAAAAAAATCGCAACTACTTTACATTTGTTAGTAAAAAAAGTCATAAGATATTTTGGCTTATCTGTCATATTTTATGTGACAATAACGAATGCAAAAAAAAAATTTAAAAAAACCAAAAAAAAAAAAATTTCAACAATTTTAAGACCGCCATATCTTTAAAACCGCCATAACTTTTGACCCCCTCACGCGATTTAATTGACGCGAATGAATCTCTTATGCTAAAATAGCTCCCAATACTTATGCCAACTTTCATTAATGTGCCATCAAAAAAAAATTTTTTTTTTTACATAAAAATGTAACTCTTAGCCGGAACTCCTCATATATGAGGGGCTTAGAGCACATGGGGTTCAAGTGACTAACAGCCATACCTAAACAAGAGCGGCAAGCGTTTTCTAGCTGTCAAAAATTCTCATGCCCATACAATTTGTATGTAGCATCCCGAAATAACGCGGCGGTAACTCTTTGCAATTGGAAAATCCGATTTTGACAGAGCGTTTCATAGTGAAGTTAGTTGCAAAAGACAACAATGTGAACCAGGGATGGCAAAGTTGATACTATAGTACTTTTTTTTGATACTATTCGATGTTCCAAAGTACTCCCGCGGCTCATTTAATACTATTGGACGATTTAAAGTTTTTAATTCATTTTATTTTTTTAATTTTTATTAATATATAAATTTTATTAATATATTGCTCGCAACTTCATAAATAAAGATGTGTTAGATAATTGCACACCGTTACAATTAAATATCCACGATAACCATATTCCGCTAAACGACGTTTTTTGTGGTACGGAAGTGGATTTGTATATAAATACAAATCAGATTGAATCCGGCACTGTAAATCATATAAAAGAAAATTCCAAAAAATGTTATATTAAATTTTGTGAGGATTTGAAGACCAGAGTAAATTTTGATAATGAAATTTTAATTTGGTTTAGTAAGCTTTTACCTGAAAACGTTGTTTGCGGAAGAACCAATAGTATCGTGAAATTTTGGATAAAAAATTTTCCAAACGAAGAAAATAATTTTGACGCCATTAATATCCAATACAGAGCGTTGGCAGATTGGCAAGAACTAAAACTTTCTAGAAAGGAAAATATATGTAGTTTCTGTTCGAAAGTATCTAAAATTAAAAATGAGTTAAACAAATATTTGTCTCCCGATATTTTAAGGATTGCTGCAGGTATTTTATCCATACCACATTCTTCTGCAAACGTTGAGAGAATTTTTCCATACCAAAATCTGATTAAAACCAAAGGCAGAAACAGACTTCATGTTCCAACAGTATCAAATCTAATACAAACAAAAGATTTATTAAATGCAACAAATTCTTGTTGTTACAATTTTAAAATCTCTAACAAGTTATTATCAACCAATTTATAAAATTCTTTTTTAGCTGTATTGATTAATTTAATTTGGATCTCATTTGGAGTTCTTTGTTCCTGTGCATTAATTTAAAAAATATACTTTTTTTAAAGTAAAACTTTATTTTTTTATAAATTCATATAAACATAAATTTATGTTCAATAACATTTAATGTTATTTTAATGCATTTTGTATGAATTTTAAGAAAAATAAAATAAAAAAATAATTTTAGTATTCTGAGAGTCGAAAAAGTACTATTTGAAAATTTTATTGGTACCAAAACGAAATTCTCATTTCTCATCCCTGATATAAACAAAAAAATAAGACATAAAAAATATATTTGTTATTTATGTATATATATTATATTATTATTTATATATATTTGTTATTATACAAAACATAAATCAGAAACAAT
Source organism: Delia radicum (assembly GCA_021234595.1). Taxonomy (NCBI): domain Eukaryota; kingdom Metazoa; phylum Arthropoda; class Insecta; order Diptera; family Anthomyiidae; genus Delia; species Delia radicum. The sequence goes on along the minus strand of CM037851.1, from coordinate 315,425,925 downwards.
AATATTGTAATGTACTTTATTGTCAAAATAATCAGGGTTGTTATATTTTTTATTTTGATAACCCTGTTTTTATCGATTTGACGTAGCGTTGCCGCTCTTGTTTAGGGATGACATTTCAGCGTTAACGCTAGGCGGTAAAAAACGTTCCGCTTGCCGCTCTTGTTTATGTATGGCTGTAAAGTTGATTATTCAGAAAAATGAGCTATCTGAAGTAAAACTTTTTTAATAAGAGAGATTCTATATTTTAATCTAACAAGCTAAAAAATATCATCTTTTACACACCGCACTTATAACCCTTGTGCTTAATTTTTTTTTTTTAAATTTCTAAATGTTTGAACTTGTATCCAAAAAGAGTCTTACACTCAGGAAATTAAGAAGGTAGAAATGACTAAAAATGGCAGTTAAAATGACAAATGCAGTCAACAAGGCGATGATTGTATTTGTCATAAAAACTACTAACCATGTAGTAATTTTTAACTGTTGATAAAACAACAATGGTAGTAAAAACCACTATCGAAGCGGTCAAAAACAACATACCTTAAATGAATGCAGCAAACATATTCAAAAGTATATTTTTTCCGCGTGTAGGAATTGAGTTACGCAATAACCCCCCAGGTTCTGGCGGGTATACAAGGTCTCAACTGTTTTAATTTTTAAAACAACATTTTTTGTAAGTTTGCACAAGAACGGATAATTTAAAGTTTGTTGTTAAAATAAAAGTAAACAACACGAATTGAAATTAACAATATGTTTGACTGTCACAAACACAACACATTTCGGCCCACTCTAATGTATATGACACAACGCGTGTCCCTCAAATAAGATTTTGTATGCTTTTAGATTTAAAAAGATTTATTTGTTTATGATTTTAAATGTTTTACAACTAATTTGTCAAAATTAATTGTTCCCGTGTAAAAAAGATCTGATGTGAACAGATCTAGTTAGATCCGTTTTACCAGTTCTGTACAGATCTCATAGAATATATGAGAATAAATGGGGACAAATTTGACGCCTAATTAGATATAATCATATCTAGACAAATTTGATTAAATCTGTACAGATCTTATATTTATAGATTTGGGGAGGTTCAATAATTTTTAAAGTTTTCTAGTTTAAGGATTAAAAAGGGTTTATTTTAATACGTTTGTTCAACTCCACATTTTTAAATGTTTCACTTCTTTGGAATTCAGCCACGGCAGCCGGGTTAATCTCAGTCTTTTAGTCTTTTGTTAAAGTGTTTATAAATCCTGATTAATTCGCCGAGCAACCACCGTCCTCGTCTATTTCTTGTAATCAGATAGGGAAATAGATTGACACGGAATATCAATTTCTTTTCTTACATATTTCTTGAATATGTACAAAATATTTGTTGATGGACCTGTAAAAAAAACTTTAATTGTTAAATAAACTTTCTTAATAATATATGTTTCTATTTTCCATCTTTCTATTTTGCAAAAACGGTATGTTTTAACATATCACTAACAATTTTTAACACACACAAAATTAATGACACTTTTTGAAGTTTTACTAAATTATGATGGGAGCAAGTTTATTCAAGTTCAAGACCATATGTTTTTTTGTTTAACAAAAAACCGTGCAATTTAATAATTAATTTAATTGCAGACTTTATCTACTAACAGGTCCTTAAAAGTTTCATTTCGCGTCACCGGAAATCTTCAGATTACCAATGTAGATGGGGTAGAAGATTTACCCAATTTATAATTTTTGAAGGAAAAAGATCAACGCTTTACCCGCATTGTAAATGTTGATGAGAATTAAAGAACTAAAGTTGGAAGTATTGAACTAATTCAATCAAAAATATAAAATTTTTAACTGATAACATTGTTTGTGTAAAGGTTAGAATTCGGTGACGCGAAATAAAACTTATAAGGACCTGTCAGTAGATAAATTCTGCATTAAATTAGCGGATTAACACATTTAAAATTAATAAATAACATTGCAGGGTTTTTTGTTAAACAAAAAAAAAAACAAACGGTCTTGAACTTGAATAATCTTGCTCACATCATAACTTATGATAACAGATCGAAAAATAAACTTTTGGTTTTAATTTTTTTCAAATTTAAAAGTAAAATGTGTTCCTAAAGTTTTAAAAATTTTTAAAATGAACAAAATAACAAACACAATAAAAAATAAAAAAGATATTTGAAGTTTATATGTCATAAAAAAATAAAATTTATATGCATTATTATTTTGGTGCCTTTGAAAGGTCTCAGATCTGGAACCAGATCTGGGAAGGATAATGAAATATTTTTAAATATCAACAGATCTGGCCCCAGATATGATTCAATATAAGCAGATCTTTTCATATTTTGGCACGAAAATTGTCCAATTTCTCAGATCTCCTCAGATATGAGCAGATCTGGTACCAGGTCTGATCAGATCTGGCCATTATGTGTATGACAAATACCATATCTTATTATATATGATTAGATCTGTAAATAAAGAGAATGCAAATCCCTCAGTTACTTAGAAAAAGGGGATTTTTAAAGTTAAATCTTAAGATATTTCATTATAAATTAGAGATTCCTAACTAGTTTTAAGCATTTTACTTAATTAATTTTGAGTTTAGCTACACTACAAGAATTATCCTTCATGATATTAATGAAACAATTTTATAGAATTTTTTTCGTACGTTCAATGAAATTTCATAAAATATCATAGTTTCATGAAAAAAAAATTAATTCTATTTCATAAATTATCTCCTTATAAATTTAATAAAACTTTTCGGTAGAGCTATGAAATGATTTCAAAGACTTAGTTTTTTCATAAAATTTTATAATTTATTAATTTTCATACATACATTTTAAACTTTAGTTTTATCATTTATTTCTCAAGTGTTCAACGTATTTTATAAAGTGCTTTATTATTTCAATGTAGCCTTTTATTAATTTTGGACTTCAATGAAATTGTTTAAAAAGCGGTTCGTTCGGTTAGTTCCAATGCATTTTTCAAGACGTTCATTAAGAGTTTTATTAATTCAAGGAAACTTCTTAATATTAAAAATTTTTATGAAACTGTTTCATTAATTCTATAAACGTTTCATTATCGGAATGAGTCTTTATTTTTCTGAAGATTTTCATTAATTCTACAAACATTTCATAAAAATTGATTTTAATGAAACCTGTTTCATAGATTCTATGAAAAGTTTCAATGCATGATTTCCAGTGACAATTTTCATCAACATTATGAAGAAATTCATTACTGAAGTTAAGATAATTCTCTCAGTGTAGCAGATATTCATTCGTCATATTTGTTATAATTTAATCATCAAATTTATGAATTCTCCATTGGTTTTTCTAAACTCCTAGAAACAGAAGACGAAATTTAAAATGCGATTCTTATTTTAAAAGCAAATATAGACTTGCTCTATCCAAAATGAAAGTAAAGGGGTTTTTTATACAGGTATAGAACTTTAAGTTGGCAACACTTTTTTAACGGTGTTAACGGCGGCAATTTTGTCAGTGATTTATGTTTAGTTCGGTTTGGCATTTCAACATGAATAGACTGTCGTCTGAACAACGAAATACGCATCGCACACTACGTGTGCGATTAGATTCACTATGGAACGTTTTCGCACCACGTTTGCTCTAAATGATAATATGCATCCACAGAGACGTCGTACAGTGCTTACAAAAGAAGTCATTGCTGCTGTATAGCGTAGAAGAAGACCCCAATCAGTCTATCCGCCATCGCGCACCGCAATAAAGCCATGATTACTGACTTTTTCGTTAATCAATTGAACAACCATGATGTGCAGGAGCTGTTTAAATTATAATGCCAGAAGATTATCTTTCGAATAAAGTACATTTCATGTCAATTTAAAAAATTCATCTTTGTTTTACTCCATTTCAAAGTTCTATACCTCCATAAAAAACACCCCTTACCAGTGCGACGAAATAAGGTATAAAATCTACTCTGTTATATAATTGACTTAGAAAACTATATGTAAGATGTATTTTTAAATTTATATTTAAGCTAAATATTTTTTACATTTGATCTTGCTGAAACAACCCGTTTCTATCTCTTTTCCTTTGAGGGTTTTACTTATAATAAAAAAATTAATTTAATTTTTTTTTTAAAAGATATATTCCCAGCCGATATGAGCCGAAAAAAATCGACGGCGATGGCTGAGTCAAATATGACCAGCGGCGGCTCATGGCGACTGGCTTGTATCTCTGTATCGGGCACCAGATCTAATTATATTCAATCACATGATCAGATCAAATATTTTTTACTTGGGTTGTTAGTTTTAAAATAAATTGTTTGTGCTTATCTTTAATTTTTATTTTGTATAACACTATTCTGAATATAACAAGTGTATTAAATAAATTAAAATGTACTACTTACTACGAGTGCGGATCAATAAGTCCGTGACTTTTTGAATGAAACACAGTTTTTTTTTTGCAAAAAAAAAAATATTTTTCAACATAATTTCCTTTTAGCTCAATACACTTAGTCCAACGTTTCTCCAATTTTTGTATCCCTTCCAAAAAAAAAAATAGGACTTTTCGAGGTCCATAAAATAGTCATTTGTTTGATCAATAATTTCATCGTTTGGAAATAGGAAATAGTCACTGGGGGCTAAATCCGGAGAATATGGCGGATGAGGTACCAATTCGTAGCCCAATTCTTGGAATTTTGCCATTGAGACTGCACACGTGTGTACCAGTGCATTATCTTGATAAAAATGACTTTTTTCTTGGCCATATGGGGTGTTTTTTTTTTTAAATCCTCCATAAATCGGTCCAATAAGTTTGCATAATATTCGCCGTTTATTGTTTTTCCCTTTTGAAGGGAAAAACTGTTGCCATCATCTTATTGGCCGACAAACTTACCTTGGCCTTCTTCGGAGCCGGTTCACCCGGAGAAACCCATTGTTTAGACTGCTGTTTGGTCTCCGGAGTGTTGTAATGGATCCATGTTTCATCCACAGTTACAAAACTCCGCAAAAACTCATTCGAATTGCGGTTATACAACTCCTAACAGTCCTTTGAAGATGTCACACGATTACGTTTATGGTCAATTAAGAGCAAACGCGGCACCCATCTTGCAGACAGCTTTCTTAAACCCAACTGATCATTTAAATTCGAAATCACACTACCATATGAAATGACTATGCCATCAACAATCTCACGCACTTTTACTCTTCAATCGGCCAACACCATATTATGGATTTTTTCAACATTTTCGGGTGTATTGACCTCAATTGGCCGTCCAGAACGTTCAGCGTCATTTATACATGTGCGACCACAACGAAAGTCAGTTAACCACTTTTTTACCATTGAAATCGATAGTGCAGAGTCCCCATAGTATTTATCAAGCTTTTCCTTAGTTTGATTAACGGGTTTTTTTTTTCGCAAAAAAAATGTTTAATGAGCACTCGAAATTCACTTTTTTCCATTTTTAAAAAAATGTTGCATTTATACGAGGGAAGTTCAAAAAGTCACGGACTAATTGATCCGCCTCGTATTAAGTGTTTGCAAATGAAAACCAATTTCTTTGCTATATGCAAAATTTTAAAGCTATATTTACTTATCCCCTACGTTGGGCGCCAAAAGTTACTGTTTAAATTAAAAACGTAAATAGTGGGTGAGTGTGAAACGTGAGTGTGAGCAAAAACTAATTTTACTCACGTGAGCGTGAGTGAGTAGAAAAAAGTCCTTCGTGAGTTCTCTTTAAATAAATATTTTCTTTATTTTTTTCGCCCATTTACTGTTTTTGAGTTTTTAAAATACTAATGACAAAACTACATATTCAGAGCATCGCAAAATCATTTAAAGGTAGGCTTATAAGAAAACACGTTCTCTTCATTGAAGAAAATGTAAACAAAAACCTACCCCAAAATGTCAAATAACTCAAAAGAAAAAACAAAACTAAATTAAATTTAAAATCAAATCAATTTGTTTAATATTTGCAATTTTTTTGTAATTTACCTCCATTAAATTCTGATGTTGGCTTAAATCCTTTAATCCGTGAATGCGTAAAATCATTGTTTGTTCCTGAAATAATGTATTTTTTGCGTTTCGTTTTATTTGTTATAGTTTGAATTTAAATAATGTTTTTTTTTTATATTTAAATTGTAAAATTTTTTTTTAAAATGCTTTGATGTTTTAGTTTTCTTCGATATTCAGGGGTGTGTAAAATAATGAAAATTTTATTAACTCTCCCTGGTAAGGTTACCGTTATAGCTTTTGACATGATTCAGAGCAAATTTGAGTTACACAATTATAAATTGCCTTAATTTTTACATTTTTTTTTCGAGTAGACTTCTATTTCATGAATTTGCATGATTCGCATGAGTGTGAGTAAAATCTGAATTAACTCACGTGAACGCAAGTGAGTGATTGTGTGTGAGTGCAATTATGCTCTCGTAAGCGTGAATGAGTGTGAGTCAAAATTCACTCACGTGCACCTCTCTAATTTAGATATTTCTTTTCGGCTGGACTTATGAGAAGAGTCTCGCTATGGGTTCTCTCCGATCTTTATAAAATTTGGATATGTGGTAGAAACAAAAAATATGCGACTTTTATTTTTTACTGCTTAGGAAGGTGGAAATCTTGCATAAGATTCTCGATTTTGGGGTATGGCGGATTCCTACCGACTAAAACCACCTTCCTTTTAATACAGCTTCCCCGCGGCACTGCGTTTAAGTATTACTTCGAGGCAACGGATAGCTTTATTAAGCTACAACGTTTTCATTAACAGCGGTATCACCTTTTCTTCTCAGGTTTCGGCTTTTCTCTTCTTTGCGCAGATCTACATTTATCCTTGTTATAAAATTGCAAAGCAAATCACAGTTTTCATTTGTTTGGATCATAGTCTCTATGAAATAATCCGGCATCAAGTTTACGTCAAACAAGTTTCCACCTCATTTCTATATTGCCTTTACCTGGGGCAGTGTAAAGCCACATACTCAGCATCTTCCACGACGCTTGGACATCTTTGACACATTGGCGAGTCCTCAAGCTTGGGTCTGTAAAAGTAGCTACACTCAGGGAACTTCTGCTTTAAAAATATGAAGTTGTTTGGTTTGTAATACAGTTTCTTTATTTTTAATGTAAATGTCAGTCATTTGTAGAACAATTTAAATTTTTTACTATACTTGTAGTTCATTTAAAAAAACAAACCACATCAAATGACTGTTTTTACCAATTTTTAGAGTTGTTTCAAAATGTTGTCGTAAAACAATTGTTAATTATTTTTTCGACATTGGTAGTTGTTTTTACTACATTAGTTTATTTTTTTTCAGCAGTTAAAACAGTAATTAAATTTGTGCCTTTTTAACATAAACTACATTTGTTTGTACTGTAATTTTTGGTGTATTCTACTACAAAACTTCTTTAAGTGTTTTTAATAAAAGGGAAGGATTTTCGTTCGATTACGATTAAACCATGCGATTAATCGCGAATTCGATTATAGTCGATTTGTAAAATCTACTTTTAGTATTTTTAGTATAAAAAAAAAATTTCGTTAAAAAATATTAAAACATTTTTAACTTCTCGATCTTACATAATATTTTATTATTTTTATTTTCAGAATTTTAATCATTTACGATATTCTGCTGTCAATGGTCGATCCGATGCGTCCGAATACCATCATGCAAAACCGCCGATGGAACCTCCTCCATCGGCTTCACCATCACCTGCGATACAAACGTCAACACAACTTAATGGTCACGTACCAAAAGTGTTACCCCAATCAATAATCCCACCCAAACTAAATCGTAAAGCAAGTATAGAGCGTGAGTTACCCGTAAATTATTTGCGCTGCAGTCCGGCCTTAGATTCCGGTGCTGGAAGCTCACGTTCGGATAGTCCACACTCGCATCAACAAATTACATGTGCTAGTCGCGCAAGTACCGGACAATATTCACCATCACCCTCGAACTTTAGCGATGTGGCTCCACCGGCACCACCACCGCGTAATCCAACATCGATTAGCTCTGCAACACCACCTCCACCACCGCCATCAAATCAACACTATAAACGTCGCTCGCCAGCCACAACACGTCCGGCAGCCATAACGCCCAATCCGACACGTGGTACATCGCCAGTGATACCTCAAAATGGTATTAAGGCACAGCAGCAATTGTCTCAACAAATGAAAGCTCTTAGTCTGTATCAATCGGGTGGTGGTGCGGCTGCGGAGCCACCTCCACCCTATCCTTTGAATACAGTACAGATGGTACCAACATCTGCTCCGCCGCCTAGTTACTCAGCCTCAATACAATCACGGCAATCTCCCACGCAGTCTCAGTCGGATTATCGGAAGTCTCCGAGTAGTGGCATCTATTCGGCCACATCGGCAGGTTCGCCAAGTCCCATAACGGTAACAAACAGTGCAATTCCTCCGCCGCTACAGCCATCATCTGTGGCACGACCACAACCGCGTGTTTATCCAACGCGCACACAACAGCCAATTATAATGCAAAGTGTAAAGTCAACCCAAGTCCAAAAACCGGTATTACAAACCGCTGTAGCTCCACAGTCACCGGTGACGGCCTCAGCTTGCAATTCACCAGTTCATATTCTGCCAGCTCCACCATCATATCCGCAAAAAAGCCAGGCTGTAGTTCAACAGCAGCAACACCAGCAGCAACAGCAACAATCGCCACTCTTAGCTGGTGGTGTTCCAACTGCAGTGAGTAAACCCACGCCACCAACTCCAACGACACCGCCGTTAATTGCAAATGCATTAAATGGTACCGTTATGACTAAATCACCATGCATTGAGCCACCCTCCTATGCTAAAAGTATGCAAGCCAAGGCTGCTCAACATCATCAGACTGCTCAACATCATCAGACTGCTCAACATCAACAAGTGGCTGCAATACAACAGCAGCAACAATTACAGGCTCAGCTAAGAGCTGCTGCTGCCCTGGCAGCTGCTCAACAGCAACAAAAACCCCCAGTTGGAATTTCTGTAGTTGGCGGTGGAGGAGGAGGTCGTCAATTACCACCACCACCTCCCTATCAAAGTCCGCGATCTGTTGCAAATGTACCACCTCCTTCCATATCATCGTCACCACATGAACTCGATACGAGAACGAATAGTGGCGGAGGCGTGGGACTAAATAATAATCAAATTACAAATAGTAATTTGACCACTACACCACCAATACCACCGGCTAAAAATACTAACAACAACAATAATGGAGGTGGCAGTAATGGTACTACTAACTCGGGCAGTGGTGGCGAATCGGTGACATCGTCTTCTTCCTGTGCTGCAGCTGCATCGTCTAGTGGCAAATCTATAGCCCCAGAAAATGTTAAGAAAATTAAACATGCCTCTCCCATACCCGAGCGTAAGAAAGTTTCCAAAGAAAAGGAAGAAGAACGTAAAGAATGCCGCATACGTCAATACTCTCCACAGGCCTTTAAATTCTATATGGAACAACACATTGAAAATGTCCTCAAATCCTATAAACAGAGGACCTTCCGTAAGAATCAATTAGAAAAGGAAATGTTAAAAATCGGACTCTCCACGCAAACACAAGTGGAAATGAGAAAGATGTTAAATCAGAAAGAAAGCAATTACATACGCCTCAAACGAGCCAAAATGGATAAGAGTATGTTTGTAAAAATCAAACCTATCGGTGTGGGGGCATTTGGTGAAGTAACGTTAGTGCGTAAAATCGATACAACCAACCATTTGTATGCGATGAAGACGTTACGCAAAGCGGACGTACTCAAGCGTAACCAAGTGGCTCATGTGAAAGCAGAACGTGATATTTTAGCTGAGGCTGATAATAATTGGGTTGTTAAACTTTACTATAGTTTTCAGGATAAGGAGAATTTATATTTTGTGATGGACTACATACCGGGTAAGTAGTTTAACTATGTATTGTTACAATACTCCTCCTTAAAAAAGCAAACAACAAGTGAAAGCTTTAAATATCTTTTTGTTATTTTAAAATATTTCACTAGAAGTTTTTCTTATATTTTGAAATAAATACATTTTTACTTTTATTTATTTTTGCCAAAAAAAATATTGTAAAAAACATAAATTACCAGAGTACACACTAAAATTTTTTTTATATAAATAGAACATTTTTGGTCTTCAAAGTTTAGTAACGTCATGATGCTTGTTAGGAAAAGACCTAACCACGTGGTTGATTACTAAGAAGACAAGAATGGAGCAAAATTGATTATTAATAGGTTTTTTGTTAAAGTTCTGCCTATTATATAGGCTCTAGCTTTTCTAAAACTTCGGGTTCTGATGAGATATTTAGCCAGATCGAAATACTAGTATCAACCTAGCTAATATGTTTGATTTGCTTTATTTTTGTAAATATACGGAGGTTGAAAGCTCGTTATAAATTGAAAATAACATAAAAATAATCTCGATGTATATAAAAACAAAAAACTAATATAACTGCAAATATTTGTTTTCTTACTTTTCTAGTAAAGTCCAGTAAAAAATACTCTCCTAACCCTAAGGTTGCCAAAGCTTAATTCTTTAATTTAATTATCAAAAATGAATAAAATTTTTTAGTAAACTTTCATTACAAAAAAAGCATTCGTATAGAATGAATTCTTAGCTAAATTCTCAATTGCTTTAAATAAAATGAATGAATTAATTTTTGAATGATTCATAATTTTCTTAATTCGTTTAACAAAAGGGTGAATGATGAAATATTTGTTTTTTGTTTCATTTAGTCAAATGATAATAATGTCACTATTTAACTAAAATATTTACAAAATACAAATGAAAACTTTTATAGCCTATAATACAAAAAAAAATGTTAAACTTTGTTATTGCCTGTGTGTTTTGTTTTAATTTGTGAGTTTATGCCAAATATCTCTGCATTAAATGAATGATACTACAATTTCTTCAATCAATTAGTAAAATGTTGAATGAACATAATATTGAATTCATTCAATGTGGGAATTCATTCAATACCAGTTAAAGCTTTTAAATGACTTAAAGCTTATGAATTCTTATGGAAAGGATTGACTGAATTGTAAATAAAATTTTTTAATTCTGAATTAAATTTGTGAATTAGGCTCAAATTGAATTAATTCTTTCGAAGCCCTGCTACATACCCTCAGATTTTAAAGAGCTTTGGATTTTTTGTAGATTATCAAAACTTACTAATTAATCTCACATTTAAGGGCTAAAAAGTGGGGTGTAAAATGAATTTGTTTTTGTATGGCAACATGTCTGAAATTTGCGTTGTTATTAAAATCGAAAAGCGAAAATAAGATTTGTTTGTACACAGGTTGAAAGTATTCAAGAAAACAAAAATGTTGATACCTATATTGCCTATATGGTGGGTTTAAAGTGGTCACATTTTTAAACTATTTGAAATGTAGACGAAAATAGCTCTTCGGAAAAAGGCGCTTAAAAACCGAACAATTAAAAATATCGAAAAAAGCGCCCCTCGATTAAATTAACTAGGCATTTCTATGCATTATTTTTGACTTAATCCAACTTTAATTCCTTAATAAGGAGCCAGATTAAATGTTACCTGAACACATATTTTTTAATAACAAGAAAACCTAAAGGTCTTTAGACACCCCAGTCAGAAAAATACAAACGGACCACCGCTGACAAGACACTTTAACAGATGGTGCAAGTGCTGGCAACAAGTGCTTTCTCAATCCCAAAATGATAACATCATTAGACAAAAGTTCCGTCTGTTCAAAAAGTGTCGGAAAAGCACTTTATAAACAAAATTTTGAACGTTGGCAAAAAGTCCCAACCATGCCGGCCTGGAAAAACCTCTAATGCGATGAACTTGAAATTTGGTATGTGGGCGGGCTCCTTATCGTGCGTAGACATCCACTTATAAGGAGAGTCTCCGAATGGGTTCTCTCCGATATTAATGAAATTTGGATATGTGATAAAGAATAAAAAAAAGTAAGGGACACATGTCCCTTTTTAGCGGCCCAATCTCATGTTTAGGGGTGGTGTCAAAAATTACCCAATTTTTCGGTTTGTCGGCTTACTTCGAATTGTCTCAGATAATTTTTTTTTAACCTATATTTTAAATAAATGACAACCCTAACACACTACATAGTCAATATTGGTATCAACATTTATGTTTTCACGAGTACATTAAAGCTGATTTAAAAAAATATAAATTTCATTAGTTTCAGACATGTTTCCATACAAAATTGTATTAACTTTGGCCCCACCTTTTAATCCTTAAACGTGAGATTGGGCTGCTAAAAAAGTTCGTGTCCCTTTTTTTTATCAAATATTCAAATTTCATTTAGATGGTAGAGAACCCATTGGGAGACTCCCCTTGTTAGATAGGATTTTTTAAAATCTATGCGGGGAAGGCGTAAAGATGAATCGCAGCCTGGACAAACCGCAAAAGAAAGGGTCCTGAGATTTGGTATGTGGATTGCTAATACGGCGTAGACACCCGCTTAGACGTGGCTTTTGGAACATCCTATTGAGAGGGACAAAATGGGGAATATCTACCCCGATGACGTCTTGGGAAAACCAAAATGGATTTCAATTTGTTTGAAACTTTTTTTTTGTTTTAAAACATTTAGTATTTTTTGTATTTCATTTGATAAAAAATTTGTATATTGTTTCTTTGAAGAAGCTTAAAAAAGGCAAATAACGGAAAATTTTGTTATTTTTGACCGCAAATTTTAACCCTTAAACGAGAAATTGTTTAGCTAAAAAGTTCGCATTCTTATTTATTTTGTGCTTTCTATCACATATGCTAATTGTATAGCAATCGGTGGGAATCTATCAGCGGTCCTTCTAAGCGAGGAACTTAAAATTTGGTATGTGGTTTCCTAAATCATATGACCAAACTGCTTAAGCTATGAACTTGAAATTCTGTAAGTGGGTTCCTTGTGCAGGATTTTAAGAAATTCCAACAAGGAGGGGTACGAAGGGAAAATTCACCACCTTGGTGGCCTGGCCAAACCACTAAAGCAAGAATCTTGAAATTTAGACATCCGCTTAGACGCCATTTTTGGAGATTTCTAAGGGATGGGACATAATTATTGGTCTATCATACTACCCCTCTAGGGACGACTCCGGGGCAATTGTGGGGCTTTTTGTGAAGATGTGTCACCAGCTCCCGGATTATTAGTCCATATCAGTTTTGGACTATCGAGAAAAAACATGCGTTTGCATGAAATTAATTGCCCAAGTTATAATCAATTTTAAATATTTAAATTTTGTTTTCATAATTACAATAATAGGGCAAGGTGGGGTAATTTGGCACTGGTTTCTTTTAGCTCCTGAAAAGAACCCGCCATTATTTTTTTAGTCTTTTTATAGACCCATTTTAAATCAATTATTCATTAGTTTAAATATGTATGAGTGGCCTACCCAAACCGCTGAAGTAAGAAAATTCAAATTAAGATACATGTTCCCTATTTCATGATAAGACATTTTTAAAAATCTCCAATAAGAAGCATGGTTTAACGTAGTAACATAAATTTACATTTCACTGCTTTTAAAGATCATTGTAATCATTGCAGAACACATTCAAATAACTGTAAAACTTTTGGAAGAATCGCTAAAATTTAAAATAGTTAACAACCGCTAAAGGTAATAAAATTTGCTATAAAAAATAAATATTCTCATAGTGTTTATTTTGTAGATGAAAGAACGTTTATTTAGAACATTGTTCGTGTCTCAATAATGTAGTAATATTTATAGAAACACATTTTAAAAAAAATTTCTTTAAAATCGGGATATTTTTAAATACTTACACCGCTTATTTCACATTTTTATATATTTTTTAGTTTGAAACCATTAAACTTATCATAATGGAATATTTTTAATATAATTGCAGGCGGTGATTTAATGTCACTATTAATTAAAAAGGGTATATTTGAAGAACCTTTGGCCCGATTTTATATAGCGGAACTAACTTGTGCTGTGGAAAGTGTACACAAAATGGGCTTTATCCATAGGTTAGTAAAAATTTCTTTAATAGTGGCATTTTTAAATTAAAATCTTTTTATTTTTTACTAATAGAGACATAAAACCTGACAATATATTGATTGATAGAGATGGCCATATAAAATTAACCGATTTCGGTTTATGTACTGGCTTTAGATGGACTCATAATTCAAAATACTACCAAGAAAATGGTAAGTATCAATATTTTTGTGTAAGATTTACTTTTACCTTATACTTTTCTTCTTCTAGGAAACCATGCTAGACAGGATTCTATGGAACCTTGGGAAGATTTTTCAGATAATGGAACAAAACCTACAGTTTTAGAAAGGTATAGTCGATATTAATGTACATACAAATTGAATTTAATGAAATATTTTTCTCTTTTTTAATTATAGGCGAAGAATGCGTGATCACCAAAGGGTTTTGGCTCATTCACTCGTAGGTACACCTAATTATATTGCTCCTGAAGTATTGGAACGGAGTGGTTATACACAGCTATGTGATTGGTGGAGTGTGGGAGTTATTCTTTATGAAATGTTGGTAGGACAACCACCCTTTTTAGCCAATACTCCTGTAGAAACACAACAAAAGGTAGAGAAACAATAATAAATTACAATTTATTCTAATTTGTGTTAATTTGTGTTAATTTTTTATTCATTTAGGTTATCAATTGGGAAAAAACGCTACATATACCACCACAAGCAAAATTGACACGTGAAGCTACCGATCTTATTTTAAGACTGTGCTCATCATCCGACAAACGTTTGGGCAAAATAGCCGATGAAGTCAAAACTCATGACTTTTTCAAAGGTGTAGACTTTGCTGATATGCGTCGTCAAATTGCTCCATATATTCCAAAGATTGAACATCCTACAGATACATCAAATTTTGATCCAATTGATCCGGAAAAATTACGTTCCGATTCAAATATGAGTGGCGATGAATTCAATGATACCGATAAACCGTTTCATGGATTTTTCGAATTCACTTTTCGTCGTTTCTTTGACGATAAACTTAATCCAGATGTAATGGATGATCAGTCACCGGTATATGTTTAATATAAAAACAACAAAAACAAAATTTCAAGTGAGTTTATTTCATAAACGAACATAGGATTTATGATATTTTTTAGCGATTGAAAAATTAGTTCAAGAACAAATCAATGCATAGTCAATTTAATTTAAACAAATAAAAAGTTTTAACTTTATGCTACATGTATAAATACATAATAATTAAACACACATACATACATTTTTTACCTACATATACGTTTTGAGTAGTTAGCCCTTTTTATATACATACATAAATAAATACAAACATACAAACACAGTACATACATAAGTATGAACTTGAGTCATTGTCTCCATTTACCCCACCGTAACTTTAATTTGAATCCTTAGAAGAAGGTGGTTTATATAAAGCTCATTAAAACAATACAATTCAGAAATAAGTTCTAATTTAATTTATTAATTTAGTTAAAATGTTTGCCAAAAAAAAAGAAGATAAAGAAAAATATTTAAAGCAATACATTATAATTTTTTTTTATATTAAAGATTGCTAATTGGTGGATTTTTGAAAAAAAAAAACTTTAATAATTAGATGTTTTCTTCATGTAGACTATTTATTTTTAAATCAAACAATACAATATTTAGTTGTGGACAAAAGAATTGAAAGAAAGTTTAAAAAATCCATGCGGAATTAAGTTAATGGAAAAAAGAAATCATATTAATTAGCAGGACAGCGACATTCATCCAAATGCATGCTTGTAGTCAGTAGTCCAAAATCTATGTTGACCAAATATTTTTCCAAATCAAAGAATTTTCAACAAAATCGCATCGCCTTGTTATTGCATATTGTGTTATAAATGCATAATTTTGCATATTTAACCTCACAGTGCATATTTAACCTCAAAGTGCATATTTAACCTCAAATTTTAAGCAATTTTTTTTTTGCTTTTTTGAGTATATTTTTGGTGCATATTTTTTGGTTTTTGGTGCATAATTCAATATAAGGAGTAAGATCGGAAAAAACCCCGAAACACATTTTCATTAGGAATTGCTTTTGTATACGACACCGAACTTTTTTCCTTATCAGGTTATCTTTAGGAAGGTTGTCAGATTATGTGTACAAAATACATAACCGAAAAAAGTGAGTGATAGAGGTGTTTTTTTTGGTATCTTTAGTGTTCTAATTGCTACGAGCAGACCATTTTCAAAACAGTGACTTTATTGGGGATTATTAATAACACTGTGCTTCAAGAAAAATCAAGGATATTAAAGTATACTATTGAATAAACCAAATCGCCAAAGAGTTTTACAAAGTTAGTTCGAATTTCTGTTTTATGTCCTCTTGAAGTTGGGATATTTTTGACCATTTTTCCCACTATGAGCGAAATCAAAATAAAATATATTTGTTGGAATGTAATTGTGTGTACTTATTGTTTCATTGAACTCAATGTCGAAAAATATATTTGTTCATATATTTCAACAAATAGTAGGCGAGATAGGCATGGTCAAATACAAGGAAATCATCGTTTTTTGGTAGACATATATTTATTGTCTTTTTTCGAAACAAATCCAAACAATTCTAGGTTGAGTAGCCCATTAGAAGAATGGTGTAATACATTTTCGGAATTTATTCTGACTAAATCGTTTAAAAAATTCATTCTAATCTTTTGTATAATATACAGAATAAATTACGAAAATAAATTCTAGACTTTTAGATGAATGTGATCTAAAATTCTTTGCAACTGTTCAAAAAGAGACTGGTCCACCAAAAATTTATGATTTTTTTTATATTTGACCACGCCATCTCGCCTACTATTTATTTGTTGAAATATATATACATTGGGTTCAATGGAAAAATACATACACACAATTACATTCCAACAAGTATTGAACTATTTTATTTTGATTTACGCTCATATTGAAAAAAATGGTATAAAATACCTCAACTTCAACATGCACTAAAAATTAAATTCGGACTAATTTTGCAAAACATTTTGGCGGTTTTGTCCAATAGTCAACTTTCATTTCGCATTGTAACCATTTAATATCATTTGACTGTTCTGTAGTGCGATTCCTTAAATGGACCTGACTATGCTATTTATTTCCCTGAATCATTTCGGTATAATCACGAATCACACGTGGTTAAAAACATTTTTTCCAACAGTTGAAAATTTCATTTTGAAATGTTTTAAGATATATGGACTTTTTACATTTTACACTATAAGGCACTTCAAATCTGTTTGCTTGAATTACTTTCTTTAAGAGGCGCACAATTTGTGACGGTTTAAAGTTTAAAATTTCTAAAAATTATTAAAATTACATTTATTGATTGATTTCAAAAAATTTCGCATTGTATAA
Organism: Delia radicum; assembly: GCA_021234595.1. NCBI lineage: Eukaryota > Metazoa > Arthropoda > Insecta > Diptera > Anthomyiidae > Delia > Delia radicum. The sequence continues at coordinate 315,408,658 of CM037851.1, read as the reverse complement.
AACTAACATAGGATCGTCAATAAAATATTTAATACCTTTATTTTGTGCTTTCCAAAAAATCTTTGCAAATTCTGTGGTAATTTACCTAAAATCGCGGTTACGCGATGTTTTAAAGTGATACATAATCTAAAGAGAAAATGTATTTTCTACAAATTAATTACAAAAAACGCAGTTTTTTTTAACACGATGCAACTTATTCAATTTCATTTGGTCCATAAAATGGTTATTTATTAAAATCTTTTAATGCGCTCAAGATTTTGTGTTAAAACGTTGACAATACGTACAAATAGTATTAATTTTTTGTTTGAGATTCCTTGCTTTGTTATATTTGATATGCTAAAAACTGCTTTTTTAACAAAATTCACGATCATGTTCTTCAACAATTGCGACGGTCGTACTCTTTATCTGTTAATTGTTATTTCATGAAGGAGCGTCAGTGCCCATTACAAAAAACACCAAAAATTGGTTTTAATTTTGGACAAAATATGTATGTATGTATTTATTAGATGAGGACACGCCAATTGGGTACGTTTTACGACATTGTGTAAAATCAAATAGAATTCAAAAGTTGAAAGCCTCAAACAAAAAAAAATAAAATAACAAAAAAAAGTGAGCGTGTTTCAAACGATTTTATTCAAATTTTAAACTTTGCGTAATGATAACAATTATAAATATAGAGATATGGCCCTAAATTTTTGCATTCCTAAGAGTTAAAGTCTTCTTAATACAAACATATAAAATGCCTAAATTAAAAAAAAAAAAAAAATCACGACTATCTTTCAAACTCTAACGTCACCGAAAAATAATTATTTTGATATTCGAAACTGATACTATAACTGCTTAGCAAATTTAAATAAAATTGTGCCCTAAATAAAACTTATTACTTGCGAAACGATAGAAATTGACAATTACTTTCATTAAAAATACATGAAAGACAAATTTTCGTTATTTGTACCAAAATTTCTTTACCTTTGTAATGTGTAAACAGGCAGTTAGTGTGTGACTACAAATCTGTCATACACAGTTTTATATTATCTAAAGTTTTTAAAAAAATCGTGATTAAAATTTCTTATATTTAGGTTCTAAATATCGATTTCATTTAGTTTAATATGATTCATTTTACTCTGTTCGAAATTGAAGTACAATTTTACATTCTAAAAATGTGCAAACTTTAACATCAAATAAATATCAGAAATAAACTCCTAAGAAATGAAAACACATTATGTTCCGTCATCTATGTTATCTACTTTTGTCCACAATTATTGTTAGACATTTTTTTACTAGAGCAAGTTTTATACCATATCTATTTGATTTATTTGAAAACATCTAATTATTTTTATTTTTATAATTTATTTTTTCTAAATAGAATGAACTGAATTATAATATATATTTTTTTTTTTAATAGAATTATGTATAATGATTTTGTAAGAAATAAATATAATAATATTGTTATGTAAACTTTGAGTTTACAAAATAAAACTTTTTTTAAAACTATATTTTTTTTTTAACAATTGCTAACCTTTCAATCGTTTTATGTTTTAAACCATTAACATAATTTGTTCGATATATTACTTTTTGGTGCTTTAATGATGAAAAAAATAAAAGTTTGTTTAGATATCCTTACATCAATATTTGCAACAATTTGAAATTTCACGAATTTACAAAAAAAAAGTAAAATATTTATATTAAAAATAAAAAAAAAGAATAATCTATTCCAGCAGGCTGGAAAGAAAAAAAAAACTTTTTGAAAATAATTGGTTAAAATAAAAGAACATACCTTATAAATGATAATATAATAGGGAAAAATTAAATTATATTGAAGCCAAAAAATATGAAAACAAACAACAAAAATTCGACTACATATTTTTTTTTAAATATACTTAAATCTATTATTCTTATAAATCTACATACTATAAAAAGTCCTATCATGTTTAAGCTAGCCATATAAGCTGGTCTTATAAAATAAAAAAAACTCAAATTCTTAATAGGAATCATATCTTTCTAAAACACTTTTAAGCAATTATTAAAAGCACTTTTTACTACTTTTTTTCATTGTTTTAACTGAAATTTGTACTACATTTTTTGCGTTTAAAGAATGGTGTCGAAAATGCGGGGTTTTTGGTCCACTGAGAAAAACTCATTTTTACCAATTCGAGGTTACAGAATTAATATGGCCTAGAGATAAGTTTTCAAAGTTTAACTAATACAGCAAAATATTTTTCAAAACAATTGCCATTTCGAAAGATTTAAAAAATTCCCAGGTAGAAAAATACAAACGCTCATAGATTACATAGATATCAAAGTCTTCTACATGTGCTACCAAATGAAGTAACATGACGTTACTTATGAGAATATGTTGGACATACGTCCTATACCTATATATTTTTTTTTTTTTTGAGTTATTAAATGTAGATGGCGGTATAAACAATACAATACACAAATTGCCAAGTTATAGAAAGCGTTTAACCCGAACGCTTGAAAAAAGTATGCACCACAATTGTTGAAAGGGTGCCTGATGAAAACGTCTTCCGGTGGGCGCAATAAACGCCTTGTATAAACGACCTAGATCACTCGCTCAATGAAGTAAGCACCCCGATGGTAGGTCGGGATTATTGTAAACAAACCTATGGGCATTGAAAAATGCCTACTTCCACAGAATACCTCTGTAACAGTGAGGGGTTTTCCTTTACTTTTCCTTTCTTTTTTCTTTTTTTCTTTTCTTATAAAATTTAAAATGATTAGAAAAATTATAAAAGGTTAGACATATTCGATTCTTTAATAAAAATCAATTAAGTCTAATAAGTCCTCTTTATTCAATGACTTAAACAAGTCGAGAAGACAAATATATTTATCAGAAATTTTATGCTTCCTTCGGATATCATAATACTTGTCGCAAAAAAAAAAATCAAATGGTTGGCATTTTCAATAACACCACAAGAATCACACAGGTTGGAGTCAATTGCATTTATCCTCCATAAATATAGTTTGTCATAGGCATGACCAGACATTAAACGGTTTATTAGCTTAAAATCCTATACCTATATAAAAAATATTTGATTGTGTGTGGAAAAATGTGTTTTTAGTTAATAGAAGAAGAGTTTAATATCTATGTATCAGTGTTTGATTACACTATTCGCTAAGTTTCAATCCTCTTGCAATACGTAATATTCGAATAATTTTATGGCGCTGATCACAAATTTTAAAATCGCATAGTTAATTTATCGAGATATTTAAACTTTGTGATTTTCATTTTATCACTTTTGTCTGAATGCTGCGGAATCGAACATAAAGTGTTAAAAACTTATAAAAAAAGTTAAGTTTTCTTCGATCTTCTTTTAATTTATTCTTTTTAGTTTGAACGAGCTTAAGATCATTTATTTATTAATTATTTATTTCCAATATTTCGTCTCCACATTGGGTGACTTATTATACAATATTTATACATTATACAAATATTACAATTTGAAAAACTAATTTTAATAATTAAAAAAAAAAAAAAAAACTTATATACATATAATAAATTAAAACAAGAAAAAAAACTAGTTTTTCAAATTGTAATATTTGTTCCCTGAAGAAGTCACCCAATGTGGAGACGAAATATTGGAAATAAATAATTTAAGTATAAATGATCTTAAGCTCATTTAAACTAAAAAGAATAAATTAAAAACTTATATTAAAATGATGTGTAGATAGTGAAGGCCTTTTTTGGTATTTTATAGTGTTATTATTTTTTTGTATTTTCCCCGTACTGTTGGACTTTCTTATGTGGACTTGAACAAATATTAGGAGACAAAGCTATTAGGCTAATATTTATATTTAAAATTTTAATTAAAACCAAATTTAATGTTTATGTTATCATCAGGACAACCACAAATATGCTCTTAAAAATCGATTGAAATATGCTCTTAAAACTTAAAAAATATGATCTTAAAAACACATTTTTCTTAAAAAAACGTATTTTTAAAACTTAAGTTTTATTAGTACAAGGACCAACTGCAGTGGGTGTAATTTTTTTAAATTTATTTTAATTGTCACGCAGAAAAACTTTACTCAGCGAAGCCAATAAACTGTCTATCACATAGGAGAAAACCCCTAAGCCCGACCGAAGGCCAGTCACGCAGAAAAACTTTGCTTAGCGCAGCCACTAAACTGGCTATCACATAGGAGAAAACCGCTAAGCCAGGCCACGCAGAAAAAATTTCCTAAGCGAAGCCGGGCTTTGAACGGACTGGAGAAGAAAGCCCTTAAGCCAATACATTCTGTACTATCACCTACACGCGGTTATCCCTGGGTTATGCCAACGATAGAAACTGAAAAGTCATATTTTCAAAGTCATATTTTAACATTTTTTTTCGAACGCGCACCTTACACTCAAAAAAAGTTAGAAAAATCAGCTAAATTTATGCTGGGAGCATTTTTTAAAATTGCTGATATTAGCAATTTTTCTGCAAGGATCCTCAAAGCAAAAACGTACCTGACTTTACAGACTTTTTTTTTGAGTGTAGCTTAAATTTTAATTAATCACTTAAATGCTTTGTTTTGGATTTTTCGCTTGGCTATCATATTTTTTTTAACGTTACATAATTCTTTTTATACAAAAACCAAACAGAAAAAAATTAAGATAAAATCCGTAATATCTCAAAATTCTACAAATTTCGACTTAAGCGATTTTGCTAAAATTACACAGATATATTTCTAAACCGTTGAGGTTTTTAAATTTGTTCCTATAAAAGTGCATCTTAAATAATATAACACTTTCAAAAGGAAAATCTTGATTGTTTTCAAAAGGCTCAAATTGTCATTTAAAAATCTTTTAATTAGTGCTCCGATGTTGTTTAAATGGACTTTTTAAAAGATTTGTTAAGCTTAAGTTGCCAATTTTTAATTTTTTTTCGAATCTGTCAACATTTTCTGGGTGGATTTTTTTAAAGCTTTAGTTATGACACTAAGTTCCGAATACTGAATGTACCGTTAGCTACTAACTGGGACTTCAACTGACACTTTTGTTGTGGCTTCCCATATAAATTTTGAATTTAACTGTTTGTTAAATGTTGTGTGTAAGAAATATAATTTTAAACTTTAAGAACACGAATATTTTTAAACTTTTTAGATCTGCCAAGCGTCTTTTGAAGTATGACAGTTTTTAGTGAAAATCATGTTCATTTAAAAAATTAAACCATATTCGAGTTTAGCATCCTAAAATTAGTTAAAAATTATATATCACACTTTTTGTTTTTCAGAAAATAATTTTTTTTGGCTAAAGTGCACTTTATGGGGCGTAACGAAATTAAAAAAAAAGTACATGGACCCCTCCGGAATAAAAAAAAAAATTTTTTTTGTTCTGGAGTTAAGGGGGCCGGGCCCCCTTTGGCCCCCAGGCCCTAAAAACTGATACACCACCGAATATACAAGTATGGGTATTCAAATCAAAGGAAATTTTCTCCCGATTCCAAAAATAGTATTATTTTTTGGATAAGTGAACCAGGGCGGCAACCAGAGCCATTTTAAACCCCCAAAAGGGGGGTAAAAAAAAAAATGCAAATGTTAATGAAAAAAAATATGACCCCCTCCGGAATAAAAAAATAAAATTTTTTTGTTCTGGAGTTAAGGGGGGCGGGGCCCTCTTTGGCCCCCAGACCCTAAAAAGTAATTTACATTTTGTTTGTTAAATAAATTTTATATAAAACGATTTTGTGGCCACGGATTTTATTCAGGATATTCAAGACTTTCAAGATTTTTCATGGCTATAATCAAAAAATTTGCACTCATAGCAGAAAAAGCTACTAAAAATTACGTTGCCGAAAAAACTGCTTAAATGAACATATTTTAAATATTAGTACCATAAGGACAGCAAAAATTAAACATTTAAATTTACAAAATGTTAGTTAAATTCAAGTTAAATTTTAGTTATTTGAAAATAGCAATTTAATTTGCCAAAATCAGCCAAAATATTTTCTGAATATTTGAAGACAAAAAACTGCAAACAAATATTGTAATATTTACAAATTGTATTTTTAATATATTTACTTCAGATTTAGTTGAATGCAAATATAATCCTGCTAAAATAAAATATTTGAAAAAAAAATTGTATACTGCTGATTTCAGAAGAACATATTTTTATTCGCAAACAAGAAAACTTTGAAAATTTATAATTTTTTTGTGATTATTTTTGTCTTCAAATATTAAGCAATTTTTTTGTTTACCCTGAAGATGTTAACAACAGATTCGTAAAAAATTATTAAAAAGTGGATTACTATCATCAAATTGTGAACTTTTGAGACTCCTTAAGAAAACATAAGAAACAAATTTAAAAACGGGCAATCCTAATTAGCATCCCAATCGCTAGAAAAGAGCAAGCGACTTAAAAATCTCGGAAATAAAACGTATATAAATTTGTTTCGAAAGCCCTAATTTTATTTATAGGGGCTATATATATTTTATTATTAAAAAGTAACTGATTAAATTAATTTTCGGTTTAACCAAGCAAAGTTTAACTGACATTCTAAAAACTAGAATTGGGTATTGACAAAAAAAAAAAAAAATACTCCACCAAAAATGAGTTTAGGGTTTAAAAATACTATATTTCCGATTTCAGATTGTCACCATTTAAAAAAAAAAAATCTGTAGACAAATTTAAAAGTTATGATAAACAAGCCTAAAAAATTTTGGAGAGGTCAACCCCCTAGCACATCTAAAGGCTTGAGGTCCGATGAATCCGAATCTGGAATCACAATTTCTCCATCACATCAGTTTTTCGATATATCTTAACATAAAGTTTAGAAACAACTGTTTTCTTGCTGCATTCGAGACGTTATAAAATGACATATTTACAACATTTTTTATATCATCTGAAATTCCTACCTACACTGTTAAAAAAGTTCATATATGTTCATATAATATCGGAAGTGTATGTGATTCCATATATACAAACTGTACTCATATATGGAGGTATATGAGAGTTTCATATTTTCAAAAGCGTCTCATATATGAACACATATGAAAGTATATGGGCAATTCCTGGGCGACGGAAGCGACATTCACACTTTTTGTTGAGCCAAAAACAATAAAGGAATAAAAAGATGCGGTATATATCCTCAGTATATTGAAGCAAGGAAGGGTACTAAATTTGAGGATAAACATTGGGCAGAATCTATAATGTAATAAAAAGATATAAGCAAATATCAGCGAGAAACGGACGCGACAAATGTAGAAGTTATTTAACGCATCTTTATATTCCTTTATTGTTTTTGGCTCAACTAAAAGTGTTCGAATGCCGCGTCCGTCGCCCAGGAATTGCCCATATGTTATTTCATATACGCAATAGGGACAAATATGAAAGTATATGAAATCACTTATGTGCAAAGAGGAATCATATATGAACATATATGGAAAAAATATGTGACTCCATAAGCCCAATAAGGACTCATATGTGAACAAATCATTTCTCGCGTTATAGTGTTGCCATGCTTAAAGTCCTTCCAAGGAAAGCATCACATTAATAAATAGGAAGAATTTCCTGAGTGTTGCTTCTCTTAAAAAACAGTTTACAATTTCATTTAAAATTTTGATCATTATTAAATCTTACTATTAAATAGCAAATTTAAAGTTTCCTTTAAAATGTAAGAGAACAAAATTTAAATTTTTAAGTACATAATCCGTTTTTTGTCTGTAAGGTCCTGTTAAAAAAACATATAATATAAATATTGTTCACAATGTTTAAATTGAATGTCATCGTATTATACTTTCTTTTAAAGATATTCAAAATATCGTATTAACGGCAAATATTTCGTTCTGATGCGATAATAAACATAATGTTTGCGCTGACAAAACTACATAACATACCCAGCAAAAATAATGCGAAGTAGTTCCAAATAAACAACATTTTCATTACACACAAAGTAGCTACTACTACTGATTTTTCTGATCTAATGCCTGTCTTTTAGATCAGTTCCTAAACTTAGCATATAATGTCATCATATACAAGGCTAACTAGTAGAAATGTCACGAATGTTCGGTTACAATTCGGTATTTGACATACTCGAATGGAACCGGGAGTTAGTGTTTTCTGACATTTAAATTCGAAAAAAAATGATTACAAAATATCAGACTTAACAATAGTTTTCCTTCTTTTCAGTTCAACGAAAAACTCTTATTTTGCTTTGTTTTTAAAGCTGGAAAGCTGTTTAAAAGTTTTTTTAATTATAACCTTTTAAGCACTACTACAGATCCATATTATCACTCGGTAAATAAGATGTGACTTGGCATTACACTAATTTAAAATAACAAATTAAGTTCTATGAAAAAGGACACCCAAAAATACAACCTTTCATAACCTTACATATAGTACTTTTAATAAAGTGAAGTTTGAGGAATTTGCATTACCTCCGTCCTATGACAACCCCATGTTAAAATCATGCGTGTTTCAACTCAATTTGCACTACATCTGAATCCGTATATGTGATGATTTTACTACATCTTTTCCACTCTTTTTTCGCTGGGTACCTGTTTTACCGTTTGAAACAACTTTTTTTTATTACAATTACAGTTAAAATACAGGCCTTTTAAATAATATTGATCTTTTATTAAAACAGTTTTTTTAAAATACAAAGTTTTCTAAAAAAAAAAAATAACAAAAATATATTATATATAAACGTATATGGATGACCATATAAAATAATATATGAACATATATGACTATATTTGTCCATATATGGAAATGTAGGTTAATTTTTCTAGTATGTACGAATATGGATGACTATATATGATAATATAAATAATACATATATAATATATGAACTTTTTTGACCGGGTATTGTTTTCAAAACTCATTTTTAATCTTTCCAATATCTTATTAGGTTTTTGAGATAACTTAACATAAAGTTTAGAAAAACCCGGTTTTGTCAATATTCGGGACGTTATAGAATCGCGTATTATAACTTTTTCACAAAATTTGTTATATTATCCGAAATTTCTACCTAATGTTTGCAAAACTCAAACCCGGGTTTTTCTAAACTTTATATTAAGTTACCTCAAAAACCTAATAAGATATTGTAGAGGTAAACCCTGAGTTTTGAAAACAATACCCGGTTAAAAAGTTTATATATGATCAAACAGATAATTTATATGATCATATATGGTCATCCATATTCGTACATAGTAGAAAAGTGAACTGATTATAACACACATTTTGTACATATTTTTAAATTTGTCTTCAAATTTTTTTTAAATAGGTGTTTCTAAAATCGGAAATATGTGCTTTCAAACCGTATATTCACTTTTTGTGCAATATTTTTTTTTTTTGTCAATACCTAATTATTGACAATAACATTTTCCACATTTTAGTTCAATGGTCCTCACTCGAAATTATAAAAGTAATTTTACGTTTTTCTCTGTTGGTGAAAAATCTTAATATTTTCGTTCTTATCTTTCTCAAACTACACTATAATAGTATCAACATTTTCTAAACATCCCTGCCACCAAAAAAAAAGCTCCAAAATGAGTCAGAAATGGGCTCAAAAAATATTATTAAAATTTTAAATTTTTGTATGAAAATGAGAATTTATAGGCTTAAAAACAAATCTTCGGAGCCTTTTTTTTAAATTGTTCATAAAATATTCAATTTCATTTACATTTCTGAAGAATTGCACTGCTAAAGCATTTTTTTAATTAACCTTCGCACTACCGATACCCACCCGGGTGGGTTTCTTTGATTTTCAATCATTAATAACTTTACGGTTTTTGGTCGAAACAATAAATACTTTGGACTCAGTGACTAATTTTTTTATTTTTACCAGAAACTGTTAAGTTATTCAAGATTCGATTATTCCTTCATATTTTTTTTGTTTGTTTTTAAAATTTTCTACGTCGTTACCCGAAACCCACCCAGGTGACTTGGTTCTGAATTTTGGTATTTTTTTTATAAAAATTGTCTTTAAATAGTATAGAAAGCATAATTATTATATAAAAACATTGGTTTACTCATATAGTATTCAAAATATAAAATAATTTTGACAAATTTATCTTAAATTGTAGCGTGAATTAGATTGGCCCATATAACAATGTTCGCATTTTGTTTGGGTACAGGCGTGTTCAGCACATACTGGTTTCTTACATGTGAAGCAGGACTGTCTAGTATTTCTTAATTTTGTGCTCTCCCGACATATGTAACACTTGCCCTTATGTTTAATTCGACCAGTAGCATCACGTTCTAGTGGTTCGTCTTCAACAAATTCGTCATCGACACTTGTACCCAAGATTTTCTCTCCTGAAATAAGTTTTCAATTTAGCTACATAATTTTAAACCAATAGTTACTAAAAACATACCTAAGACGCATTCAATGGCTGTCTTGATTCCAAATTTGCCAACAACAGCCTTATTTTTGGACCGAGATTTTATGTGTGGAATACAAAGTTCTTCTCCCAACTGCTCCAGAAATAGTCGACGACGAAAACTTTTGACTGTTCCTTCTGAATTGTTTTCCATAAATATTACATAAGCTGCAAGAGCTGCTGTATCAATAAGGTTATAGAATAAAGCCAGAGGCCAACGTCGTGTTCCTCTCTTGCACGTGTACTGAGACAAAATTTTGTCCATAGTGTCTACTCCGCCTTTTGTTTCGTTATAATACGTAATTACTTCTGGTTTTTCTTTTGGTCCAGTAAAATTTTTATTGTGGTGCATTGTAGACATTAGAACTACAGCTTTGTTTTTTGCGGGAACGTAAGACACTAAGGTCACATTTTCTGAAAACCCAAAAAGACTTGAGTTTACATTTCTAGATTTTGGAGGCTTAGATTGTTCTGGCAAATATCGTTTATTTTTCATCAAGGTACCAACAAACGTTAATTTCCAAGAAATCAATGCCTTGGCCAGTGGGAAAGATGTAAAAAAATTGTCCGTAGTCACATTTCTACCAGTTCCTTTGTATGGAGCAACCAAATCTTTGACAACACGTTCGCCTTGATTTACATCTCTTGTAGGCCAACTTACCTGTATATATTTGACCATTTAACGGACAATAGGTCGAAGAGTCACAGGCCCACCAAATGTTTATACAATATTTGGCTTCGACCTCTAAATGCCAGCAACTGCTCATCCACTGTAATGGACTCATGTGGTTGGTAATGAGATTTCAAATTTAACGGATAACGGTATTTTCTACATTTTTTTGTTATTATTCATTTCTTCATCTCTTCTTTATTAACCCATTGTAAAATATTGGAGAAATGCATTTTTTTATTTAAAATACGTGGAAAACATAAAGAACCCACCCGGGTGGGTTTCGGTACACTACGTATATAAAAACCTTTGGTAGTGCGAAGGTTAAATAATTTTCTTAAAATTTTTGTGTCTTTTATGATTCTTTCTGAAATGCTCACATTTGCGTCTACAATATGAGTAATTTTTGACAATAAAATTGAAAGTTATTAAATTGACGATAAAAGTAAAAAGTTGTCAAATTTGTGTGTAAATTTTTATTGTTTCGGGTAAATTGGATTCCTTTGGAAACCCGTAGTATTAGCGTCGAACAGATCTTTTATCTGTTCCATGTGAAATTGTTATTCGTACCAGTCTCATTAATTGTCCTTTTTAATTGTTGACGGTAAAATTTTGAAATTTCAAAAATATGTGTGTTAATGTTGATTAATTTTTGACTCATAGAATATGAAGGAACCCTCAAAAAACTATCAAAATTTTGCTGACTGGGATTTTTATTTTTTAATTATATTCTACCATTTAAACAATATGAAAGTTGTATGCATAATTTGAACAATTTAGGAAATTTTGACACTATTTAAATCTGGCCGATATTGCATCAGTCTTCTGTTACATGCTACTACATACAAGTCTCGACCTATATTTTTTACAATAGCGAATTTTCCGATTAAACTTTTGCTAAAGAGCAAAATAACATTGTTGAGGAAAATCATATAATTTGTTTTAGTAATAAAAACTGAATGCCTTTTAAAAGAACAAATTAGTTTATCTATAAATTATACTACGTCTATTACTATACTATATTTCAAAACTATTTTGTAAAAATACTTTTTTTATATTAATTACTATTTTATAAAATAAGCAAAAAATATAACACTTTCGTTGGAAAAAAAAAACACTATATGAAATCAGTGGTTAATATGCAAAAAATTCTAAATGTGAGGCTAAAAGTCTCGACGAATTTTGTTATATAAACATTGGTCCTTCGAACACATAGTTCTCAAAATATACACCAATAAGGTACCAATGCCGTTTAAAAAGTCTAATAGTTAAAAATTCTAAGAATACGATTTTTTTCAAAATTTAACGGTGAGAACAAATTAAATATACTTTTAAAATGACCTAGTGTAGATTGTTAGTCACTTTTCAATTTTTAGAATTTTTAATACACCCTCAAAATCTGAAGCTTTGGATAAAAAACGTTTTTTTCAAGACTTCATGTACTAAAATGTTTTTTCTTAGTCAGTTTTGACCCGATTTTAAATTTTTGAACGGTTTTGGAAAGATGAATAGTTTATATAGCATTCCAAAAATATATATGTATATTTATACTTTTAACAAACCCGTGTGGAAATATTATTAAAAATGAAAATGAAAATTATTCAAGTTCGAGGCCATACTCTATATTTCTTTATTAGGATATTGTCCTAACAAATAATCTATAAAGTTTTTTGTTTTCAAATTTATTATTTGACCCTTTCAGGAATGTGTTGATAGATCTATTTCGGGAATTTTATAGGTTCCCATCATCAGAACACGTAACAATCCCATGCCAAACATCAAACATTCATATAAACTAGTTTACTCACTACATGAGAACTAATATACATATGAGCTTAAAGTTAAAGATTATAACCATTGATCAAAAATAAATTGAAAACTATAGATCTATCAACACATTCCTGAAAGGGTCAAATAATAAATTTGAAAACAAAAAACTCTATAGATTATTTGTTAGGACAATATCCTAATAAAGAAATATAGAGTATGGCCTCGAACTTGAATAATTTTCATTTTCATTGCACAATTAAAGGGGAAAAAAACATAATTTTTATTTTTAATAAAAATTATATCAAAATTATTAAAAATGTTTAAAATTTTCAACGTTTTTTTTTAATTTTTTCTCATTTATTTTCTTATACATTTTTTAAAAACATATTTTTTCCAGAAAGTACGTTAAATGCTGAGTAAATTGAGTCCATTTTGTTAAAATCGGTTAAAATTTTTAAAGTTACAATTTTTTGTGTATAATAAAAAGTAACGGTAAAATTTTTTTGCGTCTTAACCCTCAAATCCGCATAAGCTTTTTTGCAAAGAAATTTATACCACTTGTTCGGCACGAAAAATAAACAATATGTTCTTCTACAAAATTTTTCCGTTGCATATTTTAGGCGATATGGGCCAAAATAGATTTAAAGTGAAAGTTGTGTTCATTTAAAATATTTGTTTTTTGAAATTTTACGAAATTTTAATTTTAACGCTTTTTCACTTCCAAACCGTGCCAAGCACACAAAAAATTACTTCACAAAATATTTAGTAAATTTAGTTTTCTGTCCAAAAGTCTTAAACACTTATTATAAAAAACCTCATTTGACGCACTTATGGACAATTTAAAAATACCTCGCCATACACATTACATTTGTATTCTAAAGAAAAAACTGTAACTTTAACAGTTTTCAACTGATTTTAACAAACAAGGACTCTTAAGTACTTTCAAGAAAAAATAAGAAACAAATAGGTTTTTAAAAAAAGTACAGTTGTTTTTCGATTTAACGAACTATATAATGTCAGCCCTGTTTGTTAAATTGAAAAGTTCGTTAAACCGAGTACTATTTATTTATTTATTTCCCATGTTTTCTAATGTTTACACCACAAACGATCGTACAAGAATGCTTAACTCCAAAAGTAAACACATTCTCGTTGGAGAATCCCCTTTCTCTATATGTCTATTGCTTTTGCATATTGTTTGCGGAAATCTTTGTATTTGCATCTCATTCTATACTTAAGACTCTAATTTTGTATTTGTTCGTTATATCGAGTACAAAATTACGGTACAAAGTTACGGTGTTCGTAATATAAGGTACTCAATTCAAAATTTTTATGAGTTCGTTAAATCCCGATGGTTCGTTAAATCGGAAAACTACTGTATTAGTAAATAAAATCGCCAACGATGAAAAAATTATAAAAAAAAGGTGGAAAATTTTAAATATTTGGGATATTTCCACATCAGTCGCGGATCCAGGGAGAGGGAAAATAGGACATTTCCTCCCAAAATGAATTTTTTCAATATAAAAATGTTAAAAATAATAGAAAGTATTGTAAAAACACTCTTACTTCCACCCCCCAAAACCTTTTCCTGGATCCGCGTCTGTTCCACATATACATATTTTTGAAAAGCCTAACAACTATACATCTTTCCAAAACCGCCCAACAATTTGAAATCGTTTTAAAACTGACTAAAGGTGCATTTACATTACCCTCGAAATCCAGTTTAAAGGGTTTAATAGCTTTGAAATCAATAAAAACCACAATATTTAAGCAATTATAAAAAAATAAATTAATGGTTTATTCAAAAAATTCTTTTTGCGATAGATATTGGATATTATTAATTTATTTATTTATTTATTAAATATTGAAAGGTCGAATAAATACAACTTTAAAATTAGATATTATTCTAAAAATTATAACTTAGAAATCGGGTGCCATCGTAACCTGAAAAAAATTTTTTAATTATTTTTCACACACGCATAAATTCTTTAGTCCCTAACGTAGCCGAATTTTAAAATTTTTGATTTGCATTAAAATGGTACGAGGGTAAACTCAAAAAACTAGAAAAACACCCAAAAAAATCGTTGTTTTTTATTTTTCAAAAAAAAAAAAAAAATACTAGTCAAAAATTTAAAAATATCTCTAAGTTAGGGACTTCACTTTCAAGTCCTCCAGAAAATAAAAAAAAACCGATTCAAAATCGTTCCACCCGTTAAGGCTGCTCAGTGGCACCCGATTTTCAATATCTTGTTTTGAGAAAAAAAAAACGTAAATATTGCTCGTGTAAAATATAGGGCAAGGAGTTTGTTTAACAAGCTGTTTCTGCGATTCATACAGAAAAAAGTTCAAACTATTGAAATATAAAACAAACAAAATTAAAAAAAAATAATAATAATAACAGCTAAAGCTAGTAAACCCCGTAAACTAGATTTCGAAATCTAGTTCGTGTATCATTTAATACGCTACCGTAAGATCGAAATCTAGTTTAAACTCGATTTCGATGGTAAATGTAAATGCAGCTTAAGTTAAAAATATTTTGTTGCGTGGACTTATGGAGTTATAATTGAAATTACACTGCACACTGCAATTGCATTATCCTTTGATTCCATTTGACTATCACTTTTAAAAAAAAAATTATTTTAATAAAATTTTCGCACTGATCAGCTGTTGAAGAAAAAAAACAGAGACTGTGTCAGAAGCAAAAAACATGTACGTTTGTGACCAAATATTATAAACCTTATGTAAAACAGCAATTTTGACAGACATGCACAATTACATGTGACTTGAAAATTTGACATGTCAGATGACAAATACATGTCGTGTATATGCACCTTAAGTTAAAAATATTTTGTTGCGTGGACTCTTGAAATTCTGAAAATTAAAAAAAGAGATTTACTCAACCCGGAGTACTGTAAGTTGTACTTTTAGGTCATTTTAAAAGAATGTTTTCACAGTCACTCATCACTAATCTTGATTACGAATTATTATAAAAAAAAATTAAGAACAAAAGTTAAAACAAATCTAAAATATTTTTAAAAAGCAATTTTTACATATATTTTTAAAAATCCCTTTAATTTACTGATTTCATATAAAATTTTTAGGAATTCATTAAATTTAAAGTGTTATTTAACAGAGCCTTATAAAAAAGTGCCTTTAAAAGAAAATTAAAAAAAAAAAACTGCAATATTATTAATACTAATTGAAATAAAAGTAAAACTATAATTAATTGTATGTATAATTTGTTTTAAGCTGTTTCACAATTATAATTCTTTTTTTTACTAAAAAAAAAAATGTCACAATCTAAGCCCTTATTATCTACAAAACTCTACTGATAAACACTTTTAAATACTATTTTTACTGTCATTAGAAATTTTATATAAAAAACTAAAAAAGAATATTGAAAAATAGTATTTAAATTGCTGTTTTTAAAATGAATTCTTGTTTTCAATTTATTAATGTTTATAACAATTTTTAAAACTTTATTTTTTTTTTTTTTTTTAATTTCTGTGTTTTATTTGGTTGAAAACTTTTCTTTCTATGCTCATATTATATTATTAAAACGTCTATTATCATTTTCTTTTTAATCGTTAATTGTAGTTTAATGCTATTTCTGCTAATAAATTATGAATTTAGTAAATTTTTAGTAATTTATACATAATATTCACACATTAATTTTATAATCTAAGTAAAAAACAAATATTTTTTACTAAAAAAAAAAATAAAATTAAATAAAACAAAACTGTTACAAAAGATATGAAATATTCATTTAATTTGTGTAACATTTTTTTTAGTATAATTAAGTTTTAATTTCTAATCTAAAGAAAGAAAGAAGTTACAAATATTATTATATTTTATAATTAAAAAAAAAAAAAAAATCAAAAGATTAAATAAAAAAATGTATCGTAGTTGTTGTTCATATTTTATTATTTCTTTATTATTTTTTATTATATTTTAATTCGTTGTACATATTCTATATATTTAAATAATTAATAAAAACAAATCAAAAAATAAAAAATATAAAACTTTAAATTAAAAAAATTGTTTAGCAAGTTTGTTATAATTTTTATTAAAATAAAAATTGTGTTTTTCGACCTTTAATTGTGCAATGAAAATGAAAATTATTCAAGTTCGAGGCCATACTCTATATTTCTTCATTAGGATATTGTCCTAACAAATAATCTATAGAGTTTTTGTTTTCAAATTTATTATTTGACCCTTTCAGGAATGTGTTGATAGATCTATTTCGGGAATTTTCTAGGTTCCCATCATCAGAACACGTTTTGAAAGTTTTTCAATTTATTTTTTGATCAATGGTTATAATCTTTAACTTCAAACTCATATGTATAATATTAGTTCTCATGTAGTGAGTAAACTAGTTCATATGTATGTTTGATGTTTGGCATGGGATTGTTACCGCTTTCAAAACGTGTTCTGATGATGGGAACCTAGAAAATTCCCGAAATAGATCTATCAACACATTCCTGAAAGGGTCAAATAATAAATATGAAAACAAAAACTCTAGATTATTTGTTAGGACAATATCCTAATGAAGAAATATAGAGTATGGCCTCGAACTTGAATAATTTTAATTTTCATTGTTTAGCAAGCATATATTCCGTGCAATTTTTTTTTTTTTAAACTTGGTAGGAAGATTGGTTGGTTTTCCTGCCAGTATGCATTTTTAGTAAATTTTATACTCTAACCGCGCCCCCTAGAGGTGGTAGAATTAATAAAAATTTAAATTTTTACGCTTTGTTAATATTTTTTTAAAAAATCTAATTTTTATTTATTAACAAGTCAAACTTCTACCAAAAAATTCCAAACAAATTTTGATTACTGTTTTCTTACTATTTTTAGGATTTTTTTTTTTAAATTTTCTTATTTTTAGACATTTTTTCCAAATTGTTATTTGGCAAGTATAATTGCTCAAATTTATGTTTTTTTTTTTTTTGCTGGTTGCGAGAAAATAGTTAATTTTTGATAATAAAACGAATTAATTTTTGCATGCTTTCATTTTTACAATAACGGAAAAATCTTGATTTAATCAGTAAATTTTTTTCAAAAAGTAGAAATTGAACAAACAATTTTTCTAGTTCTAAATATTTTCTTATATGGCTTAATCGAAACCAGCTTTTGATACGCCACTCGTCCTTATATTTTTAAATATTTTTTGAAAAAAAGTGCTTTAAAAATAATGTCAAAAATAGTTTTTCCAAATCATTGTATGGAACTACAAATTTTAAGATTTTTTAAACCATGTTTGTAGCAGACTTTCACATGCTTTTTATTGCGTTGTTATATCGCCTTCCTATCAGAAGTTACAGGCTCTTAAAAATTGGCGTGTCTTTAAAGACACGTTGGAAAAAATAGGTTAACCATCAGTTTAGATTTTATTTGAGAAACAACAGGAAATGTGCTAGTTAAAGTCCCATTTAGCTAACTTGGCATTCATTCCTTTACATAGTGTCCACACTAGATATTAACTTTAATATTTTTATGTCAGCAAACTTTAAATTCAATCGCAGAGAAAATTATGCAGTAAAACCCGGTTAAGACAAACTCCGAGGAACCAAAAAAATTAGTTCGTCTTAAGCGAGGTTCGTATTAAGCGGGTTTTTTTTAACGATAAAAAATATGTATTTATTAAAACAAAAACAAAAAATAAAAAATAAAATTAGCATTTCATGCATTCACAATTACAAATTCAATTAAAATTCTTCATTTTAAAAAAAAAAATGAACGATTTCATTCGTTATAAGTTTTTCTATTACCAAAATATGATTGTCAGCTTTTTCGGCACACGATATTGTTCGAATATATCACTTGACAAATTTTCAACATCGGGAGGATTAACAATTTCCAATATTTCTTCACCTGATAAAGTATGTGAGGTCAAAACATTAGCATCTATAACTAGAAAGTCATCCACGGATATGAAATTCATATTAGGTCTATCCCATTAAACGGATAGAGAGTGTACTAAACATGGTAATTTGTATGAAAACGAGTTTTTGGAACAGTTCGTAATAACCGAGGGTTCGTATTAACCGAGTTCGTATTAAAAGATGTATTTTATATGAAAATTGTTGCCAAAACGTCGGGACTTTTAAATTAGTTCGTATTAACCGAGGGTTCATCTTAAGCGAGTTCTACTATATTATGTGTGGACCACACTCAAAGGTTGAAAATGCTTAATTCTTTAATTCAATTTTGTTAAATGAATGAAATTTTACTTAAATTTCATTCCGAAAAAGCATTCATAAGGAATGAATTCTTAGCTTAATTCTTAAAAGCTTTAAATAATATGAATGAATCCTATTTTGAATGAATTCTATCTTGAATGATTCAAAATTTTCTTAATTCATTTAGTAAAAGGGTGAATGAAGAAAAATTAGCTTTCATTCATTTAGTCAAATGATTAACGAAAGTTGTCATAATTTAACTGAAATATTTACATAAAACAAAAGCAAATTGCTTAAAATTAGTCTAAAACAAAAGAAAAACTCGTTTTATGATTTGTTATTGCATGTGTTGTATTAAATGAATTATACTAAAATTTCTTCATTCAATTAGTAAAATATTGGATGAACATATAATTGAATTCATTCAATTTCGGAATTCATTCAGTATCTATTAAAGCTTTTGAATGAAGCTAGTGAATGAATTCTTAGGAAATGGATCAATGGAATGAAATATATGCATTTTTTAATTCTAAATTCAATTTTTTGTGAATTAAGCTCAAATCGAATTAATTCTTTCGAAGCTCTGACCGCACTATACTGTTAGAGTTAGTATTATATCTGATATCAAAATAGCGTTGTTATGATAAATCTCTAAACAAAAATATCATGGTATGGGCTGTCAAAATACACACACATAAATAAAAGATTTTAAACAAAAAAATAAATAAAAGTTAAACTCCTAAAATTAAAAAAATACAAGAAAATTATATGAAATTAAAATTTGTTTAACTGTTATAAATCAATTAAAAGTTATTTTTTAATCGCATAGTTGAAAATTTAATGATTAAAATGACGTCTTTACTCAACGGGAGACAGAAAATTATGAGAAGGCATGAAATAAATATGAATACGTGTTCTCCACCCTAAACATTAATATGAAATTAATTCCGTTATTCTGTTGGCGTTCTCGCACATATTATATCCAGTTCAAGATATATTTATAAGGTAGTTTTAGTAGCCTAACTGCTTATCTTCCTCTTACCTGGTTTTGACATTTCTTACATGGTTTTGGCAGAACAAAGACTGTATCTTGAGTATTTTAAAATGTCAAAACCCTGTTGTTTTTGTATTGTTTGTAGTTGTTTGTTGTAGTTGTTGTTCTAGTGAAACTACCTATATCAATATATCTTGATCCAGTTTAATATCTAATATGGACTCCTTGTGAAGATTCAAAATAGTCATATTTTTGTGTTTTATTTTAATTATTCAATAAATTTTATAAAATTCTTTTAAATTTAATGATTTTTGTTTGTTTTAAACGTTAAAAAAGTCAAAAAATAATGACAACTGAATTTTACCAATATCTTAGCAATAATTGTTAACGAATATTGCTAAGTACTTATTGCAACATATATTGCCGGCAATAAATATGTACGCAATTGTGTGGTCCACACTAGAGAAAATATAGTTTTGACATTTGCTTTAATTCATTTTTACATATTTATCTCTAGTATAGACTGTGGGTTAAGAGAATATGTCTGCATTTTTATATTTGTATTCACAAATTCTATAGCTCTAATATTCGTTAAGATGTAATTTTTTTGAAGCCTGAGGGACAATTCACATGTTATCCATCTCTCTCCTTCCATATCTACTATTTCCCAAGGTATCAATTATGTGTATATTTTACCACACACGACAATGAAATGACACCTAAATCATTCTCCTTTTAACAGCCTAAATGTAAAATTTTTTGTTGCATCGGCTTTATATGACATTTGTAAGCCATGAGATGAATAATCAAAATTAGTTCCATCCCCGAAACGATAATGATCTAGAGTCATTTCATTGTAGTGTAAAAAAGATACATAATTTATACCCAGTATTAATTATACAAATTATTGTAAATTCTGTTTTGAAAATAACATTTTGGTATCATCAATACTGAGAAATAGTAGATATGGGTGGATAGCGTGTGAATCAAGCTAGACGTATATGTAGGGTCGCCAGACGTACTTTTTTCAGCAGTACGCGTACTTTTTTTTGGTCAATGTACTGTTTTCTGCATAACCCCTAAAAAAGTACGCTAAAGTACTTTTTTTTGCCTTTTGTACTTTTATTTGTACTTCTTTCCCTGTTTAGTATCTTTAGTACAATTTTTTTCAGTGCAGAAAGATCCACACAGTTAGAAGCGCCCTGTTAAAATGCCTTTACAATCTGAAAACATTTGTGGCGACTAACAGAAGTATTTTTTCGTGTTTTTTATATGAGAACACTTAAAAAATCTATTAATGTAATATTTGTTATAAATTAATTAATTAATTACTACATTAATTTATAACAAATATTACATCAATAGAGCAGCGAAATATTGAAAATAAAAAACATTTATATAAAAACAAACCTTAACTCAAATAATTAGAAAATTTAAAAATTTTTGAATTATTTAAAAAAGAAATAAAATATAATTATTTAATAATTATACAAAGTGGCGCAAAAGTAATCCTCCTATCAGAAAATGCTATAAATTTTGCGATTGGCCCCTAATGTCAGTTCTGTTTTGACATTTGTGTAGTAAACACATGCAAAATACACGTTAATAAACAATGTTACGCTACACTGCTCCAGAACGCGGAATATTTGTGACTATTTATTTGACCAATAATCGGTCGGTGACTTTGGCACAACGTGAATTTCGTCGCAGATTTCCTGGCCGTCCAACGCCTACTGGTGAAACACTGCGACGTTTAGCCGCTCGCCTCGAAGAGACTGGCACAACACGAGATGCTGCCAGACGTGGCAGACCCCGGAGTAGCCGTTCTGCAGAGAATATTGCTGCTGTAGCCGAGGATGTCATCGAAGCGCCGTCGACATAGACCAGACGACGTGCCACGCAAATGGGTATCAGTCGACGGTCTTTACAGCGAATTTTGGTACAAGATTTGAAGATGTTTCCGTACAAAGTCCAGACGGTGCATCAGCTGTTAGCTGCTGACCGCCAATCGCGTGTAACATACGCTCAAGCTATCCTTAATCACCACCAAGAGGAAGATGATTTTTTATCAAAAATAATCATGAGTGATGAGGCCCATTTCCATCTTAGCGGGTACGTAAATAAGCAAAATTTACGCTTCTGGGGCACTGAAAATCCGCGTGTAACCCACGAAGAGCCATTACACCCGCTCAAAGTCACTGTATGGTGTGCTGTTTTCGCTGGAGGAGTCATCGGACCTTTTTTCTTCGAAGACGTCGCGGGCCAAAGGGTTACTGTGAATGGCGAGCGCTACAGAGCAATGATCAACGAGTTGTTTTTGCCGCAACTTGATGAATTGGGATTGGAAAACATGTGGTTCCAACAGGACGGTGCAACGGCACACACTGCACGTGCCACAACCGATATGCTGAAGGATGCATTTCCCGGGCGCCTAATCTCCCGTTTTGGCGATTTGCACTGGCAAGCAAGATCGCCTGATTTGACCGCTCCAGACTTCTTTTTGTTGGGCTTTTTGAAGTCGCGGGTTTATGTCAACAAGCCTCAGACTCTTGCAGCTCTTAAAGACAATATCCGTCAAGAATGTGAGGACCTATCGCCGGAAGTTTTGGCCAAAGTGATGGAAAATGCCATAAAAAGGGCTCAAATGACAATCAACTGTGGCGGCGGCCATTTACATGACATCATATTCTCGACTTGATGTAAAAAAAATTAAAATACCAAATAAAAATAATCCACAAGAAGAATCAAAGTTTTTCATTTTTTTTTTAAGTTACAGCCAAAAAACATCGGAAGGTTATTTTTGCGCCACCTTGTATAAACGAACCAAACCGAAATGTACAACAGCGATATTTAGTATTAAACATATTAATATAAACTTGTTCAAATTAACTTTGTTTTTAAACACAATTAAAAACCTGACTAATTTTAAGTTAACATTTACGATCTCATTTTTATATTCTTTACTGAAGTATATGTTATTTTATGTTATGTTATTTAATGAATTTAAGGACGTTTTCAATAAAAATACAAATGTACTTTTTTTATCAATTGTACTGCTTTTTTCTTAGATGTACTTTTTTTGCCAATTCAATATCTGGCTACCCTACGTATATGTACAATATCAACAGTTAACTGGGTAGTTTCATTTAAACATGTGTATTTGGCAACCCTAAAAAACATATGATATCAATCAACATTATTGTGAATTACAAATTTTTCTTATCAAAAAGAAATAACGATAACAGATGTCAAAATAATAAAAATAAATATTACAACAAAAACAAAATATAGAAATAGAAATATTCCGAATTGATAAATGCAATACGCAGATAAAACCTTCCTCTAATAAACAACACACCTCTTTATCATAAAAATAATATAAAAAACAACAAATAAAGACTTTTATTAACATTTTAACAAATATCAATGTGTGTAGTTAGGCCAAAGTTCTTTGCGTAAAGTACAAAAAAGAAAATTGAACGCGTACATTGGTAGTAATTTGAAAATATCGAGTGTGGATTACGTAGTCAATAATTTGTTTATTTTCGAAAATAGTCTTGCAGTAAAATGAGTCAAGTTAAATATGTTGGCGCCATAGATGAAGGAACTTCTTCGGCTCGTTTTATAATCTTTAAAGCTGGAACAGATGAAGTTGTGTGCTATCATCAAATTGAGGTGCCTTCTATATATCCCCAAGAAGGTTGGGTAGAGCAGGATCCTGTGTTAATCTATGACATAGTCAAAAGTTGTATCGATGAAAGTGTTAGGAAACTGGAAAACCTGGGTGGTAATATTAAGGTAAGACAAACGAGCCAACAAAATAAAGTATACAAATAAATAGTTATCGATGTAAGGAAAAGACTTTGATAACATAAAGAATAATAAAAATAAAAAAACTGTGCCCCGGAACTAAAACACTCACGCAAAATGGAATAAAGCTAATTTTCGGCACCACGCCTTTTTATGCTTTACTTATCAAAGTCGGCTTTGGACATACTCCAGAGGCAAATACTCCTAAAGCCAAGATTTTAAATCCAACATAAAATAATGGTCACAAGAAAAAACGACATTTTCAACTTTACCCCTTCTGATTTTAGTAGAACTTAGTATAAATATTTTGTTAATATGTTGTTATTCTAGTTAATATCGCGTTTAGTCGTTGATTATAATTTGAGTGATTTTTACGTAAATAAAGTCCATATTCACTAGAAGAATATATGATGAATTTCAAAAATTTTCGACATAAGGGTAATTCCATTGTGACGGATCTGACGATGATACTCATATTTTTGGTTATAATTTAAAAATATAAAATCTATAACTAAACAAAGTCTTCGATTCCCAAGGCTGCTAATCTTAAAAACTTTTAATAACGAGTAGTAACCACACACGGAAAACGTTTTATTTTTGGTTTTTAACAAAAATTTAAAAATAATTTTTTTTAACTGTACAAAAAAAAAACAAAACATGTATTTTTATTTCCAACTATAAAAACTTCAATAAAAAAAACGAACAAAAATTTTTTTGTTAAATAACAAGGTTGAAAATAAAAAGTTGAAATAAGTACAAAAAGTACTAATCTTTTCTCAACTTTAATATTAAGCCCAAAAAATTTTAAAATATTTCTGCAAACAAAAAAATTGTTAAAGTTCTGCCTATTCTGGAGGCTCTAGCTTTTCTAAAACTCCGGGTTCTGATGAGATCGTTATAAATTAAAAATTACATAAAAATAATCTCGATGTACTATATAAAAAACATAAAACGAATAAAACTGTAAAATCGAAAGAAATTTCTCGATGTTAATGAACTTGCATGATTTGTGGTATCAACAAAACCTCTAATATTTATGGTTCAAATTTTATTAAAAATTTCGCGATTTGTCAAATATTTTATATGGCAGGTATTTACACATACTAAAAATTGGATTATGGGGTCATCTTGGAAAGTTATGACGCCATAAATTTTTTTTTTTTAAAATATGGCGCCATGCCATATAAAATAACTTTTCTGATTTTTTATTTGACCCTTTGCCTTGGATATACATTTGTTTAGGTATTTAGTTAATTTAGCTATAAAATTTGCAAAAAAAAAAAAAACGCGCAAAAGATAATGCGTGAATTAGCTGTAAAATTTTGTGTAATTTTAATTCGCAAAAAATGTATCAAAAATTTTGCAATTAAAAAAAATAAATTTGAAAACAAAAAACTCTATAGATTATTTGTTAGGACAATATCCTAATGAAGAAATATAGAGTATGGCCTCGAACTTGAATAATTTTCATTTTTATTGCACAATTAAAGGTCGAAAAAAACATAATTTTTATTTTTAATAAAAATTATAACAAACTTGTGAAAAAAGGCAGAGTACCGCCAAGTTTACTTCCCCTGTTTTGCTTACAAACTAAACAAAATATAAAAAGGAGAGAGAAACAAAAAAACGTGTATTGAATATCCACCAGAGGTGGATCTTGCACATCAAACAAATTTTCAATTTATTTTTTGATCAATGGTTATAATCTTTAACTTCAAACTCATATGTATATTAGTTCTCATGTAGTGAGTAAACTAGTTCATATGTATGTTTGATGTTTGGCATGGGATTGTTACCGCTTTCAAAACGTGTTCTGATGATGGGAACCTATAAAATTCCCGAAATAGATCTATCAACACATTCCTGAAATGGTCAAATAATAAATTTGAAAACAAAAAACTCTATAGATTATTTGTTAGGACAATATCCTAATGAAGAAATATAGAGTATGGCCTCGAACTTGAATAATTTTCATTTTCATTAAAAAAATAGCAAATTTGTTAAAACTTAACGCGATTTTTGCGCCATTATTTCGCGCTTTAAAAAATACAGTTTTCAAATATTTACCATCTAAGGACTGGCCCCTTTTCTGTGGTATGTATACCACAATTTACAATTAGTGATATTGTTAATATCACAAATCACACGGTTTAGGCGCAGTGTATGTCGTGGAAGGACACCGCTCTCTGTATTAATGTTTTTGTTCTAGTTTTTTCATTTACACTCGTGAAATTCTTTCCGACTTTATGTGTAGAAATATTATTTATTTATTATTCTTCAATTAAATAAACGAGCCCAAAGGGCCATATATGGCTTAAAAAAAGTTGAAAAAAGATAAGAACTTCATTTTGTACGTTTTTAGAATTTGTTCAACTTTTTATTTTCAAATTTGTTATTAATTTTTTTTGACTTTTCTAAAAAATAAATAACTTTCTAAAACAAAAAAATTGAACAAATATGTTTTTTTTTGAGGAAACAAACAAAAACGGTTGTTTTAAAATGTTTAAAATCTGGTGTCTGTTAGAAACTGAAAGAACATGATTTCTGCTCAGAATGACCATTAGAAGACAGTGACGAGTGTGACCTTATATTCTGTGTGGTTATATTCTGTAAAATTTTCCGTAGAACGCGCACAATTATTTTGATGTAGTTAATTGTTTTAAGTATTTTTAATTGTATTGTATGTGATGCTTACTGTCTGTAAAATACATTTTTTTTCTTCTTAAAAAACAACTTTTTCGAAAATGTGACGGGTGAGACCTGTTTATGTGACGGGTGTGACCTAGTATGGAAACTCAAACTGTTTGAAGAAATAAAACTTTTTATTGGCGTAAATTATATTACCAATATAAACACTTAAGAAAATAATAAGACATTTACTGATTCGCTAACTGTACTATCATAAACAGGAATTTTGAATCTTGTGCTTACTGGACACATAACAGATTCGGAAGGAACGTCTTTAAATAAACTACGACGAAGGTAACATTTAATTTTAGTGACTGCCTTTTGAAATGAACACTGCGATTTAAATCATACTTGTTACTGGTAAATTGAAAGGACTAATTAATTGACAATTTAGTTGGCATTGTTTTATGTCAATGGTAATTAAAGTTTTTCGCATTACAATTTCTTAAAAGCAATGCCAATAAAATTCTGTTCTAATTGGCATTGATCAATGCCGATGCCTTTAAAAGACAATTATAATTGATTGTTATCATTGTTTGCTACAATTGTCTACAAAAAGAAATGTATTATATTGCCTTCTTTGTGTGATCAAGAAATGGCTTAATTATTTTCAAAATATTTGTGCAACACCCCACTGTGTATTAGTTGGAACTTTATATTTATTTTATGTCAAATTTAATTTAAACCCATTTTCCATTCTATTAGCATAATTTATTAAAAAACAATTGATAACATTAAAATTTCATTGATTTTATTATTTCTCTATATTTTTGAGCTTCTTGTATACGCTCTTCTATTGTACGTATTTTTTGTTCCTCCACTTGATCTTCTAATTTTACATATATCTGATCGTTATGTCTGAAATCACCTGGACGACGTGGCATAACATGAAAGTGTACATGTGGTACTGTTTGACCAGCGTCAGCACCATCTTGCACCGTAACGGTAGCAGCTGTAGTATCGTATATGGATTCTAACATTCTTTGCACACGACAAACGGTATTGAAGAGATCACTCATTTCGGAAGAGTTTAAAGCGTTTAAACGAGGCACTGGACGTTTTGTGGAAACCAAAACATGACCCTTAACAACACAACATAAATTTGTAAAGGCAAAACAGTAAGCACTCTCAAAGAATATTGTATCTTTATTAATGACATTTTTAGCAAACTGGCGATCTTCTTGAGGGTCTGTGGTACCATGACCATAGGCGGTAAGACTGTAAATATCATCACGCCGATGCTCAAAACAAGGCATAGCAGCTCTTAATGGTTCCAAGGTGTTTAAGTCTATTTCCACTGTTGTAACCTTTAAATCTTCCGCATCTCCTAAATCTGCCATAATTTTACCCCAAGGATTAACAGCCATTGCATGACCCCAACTACGGCGTTTGGTATTGTGATAACCCAATTGTGCTGGAGCCAATACAAAACATTGATTTTCTATAGCACGTGCTCTCAATATAATTTCCCAATGTGCTTTGCCGGTATTATAGGCAAAAGCCGAAGGATAAGTTAAAATTTCTGCTCCCTCCTTTCTTAATAGAAGACTACTTTCTGCAAAACGCATATCGTAACAAATTTGTAAGCCCAGTTTACCAATAGGAGTGTCAATGGGTGCTACCAGCCTTTGGCCGGGCAAAACTACTTTGGATTCTTGAAAAGTAAATTCTGGTGTTACTACATCGAATAAATGTAATTTACGATATACCGTCACCAGTTCTCCACAATCATTTAATATCACATGAGCATTATAGATTTTATTAGTTTTTCTTTCATATGAATCCAACACTGATTCGTGTATGCCTCCCAGACTCAACCAAACATTATGCTCCTTAGCCAGTGCCTGATAATGTTGCATTGTTGGCCCGGTCAAAGGTTCGGATAATTCCTAGTGTCTGATCACGATTTTCACCCACAAAATCACAACATTCTGGTAAAAATACAAATTTAGCCGATTGTTCTTTAGCTTGTTCTATTAATTTTTCCACTTGTCTAATATTTGCGGTTTTATCGCTGGTACTACGCATTTGTGTTATGGCCACTAAAGATTTTTGTTGTGCTCCAGTTTCGGTTGACATTTTACGTAAATTTATTAATTTAGTTAAGAAATTGTAATGTTTGCTACTGCCTCTAACAATTGAGTTGATTGAATAACATTGGATCAACATTGAATTTAACTATTTTTTCTCACTTCTCCCAGTTACACTTTGTTACTAATTGTTTATGTTTCCTTTTTCGGTTCTAATTTGCAATTTGTCTGTCTTGCTCTTTTACGATTTTTCTTCTTATCACTAATTTTTTTATATTATAATTGGGGTTGACAACCTATTTTTAGATTTATAAAAAACGGGATTTTAGAAGTTTTAGAACACTAGGGGATTCAGTTATTCGATTGTTTTAATTTTAATCGATTTATGCAGCAAATAATTATTCGGGTATTTTTCTTAACCGATTAATGAAATAAAATGTTAAAGTTTTTCGAATAATTTCTTTCTTGTAAAATACCCTACAAATTTCTTTTATTTTAATATCGAATTTACATTGGGGGATTCATAATACGGTTTGTATTTGGTGTATAATTAACAACTGTTTCTTCGTTTCTTCTTAAATGTCGCCTTTATTTCTTTTTAAAATATTACTATATTTATTAAATAGCATATTTTATTGCAAACATTCAAAACTTTTTTTTTTCAATGCAAATGAAAATTATTCAAGTTCGAGGCCATACTCTATATTTCTTTATTTTTTTTTTCATTTTGTTTAAAACATTCAAATAAAAATACAAAACAAATTGTATAATAAACTTTCCAGGGCCCATATTTTCCGAGTTATGGGCCTCTAAAGTTTGGATATTTAATTTAATGGATATATTTTTAACTTTGGCATGCGTTGTCGGATCGAAATAAATTAGAAAGCTTTTTTATAGACCTTTAATTTGGTATAAAAAAAATTTAAAATATTAACCCATTGCAGCCCAACCCATGATTTTCCGTTTTTGAACTTGCACTTATTTCAAAATTTTGCATATATAATGTAGATATAAAACGACTCTCAATTAAAGCCAAGACTTCAAGCTTTAATTTAATGTATAATAGTATCCAGTAGTGTAAAAAATACCGTATATAATAGGGTTTAAATTTTTTATTAAAACTAAAGTAATTTTTTCAATGCTGCTTTTGATCTTGTGTTTGCATTACTGGAAAAAATAATTAATAAATTTTAACTAAGACTTTAAGCTTTAATTTAAGATATTTTACTTTAACCCTTCTAACACCACAGATATTAACAGTTATATTCGATATTTAATTTTCTTTATTTTAACATATCATTTAAAAGCTTATTGAAGCACCTATTATTTGATATATAATACCAGTTCCACCCGTTAAGCGGCAAATTATAAAAGTCCATTTTTTAAACGAAGTTTTTAGAAAAAAACACCCATATTTTTACATAAAAATAAACAGTTATATTCGATATTTAATTTTCTTTATTTTTGCATATCATTTAAAAGCTTATTGAAGCACCTATTATTTGATATATAATACCATATTTCCATATCTCAAATATTCAATAAAAATAAATAATTGTTATAATTGAAAATGAAAATTATTCAAGTTCGAGGCCATATACTCTATATTTCTTCATTAGGATATTGTCCTAACAAATAATCTATAGAGTTTTTGTTTTCAAATTTATTATTTGACCCTTTCAGGAATGTGTTGATAGATCTATTTCGGGAATTTTCTAGGTTCCCATCATCAGAACACGTTTTGAAAGCGGTAACAATCCCATGCCAAACCTCAAGCATTCATATGAACTAGTTTACTCACTACATGAGAACTAATATACATATGAGTTTGAAATTAAAGATTATAACCATTGATCAAAAAATAAATTGAAAACTTGTTTGATGTGCAAGATCCACCTCTGGTGGATATTCAATACACGTTTTTTTTTTGTTTCTCTCTCCTTTTTTATATTTTGTTAAGTTAGTTAACAAAACAGGGAAAGTAAACTAGGCGGTACTTTGCCTTTTTCACAAGTTTGTTATAATTTTTATTAAAAATAAAAATTATGTTTTTTCGACCTTTAATTGTGCAATGAAAATGAAAATTATTCAAGTTCGAGGCCATATACTCTATATTTCTTCATTAGGATATTGTCCTAACAAATAATCTATAGAGTTTTTGTTTTCAAATTTATTATTTGATGCTTTCAGGAATGTGTTGATAGATCTATTTCGGGAATTTTCTAGGTTCCCATCATCAGAACACGTTTTGAAAGCGGTAACAATCCCATGCCAAACCTCAAGCATTCATATGAACTAGTTTACTCACTACATGAGAACTAATATACATATGAGTTTGAAATTAAAGATTATAACCATTGATCAAAAAATAAATTGAAAACTTGTTATAATTGTTATAATTGTTTGCCATGAAATATTATATATTATATTCAAGGACAGGAACTTCATGCACTAAAAAGTGTGCGTTTAGGGGCCTATCATATATATGAAAAATCTTATAATATGCTCTAAAAACTAAAAAAATATGCAATTAATATTTTTTAAAAATCAAGAATATAACGTTTCGAAGAAAATTAATATTTTTCATGACTATGGCAATTTTAAATATATTTTCAAGTTAGTTTGTATTGTTAATATATTATCAGCCTTCGATTTGCACAATTAACACAAAATTTAAATTATTTAAAATACACATTAAAAAAACCACAAAAAAAATTTCTCTTAATCCCAACTTGCATTTAAAATTTAAGAGAACACTTAACAGCTTGGATCCTTTTTAATCTTTAAGCTCGTTGGCGAAATAAAAAATAACTAAGTAAACAATGTATTTAAATCGAAATAATTAAAAATATGCAGTAAAAATATGCATTTAAAGCAAAATAAGTAAAAATTTGCTATAAAAAATAGGCATTTAAATCAAAGTTGCTTGAAAAAGCGGATGTTATACATACTTAACGCGAATAACTTTAAGATTAAACTAATCGGGAGCTAGAAATATATTACAAAAAGATAAAATTTTTAAAAGAAGGTAGTGCACCTACAATATTGATTAATCTGATCTTTTTAGATGAAAAACGTTTGAAATTGAAAGTCCTTTAAATTAAATTTTGTTTTTAATAGAAGTTATAAAAGCTGAAGAGATTCCTTGCAAAATTATAAAAGATTGAGGATTGAGAAAAGTGAACGAAAAATAGTTCTGAATTTGACTGTTGTTGAAATCTGGTTCAATTAAACGCCAATTTTACCTATTAAGTAAATTTTGGGCTAATTTAACAAAGAATTTGTGCTCTTATTTAACTAAAATTCACATTGTTGAACTTGGGATATTTGGGGATTTAAGATTGATAAAAACTGTCTGACAAGCCTGGTAAATATGAGCAAATTAAATAAAGAATTTTAACCCTACCACTTGGTTCAACCTTTTTCTATTTGGAGATTTTTTGGAGAAATTTTTTATTTCTTAGGGATAACGAAAAAAGTTTCTGGCAAGCCTGGGTCTGAATGGCCCCATTAATCGCCTACACCAAGATATATTTATATAGGTAATCTCACTAGAACAACAACTACAACAAACAACTACAAACAATACAAAAACAACAGGCATTTTGTTGTTGGGTACAGTACAGTAAGATGTCAAAACCATGTAAGAAATGTCAAAATCAGGTAAGAGGAAGATAAACTACTAAGCTACTGAGACTACCTTTATAAATATATCTTGGCCTACACTCATCAAATTTCATTATAAAAATCTTCAAAAGTTAAACAAATCGTCAGTACGCCGTTAGTTGCCGAAGAGATAAGTTATCTCGTCACTCGCATTAATTATTAATGGAGAATAACGGTTAATTTTATTCTTTTTTGCAATACTATAAAGCGTGTCTCAGCATGCCGTTAGACTGTTGAGTCTAGCCATATGCAAACCGTTCGGATTCCTTTGGAGACATCGTTTACTCCTCCATTGCAAAGGCAATGGTTGTTTTGTGCACGTGTTGGTCTGATGGAATCCGTTCTTTTTATGGCGAATTGGGGCCTCATCTCGCTGAGCCTCCATTGCGAAGGCAATGGTTGTGTATGTGTTGCTGATGTTCCTGTTCGTCTGATTTTAATCATCTTATATATCATGCGTTTCGGGTTAAACGCTTACTATAACTTGGCAATTTGTGTATTGATTATACCGCCATTAACATTTAATAACTCAAAAAAAAAAAAAAAAACAAATCGTCAGCGCTGTGTTTTAAATTCCAGGGAAATTATAAAAGATATATCTTTAAAATAAAAATCAAATAATGGCAACCATATTTTTTATTGTTTATCAATTTTCTGTCATTCACAATACATACAGTGGGTTCAAAGAACTGTTATTTTAAATAAATTCTAGGATATTATAGCGGTAGGAGTTACAAATCAACGAGAATCGGTGATTGTTTGGAATCGTCATACTGGAGAGCCCTTACATAATGCTATTATATGGTTAGATAATCGTACCACAACAACAGTAGACGATTTGATAGAATCCATACCAAATAATTCGAAAAATATTAATTATTTAAAACCATTATGTGGCTTACCATTATCACCCTACTTTTCGGCAGTTAAACTACGTTGGTTGCGAGACAATATTCCATCCGTCAAAAAGGCAATGGATAATGGTGATGCTTTATTTGGAACCATAGGTAAGTATTTTGCTGTTAATTATTTTAAATTTCTTTAATTTATTTTAAATTTAATAGACTCTTGGCTAATTTACAATTTAACTGGCGGAGCTAAAAATGGTGGTCTCCACTTGACCGATGTTACTAATGCTTCCCGTACTATGTTAATGAATATCGAAACCTTGATGTGGGATCAGCATTTATTAAAGTTCTTTGGTTTACCTTCCTCAATTTTGCCAAAAATTATATCAAGTTCAGAAGTGTATGGTACAATTCAAGATTCCGATATAAAGGGAATCCCAATTACAGCTTGTTTAGGTGATCAACAAGCCGCTTTAGTAGGTCAACAATGTTTGCATAGAGGCCAGGCTAAAGCCACCTTTGGTACAGGCTGTTTCTTGCTTTACAATACCGGAACTGCCATTGTTACTTCGTCCCATGGTTTACTAACAACGGTGGGTTATCAATTTGGTAAAGATTCCTATCCAGTGTATGCTTTAGAAGGTAGTGTGGCTATTGCGGGTGTAGCTTTGACGTGGTTACGTGATAATTTGGGTCTATTTGAATCTTTGGGTCAGGTGGAAGCTATGGCACGTTTAGTGGATAATTCGTTAGATGTATATTTTGTGCCAGCTTTCAGTGGCCTATATGCACCGTATTGGAATCAAGAGGCTAGAGGGTAATATAAAACCATTTTATTAGATATATTATATTATCTTTGATAGTTTACTTATTTTAGAGTAATTTGTGGCTTAAGTGAAGACACTACCAGTGAACATATTGTACGCGCTACGCTGGAGTCCATATGTTTTCAGGTTCGCGATATTTTGGATTCTATGAGAAAAGATTGTGGTATACCTTTGGCCAAACTTATGGTAGATGGTGGCATGACTGTCAATACACTATTCCTGCAATTACAATCAGATTTGGTTGGTATTAGTGTCATACGCTCGAAAATAGCTGAAACCACTGCTTTAGGTGTGGCTTTGGCTGCATATCGTGCCGTCGAACCTTCATTTAATATTGAAGAAGGTTTATCCGCTGGGGAGGAACGTGTTAAATATAAACCAATAATATCGGAGAACGAAAGAGATATGCGTTATCGTAAGTGGAAAATGGCTGTTGAACGGTCAATTGGTTGGGATACCTCTGCAGCATCTACTGGCAATCGTGATTTATTTGATTAAGTTAAAAATAATTTCATTTTAAAAAAGTTGTTTTATTTTTTAGTTTGTGTTGTTAAAAACAATTTACTATTTAAAGAGGGGACGCGAATAAGGATATACAGACCATAAAGTAAATTGTTCAGGAGACGAGAAAAACTTATATAAAATGCTCTAAACTTGATATATTTTTTTTTTTTTTAGCATATCTAATCAAGAATGTATTTACCAACATGCAAAAGTATTTTTAATAGCATGTTTGAAAAATTATGAATGGTCCGGTATTTATTATCCAATGTTGATGAAAATTTGACCGTATTATATAAAAAAATAAAGTAATGACAGTAATAAAGTTTACAATTTTCATACATAAAACAGTATGAAATTACATAAATTTATTTAAAAATAATTAATAAACACACACTTAACTATTCACTATAATTCAGTGAGTTTAATTAATAATTCACAATTCTTTTGTAAAAACCCATTTAACATAATTTTATTAACTTTTACAAATGGTTCTAACAAGCTAATACGAGTAATGACGCTACAAGACTAAAAGCACGCTAAATTATTTTCTACAGCTGTTTTACAAAACTTAACATGAATTTGAATATCTTAATTGTTGTTTCAACAATAAAATTTTTCAAAAGTTAACAACAATTTTATGTTGATTTCACTTACGACTTTTGTTTCAGTGTTGTTGTTTTCCATATAAATTTTCAATTTAACTGTTCAATTTTAGCTGGACATTCAGTAATCGGGCCTAAACCATTTTAAACCTTAAAAAATAAACATTTCAAATATTTATATTTTAATAAAATTTTAGATTTTGTAAAAAAAAAAATTTGAAGGAGATTTTTGTGCTGTTTTTTTTTTTTTTTTGTTGAACAATATAGAGGAATTTGTAAAAAATTACTTTGAAATACTGTTGTCGTGTTTCTCTTTTTCATCTGTTCATATTGTAACGGCTAATTTAAGTATTGCCAACTTGATATCTTTTATTATTTGCCACCTTATCATACGTAATTAGTGTTGCCATATTAAAACTGCCTTGATTATTGTGAATGAGCAACTCATTGTGATTTCTTTAACATTTTCGTCAACACGTGCAGGAGTTGCTGACAAAAAAGTTATTTTTTTAACATAAATATACTGAAATAGTAAATAATACCTATTATTAATTAAAAAAATATAAATATGTCTATACGCGAGAAGTTGTTAATGAAGAAAATCAAAAAACGTGAGAAAATGAAGAAAGAATTGGCTCAAAAGAAGGGAAAACCTCAGAAGCAACAACCGCTAGTAAAACAACGTGGAAAAAATGTAGATCCCATGGAAGAGGGTATGATTTTGTACAATTTTTTTTTATGAAGAATGTAAAGAAATTTTTTTTATGAGTAGATGATGTGGATAATGATTTCCAAGAGGTGCCACAACAGATTATTAAAAATGGAAAACCACAAAAGAAAAAGCAAGAAATTCAAGTTGTTAATTCTGATTCCGATAGTGAGGAGGAAGATGATGATGAAGAATCCAATGAGGAAGAAATTGAGGGAGGTGATGTTGAAGAATCCAATGAGGAAGATGGTAAGTTTAGAAGAATAAACGCATTTAATTTATTGTAGGTAATTTAGGATAAAATGAATAACATTTTACTATAATTGAGGGTTCTCAAGATGATAATACAGACAATGCAAATTTTGCACAGTTGGCATCGTCAGTACTACTCAAAGCTGAGGAAATGTGCAATCATACATAGTGTGCTCCAATTTATCGTGAATAGTCAATTTTGTCAATAATTAGAATATTTGCATATTTGAAATTTTACTACTGTTTGTAGTAGAAAATCTAAATTATAAATTTGAGGTACTCCCTCGGTAGGCAATATGATGATTTAAAGGCGAATTTGAGGTAAACCATTAGACAAGTTAAAGTCTATGAGTTAAAACCAAATGAAATTCTATTTAAAAAGAACTGATGCCTAACATTTTCTCTAATAAAATTAAACAAACAACGCTCAAAATATATAAAATAGTTTATATTTTATAATTTTATTAGATTCCGAAGACATTGAAGAAGAAGAAGAAGACGCAAGTGAACTTTCCGATAATGAAGATGAAGCTCCCGAAAATCCTTTTAAACAATCTACAAATAAAGTTAATAATAAAGAAAAATCAAAAAACAAAACAAATATTAAAGAAGAACAATCATTTGATGAACTTGATCCTACTGCGGCGGCAGAAGCTTTAGCTAAACGTGATATTACAGATAAAACATTTGCCACCTTGAAAGGTATAATTTCCGACGCTACTCTTAAGGCTATTGATGAAATGGGTTTTACGGAAATGACCGAAATTCAAGCTAAATCTTTGCCACCACTTTTACAAGGTCGTGATTTAGTAGGTGCTGCTCAAACTGGTTCTGGCAAGACATTGGCATTTTTAATACCCGCCGTTGAATTGATTTATAAACTAAGATTTATGCCTCGTAATGGTACTGGTGTTATAATCATATCACCCACCAGAGAACTTTCTATGCAAACTTTTGGTGTTTTAAAGGAACTAATGAATCATCATAATCACACGTATGGTTTGGTAATGGGTGGCTCCAATCGTCAGGTGGAAAGTGAAAAATTAAGTAAAGGTGTTAATATTCTTGTAGCCACACCCGGTAGATTATTAGATCACTTACAAAATTCACCAGATTTTTTGTACAAAAATCTACAATGTTTGGTTATCGATGAAGTGGATCGTATATTGGAAATTGGTTTTGAAGAGGAATTAAAACAAATTGTTAATTTGTTACCCAGTAAGTTTAAATTGTTTTAAAACAAATAGTTTTTATATACATATATAGTAATTGTAAATATTTGCTTCCCTTTAAGAACGTCGCCAAACTATGTTATTCTCGGCTACACAAACAGACAAAATTGATGCCTTGTCGAAATTGGCTTTGAAAAAAGAACCCATTTATGTTGGTGTAGATGATAATAAGGATACTGCAACTGTTAGTGGTTTAGAACAAGGTTACATTGTATGTCCATCAGAGAAGCGTCTGTTAGTGCTGTTTACTTTCCTTAAGAAAAATCGCAAGAAGAAGGTTATGGTGTTTTTCTCATCCTGTATGTCAGTTAAATATCATCATGAATTATTTAATTATATTGATTTGCCCGTTACTTCAATACATGCAAGTTTTTATTTAATTTAACATTTCAATTAAATATTAATTTATCTTATTTTTTAGGGTAAACAAAAACAAACTAAACGTACTACAACTTTCTTTCAATTTTGTAATGCTGCTGAAGGTATTTTATTGTGTACTGATGTAGCTGCTCGTGGTTTGGACATTCCTCAGGTTGATTGGATAGTACAATTTGATCCACCAGATGATCCTAAGGTAGGGTTTTAATGCGTTAAGCGATTAAAGTTTACAATTTACATTTTGTTCGAAATTTTTAGGAATATATTCATCGTGTTGGTCGTACTGCTCGTGGTACTGGCAGTTCTGGTCATGCTTTATTAATGTTGCGTCCTGAGGAACTTGGTTTCTTACGGTATTTAAAGGCTGCCAAGGTTCCATTGAATGAATTTGAATTCTCTTGGAACAAAATTGCTGATATTCAATTACAAGTAAGTTTAACATTAACGGTGTTCACTCTTGGTAGCAAACGACTCTTGCAGACCTTGCAAATAAGCGTCGTGAATGTAGGAAATGTAAAATTTTAATCAGAATTTTATATGCGATAGGGAAAAGACTTAAGGTTAACCTGTCTTGGGGTTTCGGAATGTGGGGGTTGGAAGAATCCGAGTTGTTGGACCTGCACTGTGTAATAAGTTTGCACAAATAATAAAATGTTAAATTTTATTTTAAAAACTTCTAAAAATGCAACCTAATTTTAAAAAAGTTCATTCAAACGGAATTTTCGAATACATATGAGAAATTTCAAAAATGTTCGACATGCCTCTTATTTGAATTGAGAAATACAATAGACAGGGACTATACTTAAAAACGATGACATGCAACGACAAAATTTACGACCGTATATTCAAAAATACTACTGGGAAAACGTGTGCTAAATATGAGTTGTCAGAGATTAAAGAAAGTGCTTTGCCATTAGTTTTTTATGACCGTATATGTAAAAATACTGCTGGCAAAATATCATGTTTAGTTTTCGAGATACTAGCCGTGTTATAATATGGCCTTTTTAAAAATGGCCGGTATCTCCAAAACTAAAGGAGACATTTCAAATTGGACAAAATTGTTGCTCCACAGGAGTATTAATACACCCTAACTAATAATACAAATAGGCTAGGGTATGATCCCAAGGGATTAATTTTTTATAAAGCGGCCACAGGGTGATTTATTTTGTTTACTTATAATGTAAATTTTTGATACTCCGATAAACAAAGTTCGTTCCCAGTTCAATTCAATTTCGTTACTTGTAATCAATGTTCCAATTCCATTCGTTCCCCGTTCAAATCCATATCGTTCTCCAAGCTTAGTCTTTCAATTCCACTCATTCACCGTTCCATTTAATTTCGTTCCCAATATTAAGCAATAAAATTCCACTCATTACCCGTTTTGTTCCACATCGTTTCGATTTCAAAAAATGTTCCATTACTTCCATACAACTACACCTTTAAAAACTATGTTGTATGTGTACTTCCCTGTCCAACCCTGTTATCAGGATTTTTTATGTAATCAAATGCTGTTTTTTATCTATTGTAATTCGTTTTTTATGCATTAGTGTGATTTCATAATTATTAATATTTAATGATTTTTCGAATGCAAAATATTTCATTATTATTAAATGGTAATGAAATTGTTTTCATTTGCATTAGTTTCAACTAACGGTAATAAAAAATTCCCATGTATGACATATTTATAACTTTGCAATACAGCACGAGCTGTGTGACATGTTGCGCCGTCTTGTTGAAACCACAGCTCCTGCACATCCTGGTTGTTCAATTGATGAACGAAAAAGTCAGTAATCATGGCTCTATAGCGGTCACCATTGACTGTAACGTTCTGACCAGCATCGTTTTTAAAGAAGTACGGACCAATGACCAGCCCACAGCAGCAATGACTTCATCTGCACGCACTGTACGGCGTCTCTGTGGATGCATATTATCATTTAGAGTAAACGTGGTGCGAAATCGAATTAATTGCTCTGATGGACGATTATGTTGACCGTAAAATGGACGTAGTGCGCGATACGTATTTCGAACAGAACCATGATTTTAAAATAAATTTGCAAAATTTGGAAGCGTGTTCAGGCATCAGTCTATTCATGTTGAAATGCCAAACCACTTGACAGCTGACAAAATGGCCGCCAGTTAAAAAAGTGTTGCCAAATTAAAGTTCTATACCTGTAGTCCAAAATCTAAAATCCCTGCAGGAAGCTTGGGGTCAAGTGTCTCCAAGTCTCCACTTTTGTCTACTATTTTGTTGACATTGTCAACTAAGCGTCTACACTTTTTACTTTGCTTTTGATGGGTAGACATTTTGTGACAGATGAATTTTGTAGTTCTGCTTCTTCTTCTTGATTATATTTCTTTTTGTTTGAAATACACGTGTTTGGCTGAAAAACTTAAGTGTTAAAATAATGAAAATAATGAAATAATGATGAAGTTTACACAAAATATTTTTTTTTAATAATTTACCACAAAAGTGCCAAGAAATACACCAAAAATTGTGGTGCCATTGAGTGGCTCTTACAATTTTCTTTTCAAAGATACAAATTTTCTGTATAGTTTCTTTATAAGAAACATAATTAAAATCATTAACATATAAAAATTTCATCGAAATCAGATGCTCTTAGAGTGCGTTCCATGAAAGTCGTTTTGATTAGACAATAAGGAATATGTACCTAGCCACATACTAGGCTTTAAATTAAAAAAGTAAACAAAAAGACTGCAGCATACACTATTTACCTTTTAACTTTTAAGCTTTAAAAAACTTGAATATAGTTTTTTTGTAATAAAACTTCATAATTTAACTTTAACAAAATATATGTATTTATTTAAACTAAGTTTATGCATATGGTCCCATAAAATCTATTAACTCACTAGTAAATTTTTAGTTCCAATGTCTACATATGGTCCCATTAGAACTAATTAGTCACTTGTGAATCTATGGCTCTTATGTCTATGGTCCCATAAGAACTAACGAGTCACTAGTGAATCTTTGGTCCAATGTCTGCATATGGTCCCATAAGAACTACTTAGTCACTAGTGAATCTATGTTTCTAATGTCTACATATGGTGCCATAAGAGCTACCTAGTCGCTAGTGAATCTTTGGTTCCAATGTCTACATATGGTCCCATAAGAACTACCTATTCACTACCTAGTCAATAGTTCTAATGTCACTAGTGATTTTCAATGACACGTACATGTTAAATGTCTATAGCAAATTACATTGCCTGGGGAATATTTGGTTAGTAGTACTGGTGACACAGTCAATAGTGAATCAATACTTTTTCACTATTGACATTTCCTGCAGGGATGCTATTGGCCATATTAGATTTTATTTGTTGCTTTTCAAAAAGTTTGATCATTTTCATGTGTCTATCATACAATTGTTTCATTGGCATCACCCAAATCTTCAGTTATCTGCAATAGAAAAATATAATTGGCTTTAATCAAGCTGATACATTACTTGATGGTTACACGATCAAGTTTTGCCTATCAAGTTTTAATACACTCACACTTTTTTACCAATACACTCACACTTTCTAAAATTGAAACGAACTTGCTTCAGATTTCTCTTTCAAGTGGAGTGTATCAATTTACGTTCATGAAAACAGCTGATTACAATTCTTTTAAAGTTGTTTTTGTTTTTCCTTTGACGGCGACATCTTGAAAAATTAAATTGCTTTCAACTTGCGTGCAGCCTACGTCACAGCTGGCAATTTTTACATATTTTGACAAACAGTATATGTAAAAGACTATCAAGAAAATCTTGATCGTGTGACTGCAGTGTTACATGCAACAGACAAAATAAACTCCATGAGAATTTTTTTGTCTGCCTGGGGGGTTATTATGTGATTCGATTCGAAAAGAAATTCGATTCGAACAGAATTTTCACATTGAAAATAATGTAATAAAAAGTACTTTTTAACGGGTACAAATTTTAAAAACGTGTAGACAATGTTCTAGTAAATGCGAAAAGTAAAAAAAAGTTGGACTTTTAAATACAGATATCATCTTACAAGAGTTTTAAGATTTCCGAATTCGAACAAAAATTTTCGAAACGAATTACATAATAACCCCCCTGATCTGGTAACCCTAATTATAAAATCAAACTATTTGAAAAACCACAACAAACAATTTCGCAAAATTTTTATTTCAATTTAAAAAAATAAAGAAAATTTTTTAAAAAAATAAAAATAAAAAAAAAAAAAAATAATAAAAATGCAATTTAAACATTCTTAAAAAATTTCAAAATAATGGCTAAATGCGAAAAATACATTACTGGTACAATTAGTTGATATTAAAACTTAATCCCCTATTTTCATTCTGCAAACAAATAAATTAATAAAAATAGTTTTTAAATTAGTTTGTTTTTTTTTTTTGTTGCAAAAATATTAAAATTTGAAGGAAAATTTTAGCAAGAAAAAAATGCACTCAAATGATATGATTTTTACTGCATTCAAACCAACATTCCACAATAATACCGGTATTAATAGTTATAAACTTAAAACAAAAGATGCAAAAGTAACGTTTTAAAACGCTTTATTTTTCAAAAAACATTTTATTTTTCTAAATAATTTTTTTAACTTTGATATTTTTTCCTAAAGATATTTTTCGATTTTCAACTTTAGGGATATTTTTAATTTATAGTATATTTGTTTTTTTTCTACTGAGTTATAAAACATTTTACATTTCGTAGATATTAATTTTTGATAAAAAAAAAATAAATAAAACGTTTTCCGGTGCCTGGTATCAACCTTGCTAATATATTTAATTTATTTTATTTTTGTTAATATACGGAGGTTAAAAGCTCGTTATAAATAAATAGAAATAAAAAAGTTTTTAAATTTTATCTTGGGGTATATTTTTAAGTAAATATTTTTTTATTTGCTTTTATTTGCAACAATTACACACCTCGACAAGCTTCCTTGGTTTGAATACTCTTTGATACTCTGATTCCAAATCCGGCATCCACATTTTTCCATCACCTCACGATTTTGAGAAAACCGCCGTTAAAGTTGCTAATAATGGTTATTTTGGACATTTTTGAAGGTGTTTATCATACGATTGTCGCTTTCTAATAAATCAAAATAAAGATACATATTTAGAACACACTTTACTTTGAAGATACCGCGATGAAATATTCAAAAACTAATTGTTAAAATAGCGTAAAGATACATTTATCAAATGCTTTCTACAAAAAAATATAAATACATTTTTTATATGAAATTTGAGAAAAAAAATTATATTTTCGTACAATTTTAAAGATAGCTTATATTTGATATGAAATTTAAACAAAGTTGGTGTAATAATTTTAACGTTTTTCGGCTACATTAAAAAAGGAAAAGTTAAAAGTTTATATCGTGATCCTAAAATAAATTTTAGATGGTCGAATGCATGGCCTAGACTACTTTTAAAAATGTAATATTTGGTAATTTTTTTTTAATGGAAACAAACAATTTTGAAACGTATATTAACTCTTTATAGAGAAAAAAAAAAAGTTAAATATATCTACCATCGTAATAGCGATGCTTAAGCTGTTCGGATGTGGTGCGTACACAGTTTCAAAAATGGTTAAAAGCTCAATTTGTCGCGTTTCTAATCGAGGTTTTCTAAAAATTGTGATTAAATATATATATAGGGTGATTCAGTCACGACCCGCCGAATTTCACCAGCGTATTCCTTATCACATTTCATGAAAATATGTCCACAACGACCATCCCCGAAAATGCAAGTGTGCGAAATGGCAGCGGTTTGAAAATATTCGGATTGGTGGTCGGAGGGTAGTAGGGTAAAATTTGATAATTTCTGAACCAGTGGTCTGATTTTTTTGTTGGAAAGGTCTTTGGGAGACCTTTCAGAAACAATAAAAAAAAATTAAAAAACGTGAAATCGCCGAGATACATGGCTTTAAAAAAAAAATTGGAATAAAAAAACACATAAGATAGCTCTATCTTTCAAGATAGCCCTACCTCTTACCTTTCCAAAATGCCATAAACGAAGCCCAAAGGTCTTACCGTTCCAAAGTTATGACCATTTGACTGAAATGCAAACATGACACAAATGAATGTGTGCTGTTATTTCGCATCCAAAAACAAAAAAAAAAATGTTTCCATTTCAGTCAAATGGTCATAAACGTTAAGACTTCTGGGCTTCGTTTAGGGCATTTTGGAAAGGTTAGAGGTAGGGCTATCCCTTAAGAAAAAAAAAAACATAAGTTACTTTCCATCTGACTGAGCAAATTGAGATTATATGCACGTTCTTGTGTCTTTTTTTCCAATTTTTTTTAAAACCCCGACCACCAATCCGAAAATTT
Organism: Delia radicum; assembly: GCA_021234595.1. Lineage (NCBI taxonomy): Eukaryota > Metazoa > Arthropoda > Insecta > Diptera > Anthomyiidae > Delia > Delia radicum. Next base: position 315,364,862 of record CM037851.1, on the reverse strand, counting down.
TTAAACCGCTGAAATTTCGCACACTTGCGTTTTCGGTGATGGTCGTAATGGACTTATTTTCATAAAATGAGGCAAGGATACTCTGGTGAAATTCTGCGGGTAGTGACTAAATCATCCTATATATCGCTGTTCAAATTTTGATAAAATCAAAAAAAATAAAATGTTTCCGGCCCTTGCTCTCAACAATAATCACTAATTTAATGTTTCTTTTTCTATTTTTTTCCTTTCATTTAATTAGCTGGAAAAACTTATATCAAAGAATTACTTTTTGAATCAATCCGCTAAGGAGGCATTTAAATCATATGTACGTGCCTACGATTCACATCAATTGAAAACGATATTTGATGTTAATACGCTGGATCTACAAACGGTGGCTAAAAGTTTTGGTTTCCTAGTACCACCTGTAGTAGATCTTAAAGTTGGTGCTGCCAAACGTCAAAGGCCAGAAAAACGTGTTGGTGGCGGTGGTTATGGTTATTATAAAACTATGAATGAGGATAAAAATAAACAACGTACATTTAAACAGATTAATCGTGATCAACTACAAAAGAAAGGTAAACATTTTATGCGATAATTAAATGATTTTGTATTTTAAGTTGTAGTTATTCAATTAATATTTTTTTGGATAAACCCATTTATTTTTGTAGCAAAATTACAAAACAAATAAAAATATTGTTTAATAGACATACAACCGAAAATGAAATTTCTAAAAATTTCTAAAAAAAGAAAAAGAAGCGAGACTTTGAAGTTTAATCATCAATGTTATTTTAAGAAATTGTTGATCAAATTTTGTTCTCAATTAAATGTCAACTTTTTTTAAACCCCCTAAATGGTCAGCACACATACAAACATCCGTTAAACTAAATATTTATTGGTTAAGCTTCCACATGACCCACCCACATATTAACGAATTGAATGAATGAAGAAGAAAAAAAAAACCTCAATTTCTCACCACCATAAGGTGATGACTAGGGCTAGGAAGTTCATGTAAATACATGTTTGTTGTCGTTAGCTCGAGAACATTGTTAACCAAATATCTATGCAAATCAACAAATTTGCAAGAAAATTTTATTGATTTGATAATGCATATTTTTTTTTGCATATTTTGCTATAAATACATATTTTTGCATGTTTTGTATATAAATGCATATTTTGACATTTTTTTTTTGAATATTATGCATTTTTTTTTTGAAAAATTTTGCATTAAAATGCATATTTGAAATAAAATGTTTTGATTTATTAAAGTGGGCGCCCAAATAAACGCTAACACACAAAAAGTTACGTTAACAGAGACCGGGTTAAGCGATAGTTTAAAATAAAACATTTTATCAATTCAAATTTTATACATTATTTATATTCTGTACCATCTTATATAAAAGTTAAGCGTTTAATTAATTTTTCTGTTATGCCTCACATAAACAATTTTTTTTGTGCTTTTTCTGTCCACTTACATCGAAAGTTGGAAAAAGATTTGAAAACGTTTTTTTTTTTTTTTTGAAATTTCGATAGTTTTTTTAATTTGTACTTTTCCGGGACGTCTCTAAGACTAGGCGCCACATAAAACTTCCGTCCGTGAAGCTGTGAAAAATTCGCAAATTCATAACTTATGTCGTTCATAATACAACATTCGAATTTTTGAAAAAAATCTTTTTTAATAGTTTTGCTCGTTTTTCGGCTTCAGCATTCCTGTCCGGAACTTTTTGCACTTTAAATGTACTAAACCCAACAACTTTCGAACATTGCACTCGTCGTGCTACTTCGCGGCCAGAAACCTTTAGATCAGCTCTCACAATCTTCTCTACCTTTTTGGGCTTGGAAGAGTTCCTGGGTTTCTGTGTTTTACCAGTTTCAGGATTTCTGTCAATTGTTAGGTCTTCGTTAAACTGTACTACCATATTTAAAACAAACTGACTTGATACGTATAACTTTTTTGTGATGTTTTTGAACGTCCAACTAGGAGTATTTCGAAAAGTTTAAGAAACTTGTTCAAGCACTTGCTTTTGATTATTTATTGTGAACTAACTATACAATTAATATTGACAAATCAAAAAAATTATATAATCTGAGACAATTTTCAAACACAGTCTGATGAATAAAAACTATTTAAATCATCCGCAAAAAAATGTTTAAGGAAAAATGTGTGTTAACGTTTTATTTACTAAAAATAAATTTTACACAATTTATAAATAAGACCTACTAACTTATCTCACATTAACCAAAGTTTAGGGCTTAACCATAGTCATGAATGTCAAATTTATATGGAAATATCTGTGGTCAAAGTTAAAGGTAGCTGAGGTACTACTTGAGCAAGAGTAAAAACTAAAAAAATTTTATATAATAGTAACGTCATGCTGCTTGTTAGGAAAAGACTCTAACCATGTGTTTTATTACTAAGAAGACAAGAATGGAGAAAATTTGATGATTAATAGGTTTTTTGTTAAAGTTCTTTCTATTCTGCAGGCTCTAGCTTTTCTAAAACTTCGGGTTTTGATGAGATCTTTAGCTAGATCGAAATACTAGTATCAACCTAGCTAATATGTTTGATTTGCTTTATTTTTGTAAATATACGGAGGTTGGAAGCACGTTAAAAATTAAAAATAAGTTAAACTAAACTCTGTTATTTATATAAAAGTTATTCGCCCTAAATAAAATATATTTAAAATTTTGTTATCGCTTGAAGAAAAGTAACAAAAAAATACAATTACTAATTTTCTGACAATGTTTATTTATAATTTTACATTTTTTTTTACCACTTTTTAAAATAAAAACTACTAAAATTGTGTAACTAATATTGAAAACGTTGAAAAAATCATTTAACTAATAAATATTCTTTGATTTTAAGTACATATTTTACGATTTTAAATACATGTTTTATGTAAATGGTGTTTATATAGAGGTATAAAACTTTGAAATGGAATAAAACAAAGATGAATTTTTTAAATTGACATGAAATTTACTTTATTCGAAAGATAATCTTCTGGCATTATAATTTAAATATGATACTCCTCATTTATCCTTCTTAAAAAATGTCCCTAATGAATATAGTTGCGTTCAAATATCAGATGTACACTAACAAATTTAATAAATTTGTGAATAAAAAGGTTTAAACATTGTTATAGCAGGCATATTCTCTTAGCTTGGCCCTAAATACATTGACAGAAAAGTCAAATTTTCTAAGTAATAGGTGCAACGAATACCAAATTTCAGCTACCCTGTACTAAAAAGATCGTTGAAGAATTGATGTATTATGTATAGGATACTTCAATTGAGGGTATCTTAAAGATCTTGAAAATACAAAATGTTCTAGTATATATTCCGGACATTTAGACCTAAAAACTTTATAAAAATGTATCAACAATCGCGTATGTATAAAACTTTTAAAACTGCATCCTAGAAAGTCTGCTACATAATCTGAAACATGATCGCGATATTTAAGGTTGTACACAAATCGAATAATTCGATTGAAAAGAAAGTTGTATCTACGCATTACCCGACCCTTGACACCTGTAAAAACTTCAGCACAATACAACATATTGGACATCAATAGTGCATGCGCAACGCGCTCTTTTACATAAATTGGTAGATAAAGATTCAAAGAATATAATCGTCGTAACGTAAAATTTATGGTAGAACACAACCAGTTTATATGTTGATCAAAATTAAGACTTGAGTCAATTAAGACTCCCAGACATTTAATACATTCTACAAACTCAATATTAACATCATTCACCACGATATCAAAATTTACGTCAGAGCTAGGACATTTAAAAATCATTGCCTTAGTTTTCCTAGGATTAATACAAAGATTACAATTAGACATCCAATCTGAGACATCTGACATTATATAATTTATCACCTGCTCCAATACATCAGAAAACTGACGCTCACCAGAAAAAAGAAGCTGAATATCATCTGCAAAAACAAAAGCCTCGCAAGAAAACCCTTCAACAATACTCATCATATCATTCATATAGAGTAAAAATAGCAAAAGTCCAATCACAGATCCCTGTGGAACTCCGCTTGTCACTGTCGACCAATCAGAAACAGACCCCCTACAATGAACATATTGACGTCTTTCTGTCAAATAAGAAAGCCGATTGGGAAAATTTAAAGAAATTGCATAGTTTACTAATTAAAATTGTGTGATTAACTCGATCAAAAGCTTTTGATAAATCGAGTGATAACAAAACTCCTATATCATTTTTATCCAAAATTCTTCTAATTGAGTCTGTAAGACCTACTAGTAATGATGATGTGTTATAACGGCGAAATCCTGACTGATAAGGGCTAATTAAGCGATTTTTATCCAAATATTCTACCATTTGTTCCTTCATAACGTGTTCTACAATTTTGGATAATATAGGAACTATAGATATCGGCCTTAATTCATTACTTGATCCATTTTTATTAATGGGAACAACCTTTGCAACTTTCCAATTGGAAGGAAATACAGAGCAAGTTAGAATATTATTAACTAGATGCAAAAATTGCTTCTGAACATATGGGAAAATAATTTTCAAAAATCTTAACGGCAAACCATCTGGACCAGAAGCATTAGATTTAATATTACATAATGCGAAATATAATTCATCTAAATCAATAGCACGAAATGAAAAGCCATTGTCAACAAAATTCAGATTGGAGTTAAAAGGGTCGATGGTGTCAACTGTCCTATGAGACAAAAATTCCCTATTTAATTCAACTGCATATAAATTATCAACAAATTCTACATTTTCTACACCCCCATTGGATCTTAAAATTTTCAACATACCCTTAGCATCAAGGTTATTAAATTGATTAAAATGAGCATTCCTTTTAGCATTACGAATAAAAGTTTTAGTCCTATTTCTAGTCCTACAATAAATTCTCCAATTATATTATATTGGCAATTACGCTGCGAATGTTGTCCTCCAAGTGGACTAACGACTTCACATATCCCCACAGAAAACAGTCCAGCGGCGTTAAATCGGACGATCTTGGAGGCCAATTCACGGGTCCGAAACGTGAAACTAAGCGGTTTCCAACTTTTCCTTCAATAAATCAATTGTGGCGCGAACTGTGTGACATGTTGCGCCGTCATGTTGAAACCACAGCTCTTGCACATCATGGTTGTTCAATTGATGAACGAAAAATTCAGTAATCATGGCTATAGCGTTCACCATTGACTGTAACGTTCTGACCAGCATCGCTTTTAAATAAGAACGGATTCCACCATCCCATAAAGCACACCAAACAGTTAGTTTTTCTGTATGTAACGGTGCCTCAACATACACTTGAGGATTATCATCACTCCAAATAAGGCAGTTTTGTTTATTGACGTATCCATTTAACCAAAAGTGAGCTTCATCGCTAAACAAAATTCGCAAAATGCGTGCGCGATACGTATTTCGAACAGAACCATGATTTTCAAAATAAATTTGCACAATTTGGGAGCGTTATTCAGACGTCAGTCTATTCATGTTGAAATGCCAAACCCAACTAAACATAAATCACTTGACAGCTGACAAATTGGCCGCCAGTTAAAAAAGTGTTGCCAACTTAAAGTTCTATACCTGTATAAAAAACACCCTTTACATAAAACACAAATATAAATGTATTAACTTCCGAGCCCTAGTGATGACCATAAATGCAGTGAATAATATACAATAAAAATTTATTTGAAAATAACATTTATCTAAATCTTTAAACACATATTGGAAATTAATTTAAATTTATTGTGTTTAATTCAAAACTCAAGATAAAATTAAACACAACAAACTTATAGCTGGGGAAAGAAATATGGTAAAACTCAATCAAGCCAAACATTAAAAGTCTAAATTTGAAAAAAAAATATCGTAAAAAAATGTTATGCACAAAAATGTTTAAGTTTTTGGACATTTTTTAGAAATTATTTTTACGCATGAATAGTTTAAATTAAATAAAACTGGTTTAAATTAAATAAAACGTTACAAAGACTTTGATTTGAAATAGTAATTAAAATTAAACAAAAAAAAAAAAAAGCATGTATAAAAAAAAAATATCCATAAAAAAGTATGCAATTACAAAACAAAATTTGTACTCATGCTCAAGATTGTATGAAAGACACCCACAATAACCACTTAAAATGGTAGAACACTTAAATGAACATTTGTTTTGGAGCAACAACTGTTGCCTTTTATTTGTCGTTTTCTTAAACAATTTCATTAACACAAGTAAAACCAACGCAGTTTAACACAATTACCCACTAACAAATATCGAGTACACTTAATATTAAATTAATATTTTGTAGTATATTTCTAATACAAACATTTATATTATTATTATTATTCTTACAATAATCTAAAGACAACCTCGAAATCAATTAAAGCGCCATCAAAATTATTTCAAACATATGTTTTTTATACACAAGATATTATAGATAATATTAATTATATAAGTGATCAACTTGATACTTTACAATTGGTTTTTTTTTTGGTTTGTGTGGGTACAAGTTTTAAAAATTTATGTTAAATTCATAAAGAACATAGACTTATGCAGTGGCTAATGCAGTGGAGCATGGTTATAATGAAAACGCGGGGCCGGACGATTTAGTTCGTTATTAGCTAAGTTCGCTGTAAGCGAGGTGAACATATTTTTAAAAAATTATTAAAATTTCAGGATTTTTTTTTCCGAAATTCAACTAATTTTAACATTTTTGTTTATAATTCTAAACCAATTCTTCCATTAAATTCCGTTTCATATAGTTTTTAATTCTTTTCAGTAAATTTGTAATTTAAATGCTAAAAAGTTCAAAGTTAATAGATTAAATAATATTTATAAGTAAAAAAAAACATTTTATGTCAGAAAATCTAAAAAAAAAAACAATTAAAATCCCAAAATTCTAATAAATCGCTTTTATAAAGCTCAAAATCGGAAAATTCAAAAAGTGAAAAACACAAGAGAAAAAAGTTAATTTGTCTTCTCTGATAATTAAATACAAACATATATTACATACAATTGTGTATGGCATCACATATTAGCTAAATTAAAATCACATCTAATTTTAAAATCCATTGATTTATATTTAAATTTAATTTTTTTTTTTAAATATAAAACAAAATATCAGTGCAGATTTCCAAACTCTTTTAAAGAATTTTTATTTATTTCATTTCATCTACAGAATTTAATTCTTACAGATTACTAAACTAGAAGAAAACTTAAAAACTAATTATAATGTTCAAAAAAAAAACAACTTAAACTTATCTTTATTTACATTAAAGTTTAAAATTGGAGCAAAACTATTACATAAGTGTAAACATCTTGCAATCGGCTCATTTTCGGCGTAGTTTGTTCTATGAACAGATTCTTCGAAAATCCGGTTTACTCTTAAATCTCTTGGAGGGCGATATAATATAAAATGATCCATAATTTCGGAACAATTTATTTCACCAGTTATAACATTATAAACAAACATTATTGCGGAATATAACCTACGATCTTCCAAAGATTGTAAGCCTAGCATTTTCCTCCTAACATCATAGGATGGTAAATCATAAGGCCAAATTAATTTCAAGACCGATTTAACAAAAATCTTTTGAACACGTTCAATTCGATTTGATGTACCTATTTGATTCGGACACCAAATAATAGAGCAATATTCCAATTTACTACGGACCAACGAAATAAACAACGTTTTAAGCGTAAAGGATCTTTAAAATCCTTGGAATTTCTCCTTACAAAGCCAAGCATACTATAAGCCTTAAAAGTTATACAATCTATGTGGCTAGAAAAAGACATTTTGTTGTCGAAAATAACTAAATAACTCCTTCACCTCAATTGAACGTGTAAGTGAAGAACCACCTATATCATAATCGAAATCTATAGGATTAAAACAACGAGTGTAGGACACTGTACAACATTTAGATACATTTATCCCTATCTCATTTTCGATGCACCAATCATTATATCAGATTGCAGTTTACTGCAATCATCTATATTAGATATTCTTGAATATATTTTCAAGTCATCAGCAAACAAAAGACACTTTATATAATAGGGTTGGATTCGATTGGGGCACTCTAAATGTTTCAAAGTGGGCTTTTTCAAAATTTGACCCTACGGGTCAAAAGTCGGGCCATCAGAATTCGTTTTAGAGGTATGGTTCCTTCGGCAAAGTTTCTAATTTTGATCTCTAGAATATGATTTTCCTTGAACGTTGAGCGATTTTTTTTGCCTCCATACAAATCGACCCGGCCTAATATATATGATGTGATATGAAATTATATATATGTTTATAATATACCCATGTCGGAACTCCATTCATCGGGCACATACAAATCGTCAAAGTTTGAATTGAAATCAGAAAAAGCTTATTGATACACCATTACATCTTTCTACCAAATTTCGTCAAAAAATTTCCACGTTATCGATAATTGGTATGAAATGGGTGTCCTCCATTGCGGAGGAACCCTTAAAAAATAAAAAAAATATTAAAAAAATATGTTAGTGGTGAAAACAAAATTCTGAGGTAAAAAACAATTTTAGTGGTGAAAAAAAAGATTTGTGGTGAAAAAAAATTTGATGTGAATTTAAAATATTTTTTTCACCTCTAAGCGTCTGGTGATAAAATATGACATACTATTTTGTACAACAGAAGCAAACATAAAACTGTACTATTATACACCAATTTTACCGGAGCTTGAACCGGTCGATCGATTTTGCTCATTTTCAATACCAAACTTTTCGGAAAAATTACCATCAATCTAGGTGACAATGAGCACCGCATTGCGTTTTCTGATATCGCTAAATCGTCTTAAAATTGAATAAAGATCGAGAATATAGCGTCACCTAAACTCCAAAAGGCCGTAACTACACTTTTTTGTTTTTTTTTTACAGAAAAGACAACAAACATTATAAATAAAAAACTACTTGAGGTTAAGTATCCAAATTTTAGAATTATGCCTAAGAAATAAAGACGGATTTGTTTCTGAGAAAAAAAATTAATGGAAAAATAGTAGTTTTTAAGTAATGCAGTTACGGCCTTTTGTAATAGATTTTTCTGAAACCTAAAAGCCGTAACTCCAATACAAAAATATATGCAAGCAATAAAACAAAAGTTTAAGATAAAAATACTGCTTTTCGGCAGTAATTAAAAAAGTTTTTAGCCAACTTATGTATTTTTTATCTACTTATTCCAAGTATTTTTCGAGAACAATTTTAAAATGAATTAATTTATTTCGAGCAAATAAAGTAACATTAAATTGGTTAAACAAAAAAATAGTGTACATCATTAAAAAAAGGCAACAAACTGCACTACACGACTTTTTATGTTAATGAATATATTAAAATTGCAGTTACAGTCTTTTGATTCTCGTCAATAAAATTAGTGTTTTTGGACGTAAATGTGTAACATTTTGTGGAAATGTGTATTTTGGTTAACTGCATTGTAATCAATCAAAACATCAATTTCGAATTTTTTGTTAGTTACGGCCTCTTGGATTTTAGATGACGATATATGTATATTTTATGGAGTATTAGACCTACATATATTTCAATGAGTTACAAACTGATTTATACCATCATCACATTAAGTGGATGGTATAAAAACAAATTCAAATAACTACACAAGAAACTCACATGTTGTAACAGTCGAACTTTTTTTGAGTGTGGATTTAATTGTCTGCCATTTATTGTAGTTTTATCGAATTATAGATTCTTAAGTATCCGAAATCATTTTTAAAGCAATTATTGATTATCTCTTCTATCATTTTGCCAATTATGTATACCCTGCAGGAAGCTTGGGGTCAAGTGTCTCCAAGTCTCCACTTTTGTCTACTATTTTGTTGACATTGTCAACTAAGCGTCTACACTTTTTACTTTATTAACTCACTAGTAAATTTTTGGTTCCAATGTCTACATATGGTCCCATTAGAACTAATTAGTCACTAGTTAATCTATGGTTCTTATGTCTACATCTGGCCCGATAAGAACTACCTAGTCACTAGTGAATCTATGTTTCTAATGTCTACATATGGTGACATAAGAACTACCTAGTCACTAGTGAATCTTTGGTTCCAATGTCTACATATGGTCCCATAAGAACTACCTATTCACTACCTAGTCAATAGTTCTAATGTCACTAGTGATTTTCAATGACACGTACATGTTAAATGTCTATAGCAAATTACATTGCCTGGGGAACATTTGGTTAGTAGTACTGGTGACACAGTCAATAGTGAATCAATACTTTTTCACTATTGACATTTCCTGCAGGGTATATACTTGTTGGTATCAATGTGTAAGTAAGTATTTTTCAAAATTAATTTATTATAAACTTCTTTTGAAAAACAACCCAGACTGGTCTTTTCGCTGGTGTAACAAATGCTGCATGTAGTAGACCGGTTTAGCATGACAACCAATTTTATGATTTAATCAATTCATTCATAAATTCTAATGCAAAATTGTTGCTGTTTAACACACACACACACACACGCATTAGTTATTATTGAATAAACAAATGCATTTACAGCAACTGGTTACACTTGCGCAGTGTATTAATTTGTTTATGAATGGAAATTACACGTTTTCTCTATTTATTTTAAATTTGTTGTAACAAATAAATACACATATTAAATACATACAACAATTGACCACCCACTACTACAGATTGTATTAAATTAAAAAATATTAAAAATTTTGTTCCATAATGAAACACACGAGCCTTGTCTGTGATAAAGTGTGTCTGCGATAGTGGTGGTTGTTTGTTAACAATTAAAAATTGTTGTTGTTTTAAAATTTAAATGCATACCTGCACACACACTTGCGCATACTCATATGTGAATTTCAGTAGGTGTGTTTTTTTTTTTTTGGTATATTTTCCTCAGATTTTGTACTCGAAAACTTCAATTCATGTTTTCTATCTCGAATACAGCTTTAAAAGTGTGTGTTGTCACATTTAAATTAAAAGTTAAATGAAAAGCAAAGAAACAACTTGTTACCAACTTGTTTGGCGGCTAAAAGACCACGAACACCATCGACAACGACGCATTTTAAGCAGCAACCAGCACCTGTGGGTTGCACCTACGCTTCTTATTAATGCGATGTGATGTTGTTTATTTAACGTTTTTTATATACAGAGAAGTTAAAATCGAAATCGAAATCATATGCATACATATATTTAATATTAAATGACACTAAATTTTGAATTTAACGCATGCCGTTTGCGCATAAACTCACACACACACACATTGACACACAGTCACACAAAGTGTGTGTGTCATTCATGGTGTTGTTAGGTTAGGTGGAAAATTGTCACTAGGTCATGATATCTTTTGAGCCGATTTAAATTTTGACCACATCTCAATATGTATTAAATATAGTTCTACTACAATGATCTGATTATTTTTGCTGTTGTATTTGTTTTGATTTTCTTAACAGAAAACAACAACTCAACCCACATGATGTCTTTTTGTGAACTATTGAATATGGAAATTTTTTTAAATACTATGTAAATATTTTGAAAACTGGAACATTTTTGGACGGAAGTTCATTTAATGATTTCCTTTGAGCTATAAAATTAATAAAACACTGATACATTTTTATTGGCAAAATGATAATATTGTAATATTGCAAAGCATATGACACAAAGGCAGCTATGCACTACAGTTAAAGCAACTGTACACTGAACCAAAAATAGCGGTGAAATCAACTAAATAACATGTTAAATTTGTGAATGGGTGGGTGATCACTATACATACTACCAACAAAACCTGTCTGTCATTTTAACAAATTGTTTAGTAAATTTATTTTTTGACATTTAACTATTTGTTGATTGTTATTTTGACGAAATATCGTCAAATGTATTATCAGAAATTAGTTATTTTAAAAAATTTATTTAATCTAATTGAATATTTTTTTTTTTGTTTAAAATAAATATTTAATTTAGGTAAACCAATAAAATGCCCTTTTTTACTGAAAGATAAATTCAATTCATCATCCATCCAGTTACTTATTTTTCTTACCGGCAAGACAATTTGTGCAAACATCATTGATATGGTGATCACTGTTGCCAGGTTTGACGATTTATTGTCATTTTGACGATTTTTAGTACTTAAATTACTTAATGATGATTGGACATTTTTGCTTCCAAAATGACGATTTTTTGCCAAACGTTTAATGTGTCAGCAAAACATGTTTATTTGCTATTATTAAAAAATCACCGGATCTATTTTTGGATTTTTATTATTTCGTTAAAATTAAAAACTATTTTTTAGTGAAAGTTTAGTTTTATGGATTCATGTTAGGCTTATTTTAATTTATTTTCTGCACTTAATAAAGGTAAAGTAAAGACCACTGCAAATGTAGCTAAAAACAAATGAAATTTCACTTGAAAAAAGAACGACTTACATTTTAGTAAATTCAACTAACATAGTTATTTGTTTTTTACTGTTCAAAAAATTAACTACAATTGTAGTATTAATGAGTGGTTCAGTCAGTGCAGTAAAAAATAAACAAACATAAAACTTCGGGTTCTGATGAGATCTTTAGCCAGATCGAAATACTAGTGTCAACCTAGCTAATATGTTTGATTTGCTTTATTTTTGTAAATATACGGAGGTTGAAAGCTCGTTATAAATTGAAAATAGATTAATTTGTTTTATTAAAAAAAAAAAAAATACTTTATAAAATAAATGTAAAATCATAATACTGTAACTTAATGTGGTTTGTTTTTTAAATGAGCTACAATTGTAGTCAAAAATTAAATTTCTTCTATAAATGACTGTTTTTTTCACTTAAAAATAAAGATACTGCATTACAACTGAAACAACGACAAATATTTACAGCAGAAGTTCCCTGAGTATGTGCTTACTTTTTTCATGGTTGGCAAACACTAACTTTTCATTACAATGCCAGTTGCCTGCCACGGCCACACCAATGCCGTTATGAACGTTTTAAAGCTACGATTCCAATAGTGGCATGTGTCTTTACAGGGTTTATTTTAAAATTCTACCCATTAAATTTTGTTTCATCAACAAAATAACGTTATAAATCGTCGTTTCGGTATTTTAGCGTTATTTTGACTTTAACTAGTTCAAAATCAAACAGGTTAAATAGAAAACAAAAACCGTTTACATAAGAAACATTAATGGAATCGTTTTTTTTTTTTTAATTTCCATTCCGCTATTAGTGTTACTGTGATAGCCAATCGTTATTACACTCATAATAATCCATGCTAAAAATACGAAAAAAATGTCAAAACAACAAAATCTTTTGTAAAATGAACAAATATTCGTATATTTTACAAAATTATTTGTTATTTTGACATTTATTTGTATTTTTACGCATGGATTATTATCAGTGTATGAAAAGTTATTAAATGCCAGTCCTGCTTTTTTTTTAATATTTATATTTTTACAAAGTTTAATTAGTGTAAGACTGAGATAAAAATAAAATATTTTTTAAATTAAAAAAAAACATCCAAGTTTTTGCGAAACAAACATCGAGTTCGAATATTGTCATTTATAAATCCAAAAATGAATCCGGTGCTTAAAAAACAAGAATAATAATAATATAAATAAATTATTCCAAAGTGAAACTTCAGATATTCACTTTTTATATTTTTTTATATTTTATATTTGAAAATGGAAAACATGCAGTAATAAACAATATTTGAATAAAAATAAATAATAATATAAATAATAAATTAAATTATAAATAATTATTAGAAATATTAAAAACCAACCCAAAATGAAAAATATGAAATAATCAAAAATTTCACAATTTATTGTATTAAACTATGTCATCACATGTAATGCAATTTGCAAATTGAATTCGTTTATGGAAGTCCAAATTTAATAATTAAAGAAAATAACATTGTTAAAGAATTTCTAAACTATGTAAAAGAATTTAAGATTTAAAAATTGTGCTACTGAAGTGGTCTTTACAGAATTATGTAGAAGGATATCGTTATAAAATATCATGATTTTCGAAGTTTAAATTACATAAAAGTGTAAAAAATCGTATTACATTATTATTCTTTTTTTATTAAAACTTTATCCCACTTGTAACAAATATTTTTTGTTTTGACGATTTTTGAAAATATAATGACGATTTTGACGATTTTAAAATTTGTGCTCAACATACCTGGCAACACTGATGGTGACCAGAAGAACAAAAACAAATATCGTCCTTCCAAAAAGTTAAATTGTTAAAAGCGTTTTGTTTGGATATCTACGGAAGTTAATCTTTGATCTGAATATACCTGGGACAGATTCTTTATAAAAAACGATATCGTTTTGTTCAAAACGGGACCGAAGTTGCTATCGTTTTGTCGATTTTACTTACAAAATCTGTAAACAAAATGATGGACAATTGTTGTTTATTACCAAAACTGTCACTTTTTATTTTTTCTTTATCACATATCCAAATTTCATTATGATCGGATAGAAACCGTCGGGAGACTCCCCGTGTTAGTCGATATGCTAATAATACGTTTCCACTGATTGAGTATTGGACGTGATTGCAAATAAAACATGTTTTCCTATACATTTTTTTCACCAAAACACACGTTTTTTTTTTGCCCAAAACACATAAATGGAAACATAGTATAACGTTCTTAGGTACACTCAAAAAAGTTTTACAGTTACTACATGTCAGTTGTTTGTGTAGTAATCAGTAGTAATTGTTTTCAACTACAATTACAGTTGGTTTTCTATGAAATAATAAAACCATTTGTTATGACAGCTATTTTAAAAAACAACTGAAGAAAAATACTGTATTTTTGTAACAGTTCACTCAAAGAAAAAATATGGTTGAGGGAACCATATTCGAAGAGCATCATACATTTTTGGATTTATAATTGCGACAATTATGTTACTATGGTTGTGGCAAACATACTCTTATCTGCTTCTGTATCATAACATAATAGATTACCATATTATGGTTCCAAATAGATCCCAATATTATTATATTATGGTTGTGGAAATTTTTATAATTTATCATAATATGAGCCTTACAGAATTCTTCCAGCATTCTTTTGAAGCTGGATTAAAATGATAATCATGTATTTTAATAGTATATTTATTTACTAATTCACACATTTAAATAAACTTAGTTTTAAAATTATTTGAGTAATTAAATTGTATTTGCGCTTAAGAAAAAGCTTTGTGAAATAATATGTCAGATATACAAGATATACATCTGATTACAGCATAAATCGCGCATAAATACAAACAATTAAAAAATAAAGCACTTTTTTGTATCAATTTATACTTAATTTGTAACACTTTTATGTCCATATAATAAAAATATATTTATTTAAGGCGTGTGCTACAACGGGTTGAGACTACAACTCATTCCAGCTTCCACAAATCACCATTACAATAAATACGTTGTTTGTGTGCGACAATTTAAATTTTGCCTTCCAGGGTAGACCGTATTCCTTCTTTCGTAAAACAAAAACGCTCATAAAAAAACCGACTGATCATCTTATAGTTAGCGCAACTTTAATATGGCTGTAGTCACATAGAGGAATATAATAATAAATGCTATATTATGATTGTAGACAATACACTAATATGATAACTGAAAAGAAAGAGAAATTTACTAGAACATGATGAAAGCAACCATATTAGTTTATGGCTGTAGGAAACATAGTTTTGTGGCCGCAATCATATTGCAACCATATTTTTTCTCTGCGTGTTGTTTGAAGAAGTTTTTTTAGTATTTTAATAAACAACTAACTACTAAAATAGTAAACATATAATTTTTTGGGTGGACTAGGGTAGATAGCATGTGAATCAGTGTTGCCAGAAGTAGGGGAAAATCCCTACACGTAGGTTGTTTGCCTTCAAAATAACGGCGTAGGGGAAAAGGGACAGATATTTCAAATTAGTCAAAATGTAGGTACTGTTTCCAAATAATGCAAATCTTTTCAAAAACAGCTATTTCTACATTTTTTTGTAAAATTATTATATTTTGAGAGACAATATTTCCGTAGAAAAAATTAGTTTCTTATACATAATTTGACATATTAATAGATAATTCTTTGGTTGTTTTTTAACAAACATACTCTTTGGAAGTTATTTAGGTAGTTATCCTTTGGAAAAACTAATGTTAAACTAATGTTAAATTTCACCGACGAAAAGCAATACAATTTTTGATGGGTTCTGTAAAAAAAAACCCAATTAAAAATGATTTTTTGACGAAATAGAAACCGCTAGTATGAAATTAAACTTTTTGATAGCTGGTATGATCTTTGTTTTGGCAAATATTGACAATTGTAAATCTATTCTAAAAAATATTTTGGGAAATTTAACAAATTTCTTTGTGAAAGGCGTGGTAGAGAAGAATAAATAAATTTTCAATTTTTTCTGAATCAGACTGAGCAGTTTCTGGTATTGAACCTTCGTCAGTGACCCTGTTTTTTTTTGAATAATGTAATATTTGTTATGTTTTTATTTGTTCGATTGCGTCTATATGAAATTTTCTGTGCAATCACTGACCGTGGTATAGATAAACTGATTTCTAATGCCACATGCACTCGCACTACACGTTAGACAGAGCGCTTTAGCCCTCTGAGCTATCGTCAGGTCGAGTTTTGTTGTGATTAAAACTAGTTTTATTCAATACACGGTGTTTTTGTTCTTGCATACATAATCTCAGAAGTACAACTCCAACAACACAACAGTTCTATTTTTAGATACTTACCTCACTCTAATGTCCACTGTTTTCCCAAATGTTGTAAGTGATGCCACATATATGATATATTATATAATTTCTATAATTTCTATTTTCAAATAATTTTCGAACAAATTTTCGATAGTAGCATTTGGATATTAATTTTTGAAAATAATTGAAATTGTAGCCAAAAGTATGAAAATTTCAAAGTATATTTAGTTTATAAAAAGAGAAATTTCCTAGGATTTTTGTAGGGAAAAAATCGAAAATGTAGGGAGAAAAGCGATTTTCATTGCTTAGTGTAGGTATTTCTTAAAAAACGCACTGCCAACACTGATGTGAATAGAGCTTTGTGTGTAAAACATTTAAAATTTACCAAATCTTTTAAACCCATATAACTCAGTTACAATCCAAAACAAATTTTCATAAGGAAGACAAAAAAACAAGCTCGAATTATAGTACAACAGAATTTAATTTGAAACTGAAAATTTCGCTCATGATGTACAAAATTTCATTAAAACATATATGAATTCTGAGCTATTGTTAAACACCGAAATTTAAAATAAGTAGTTCATCTAAAAAGATGTTTTCGTTGTTAAAGTAGTCATTTGTTGCCGTTTCAATAAGAAACAAATTTAAGAAGTTAAATTAATACTTTATCTTTTATCAAACTCATTGAATATTTCATTAGAAACATTTAAATGTCATTCTAATAATATGATCTCTCACCATATGGTGTCAGAGATTTCTTTTTGCAAGTCTTTAGTGTAAAATGAGATAACGTCTATTTGCAGAATTAACTTTTTTTCCTTGATATTTTCATTGAAACGCTGATTACTAAAGTTAAAATTGAACTTTAGTTTATTACGTTGTTTTGGCAAATTTAGTCATAGACTCGTGAGTTATTATTTTTCACTTGATTTTTTGGTCAAATTAAAAAAAAAAAGTGGAAGAAACAAACAATTCAAATAATAATCAATGTTTTGACTCAAGATAAACTTCAGAAAAAAAAAAAATAAATAAAGCGTGGTTGGATATTAAACATATAGAAAAAAGTTACCCACGCTTTAAAATACTACTATAGACATTTATGGTCATCATTTTACCACATACAGAAAAAAATCAAAAGTTGTTGCGACAACACTCAAAAAAGTTTTACAGTTACTACATGACAGTTGTTTGTGTAGTAGTCAGTAGTAGTGCTTTTAACTGCAATTACAGTTGTTTTTCTATGAAATAATACAAAACAATTGAAGAAAATTGCTGTATTTTTTAACAGTTGTTTTATTTTGTTATTTGGGTATTTTAATAAACAACTGCCAAAACAGTAATTTTGCAGTAAACAGTTAATTTTTGTTAGTTATTAAAAAAAAAAAAATTATGTAGATTTTTTTTTTTAATTCTCGTTTAGTTTGTATTTGTTACTATTGTAATAATAAATAATAATTAATAATAATAATTTGTTATTATTGTAATAAAAAAAAAATTATTTATTAAAATGGCGGTCGTTTGGTATCGATATTTGACCATTTTTTTTGTAGTCTTGTGTAAAAAACAAATAGTAAACATATTTTTTCCAGATGATTGAGCTTGCGACGGTATCCAGTAAAAACTTTTCATGTTTTTAGAAGCAGGATAACACAAATGCGCTGATATAAGCGCTTAATAAGCGAATAATTTTTTTTTAAACAAAAAAAATGTTGAGCTTACTGTTTTCCATAAGCAGCTTACCCTAATCCCTTATAAGTATGCAGGTTGTAATGCAGAAAGTTTCATATCGTGGATTATAAACGATCTGTACCGATTTTCACGAATGATTTCTGATTGTCTTTGGTGTTTTTGAGTAAGTAATAAAAAATAATTAGTCATTTAACAGTTTCTGAAGAGATAGCACGTAGAGCGGTAAAATAATAAAATGATTACATTATATGTCTAAAATTTTAACAACAAAAATTTATATAATTACTTTTATTTATCATAAAATTACTTTTAATCGTTATAATGTAGACATGAAATATGAATTAGCCATATAAAAATCATGGCATATGTAAGCAGGTTTTTAAGGGATTCTTTTTGGCTTACTCCCTTACAAACCTGCGTCGTTAAGGTGACAATATCCTAATAAAGAAATATAGAGTATGGCCTCGACCTTGAATAATTTTCATTTCCATTGTACAATTAAAGGTCGAAAAAAGCATAATTTTTATTTTTAATAAAAATTATATCAAACTTGGAATAATTTATTCCTAAACTTCTTAATTTTTTTTTTTGGATTAGTTTTTGAGATTGGCTCTAAATCTATTTTGGCCCATATCGCCTAAAATAGACAACGAAAAAAATGTTGGTAGAAGAAAATATTCTTTATTTTTCGTGCCAAACAAGTGGTATAAATTTCATTGCAAAAAAGCTTTGGCCTTTTTGAGGGTTAAGAATTTCCGTTTCCACTGAAATTTATAAAAATTAAACAAAAAAAAAAACTCAAAAATAACTCATATTGTTCAGCTAATCAACTAAAAAAAAAAAAACACTGATTTTTCAGTTAGATGGTTGATATACATGCAGTGGTGTTCAAAACATTTGCAACTGAAATCATCGTTTAGGTAATTATAATTTGTTTGATCAAAAAGATTTGTGGTATAAGTTTTTGTTTTTTTTTTATTAAATTCAGTTATAGCATATTATTTTACAAATACAATGAAAAAAGCAATGAGCTTTTTAATAAAATCGTCAGAAATTTCATTCCACTGCTTCTCCAACTCGACGAAAAGTTCATCACCATTTCGGTATACTTTATTGCCGATATTCCGTTTTACAATCATCCATGATCTCAATCGGGTTGAGATCGGGAGATTGAGCCGGCCACGACATGATAGTTATTTAATTTTCCTGCAGCCAAACTTTTACAACCCCCCGCCGTGTGTTTTGGGTCGTTGTCGTGCTGGAAGGTCCATGAGAGTGGCATTTCAAATTCAGCATACGGCAGCATAACTGAACTTAAAATATCTCTACAGATTGTGGCCGTCATTGTGCTAGTAATGCGGTGAATTGGGCCAATCCCATTTCCTGAAAAATACCCCCACACCATAATGTTTCCACCTCCGTGCTTCACTGTGGCGGTTGTGTATCTGGGATTAAACTTTTCGCCTCGTGGTCTTCGAACATTGGCTCCACATTGGCTACATCTATAACTTCTAAGACCATATTCTCGGGCTCTTCTTTTAATGGTGGGAAGACTGACATCTATTAAAAGTTCAGTTTTAGCTTCTCTGGGAACTGCTTTGGGATATTTCTTAAAAAAATTCTTGATTTTCCGATCTTCTCTTACAATTGTAATACGGGGTCTTCCACCTTTATGAGTTGTGTGGATGTTACCACTATTAACAATGCGGCAAATCGTTATTTCCTGACATTTTTTACAAAAATTATTCTTACGATGTTTATGCTTCCAACATCTTATTACAACTATTAAACAACAATAATTATAATAAATTTGCTTAAAAAATGTAACGGCCTGAATCTCATATTAAAAAGGAATGCGATTACCGTTGTATCCTAGCATTTGTTAGTATAAATTGTTTCGTTAAGAGTAAGAATAATGAGAGTTGCAAATGTTTTGAACACCTGCATTTTGAATGCATCTATTATTATTAATTTTTTTGTTGTTTTAATTTAACGGAATTAATTTTTTTTTATTTGTTTAACTTAAAACAATGTTTGAAGAATATGTAAAAAATAAATTTTAGTAACTAAGTGTGATTTGAAGAAAATAAATCAATGAAAGCAACAAATGCGATCTCAGTTCCAAATGTTTTGACCACTACTGTATATACCTGATCAAACCATGAATTCTTGTGAGTGGTGGATTAGAATGAGGCTAGAGATGACCTAGTCGATTAGGGCGAAAGTGCGGCACTCCCTATAGCGCTGATCCTCATACGTTTTTTTTTTTGTCTTTCTATTACATTTAATAACAAATAGTGTTTTCTATTTATAATAGTAGCATTTTAATTGTGATCTCAAACCTGACAGTTCAAAATGACAATAAATTTATATTCACAAAATTCGGTGCAAAATTCAGAACACGTGAACTGATTAGAAATTCTGACTTTCAATTTATGTTATGATAGTTTCTCAATCTTAAATAGAAAATCTAAATTAAAAATTACATTTTCTTAATTTAAAATTAAAATTCTTAATTTCTATTGACGATTTCTAAATTTTAAATGCAAATTCTGAATTTCAATTGATAGGAAAACAAAAAAAAAAATATGTTCGCACTGTTCATGAAACATTTTTATTAAATGATGACGATTTATAAAACAATTGACGTAAGTTTTTATGAAACTATTTATCATATCTAAGAAAACAGCATAAGTATTATGAATAACGATTATGACAAACGATTTATGAACCAGTTTTATCAATATGATGAAACTTTTTTTCCCTGAGTGTAGAATTTAATAGCAAATGCAAAAAAAAAAACACTTGAGATTTCGGAGAATTTTTCTCCGATTTTTTAAAGGAAAATGCTTTTCTTTTATATTTTAAGCTCTTGTGCTTTGATTTCACAAAACTGGATAAATCACTACTCAAAATTTTCCAAAATTTAACATCAGAAATAGGCAATGTAAAAAATATCTTTAAAATACTTTCCGTTCTCTTTAGAGAAATATAAAAACCTAAAACAAAACCAAATATATTTTTCTTATCACATGAAATTTGAGGAATTTTATGATAATGGAAGTGAATATCTAATGAAAGGTATTTTAAAGACATTGCCTGCAAATTAGGTTTAGGTTTGAAAAATTCTGAATTTTTACATTAAAGATCATCAAAATTACTCTTATTCTAATAGTCTGAATAATTTTGTTGAGTAGCCTAGAACTCTTAAGCAATGATTTATCCGGTTTTGTGAAAACATAATACAATAAGAAATAAAAGTTTTGATGTTTCATAAGCTAATTTTTTGGGTAAAATCTCTCTCAGAGTTCCCGTACCCCTTAAGAAATCCACAAATATTTCTTAAATATGTTTTGAGCCATACGCATTTAAATACTCCACTTTAACATTTTCAAAAATCGAAAAATAAGGTTTTCGGAAAAACGCTCTAATGACCATGTTTCTCGTTGTTGAAAAGTTATTCTTCTCAGTAACGTCGCAAATAACAGTCCCTGGTCAACAGTTCATTTTGCCTCCCATTTAAAATATAATTTCAGTATTAGTTAAATTTCAGTGGGACATTCATAATTTGGAACTCAAAATGTTTACTTAAAAATTTAATAAATTTTAGCTTCTCCATGATTACAAAATGAATTATACACAGAAAAAAAATAAAAACGGGTTTAAATTAAAAAATTTATTGAATCAATTAATATTTTAATTGATTTTGCACCTATCACGGCAATGATACTATAAATTAAACCTTTGATTAAAATTAAGAAGAAAAAAAAAAGTTATAAATAACTTCTACAAAAAAAAAAAATATGATACTCATAAAAAAAGTGTGTGATCTATACGTTGGTATGTGTGTTTTTTGCAATGCTGAGTCTGTTTGTGTGTGCGCTTGTTTTGTTTGTTAACTTCAAATGTATTTGGTATTTTATACTGAAAATTTTCTATTTATGCGTACAGTGTATGAAAAAATAATATGATAATTGCGTCTAAAATAAAATATGTTTTTATATATTTATAAGTAAATTAAAATATTAATTAATTCAATTAAATATTTCTTTAGAAACAAATTAAATTCAAATCAAATCTTTAATTAGATATTTTAGGTTGATAATTTTTTCTGTGTATTGTTTTATAAATTTATTCAATAACATCGATGTTTCGGCAATACCGATATCGAATTAATTAATTTATATATTAAAAAGTCAATTAAAATATTAATTGATTCAATTAAATATTTGTTTAGAAACAAATTAAATTCAAATCTTTAATTAGATATTTTAGGTTGATAATTTTTTCTGTGTGTTGTTTTATAAATTTATTCAATAACATCGATGTTTCGGCAATACCGATATCGGGTAAAATCCTGTTTCCGATGTTAAGACCTAAGTAAACAATAACTTTTCAGCAAAACCGTTACTATACTTAAAAAGCTTATATTTTTTATAGTTGTTTCAAATTATTCGTAGTATTGACACAAGGTCACATAATTAGATTAGATTCATTTAGATTCATATTTCAATAGCATTACTAAAGGGTCCGCCAAATAACTTTTTTTTTTTAAAAAATGCTATAAAAAAACTACTGAATATTTTCTCAATTTTTTTTTTTTTTATTTGAAAGTACAATCCTTCCGGTTAATAATAGAAAATAATTTCATTCAAATGGCTGCTTCGGCTGGCCATGCAGTATGAGCTTCATCTAAAAAGATGATTTTTTTTGGCAAAATCGGCATCGGAAAAAAAACGTTAGGGTCTATACAATAAAACTTTTCATAATTGAGGAACGTGAACAACATTTTCACTAGCGAGCCTTGGGTCGACTAACAAATTGTCAGTTGGTTTTTAACAGTTAAAAACAACTAAATTTTTAGTTATTTTAACGGTAATAACCTTTGTCTCCTTTTTAACAGAAATTTCAATTGTTTTAACTGTAATTTTCGGTTTATTCTACTGCACAATTTTTTGAGTGTACAAATCAGTTATTGTTACTTTGAAAGAAAACATCGGTACATATTAGGAGAGGTTTTTTTTTACCTAAGTGTTACTTGGTAGTGTATGATGTTGTGTTATGTTTTCGAAAACAATATTTCATTGAATTCGTAACCAGGGAACAATTTGAAGTTTACAATTGTGTCATTTTAGTGCTGTTGTAAATTTGGTCAATGATACAACTTCAAAAACAATTGGAAAAAATTGTGTTCTTTGCATGTACTATTCTGCCATAAAATATAGACAGTATGTTTTTTTTTTTTTGTTGCAAAAATACAATTTTTCTATGTGTTTTTTTTTTGTTTTTTTGCCAAAAATAGCCACACAAAATTGTTTCAAATGCTCAAAATGACGTTATGGCACATGGTTTGGTTAAAACCATTTAACATATGTTAGCCATTCTAACACGCCATTAAATTTTGAATTGAAATTTGAATTTGTTTGAAAATAAAACATATTAGGATAGTTCACAAGTGGTGTACTAAATGTTGTATGTCGTCACCTTAAATCCAAAAGGCCGTAACTAACAAAAGATTCAAAATTGACTTTTTGATTGAATACGTTGTAGTTAACCAAAATACACCTTTCCACAAAATTGTACATGTTTGCGTCCAAAAATACCGATTTTATTAACTAAAATCAAAAGGCGGTAACTGCAATTTTAATATATTCATTAAACAAAAAGTCGAGTAGTGCACTTTTTTATATATTATATATTGTTTTGTTTATATTGTTTAACTAATTAATTTTGTTTTATTTTCTCGGAATAAATTTTATTATTTTCATTAAACAAAATAAAAATGCTCGAGCATTATTTCTCAATATTTCGACATTTGTCGAATGTCATCCTCAGGAGAAGTATCTATAAGATTTAACAAAATAAAAACAATAGAACAACAATCAGTACAATAAGATCGAGCATTTTTATTTTGTTTAATTAAAACTGAAAGGTCGAATAAATTAAACTTTTTTTTTTATTTTAGAAATGTTGAGGTTAAGAAGAAGAATAAACGTTTTTCTCTAAAAATTATAAACACTATTTATTTTTAAATCAGACTAGACTAGTTTCTGCCTCTTTTTATGGACAGGCGTCATCAGTGATTTTCCATTTTAAATTGTATTATTTGTGTATTTATAATTGTCAGATTGTCTCTATATGATAAATTTTTCAACAACCTGCTGCTGTAAGAATCAAACCTGCGCTCTTCTTACATTACAAACGTAACAATACCAAGTTATGACCGTTTAGCGATCACACCCAAGTATGGCCTCGAATGTAATGCAGCTTAATTGCAGTTTTCTTTCCTATTAGCTTTTCTGTTATTCTTTTAATTTATTATTTTCATAAATTTTTCTCGAAAGTTTTAAAATAGAAAAAATGCGGTTTGTTTAAAAATACTAAGAAATAAATAGAAAAAAATATTAAGTTGACTAAAAATATTTTAACTACTGCCGAAAAGCAGTATTTTTTATCTGGCACTTTTGTATAAATTTTTGTATTGTTGTTACTGTTTGGCCGTAACTACATTACTCAAAAACTAGACTGTTTCCATGAATTTTATTCTCAGAATCAAATTTGTCTTTGTTTTTTAAGCATAATTTGGATAACAAGCTTTAAGTAGTTTTTTATTTATAATGTCTTTTGTCTGTCCTGTAAAAAACTAAAAAGTGAAGTTACGGCCTTTTGGATTTTAGGTGACGATGTGCTGTATAATCTTATCGAAATTAGAGATGGTCAAATTTTGTTTTAAAATATACAATAATAGATGGATAGTACACGCTGAATAAAAAACGCCCTGCTTGCAATGTAAATGCTGGTAATATATTTTTGTTTGGACAACATTTCCGTTTTCCATGTTTCAAATATAACATGTCTGCTTGCAAACATAATCATGTTTGCCTGTAAACATATATATGTTTGGTAAAAGTGAAAAACATCTATCGCCAAACATATATATGTTTGGCTGTATATATATATATATAAGTATATTATAATTATAAGTATGTTTGCATGTCCCAAACATAATATCAAAAAAAATTAAAAATTGAAAATATATCTTTGTTTAGGTTTAAAAATGTGAATCATTGTAAACATATAAATAATTACCTGCAAACATATTCAAAAGTATCTGTTTTCTGCGTGTACGATACAACGAAATCTTCGTCAAATTGAAAATAAAATGTTACCATCTCTATTTTTACAAGACAACATATAAAGTGTGTTTTGTTATAGAGGTATAGAACTTTGAAATAGAATAAAACAATGACGATTTTTTTTCTGGCATTATAATTTAAATATGATTTCTGGTATATGACCGTCACGGCTGGCTCGGACGTAATCTAATCTGGAGGTCCAATTTGCGATGACTTTTTCCACCATTTGTGGCCGTATATATAAACACCCTTTACAAAACTTAGTACACCTTGTGAAACCCCTTATTATTAACATTCTTTTAGTTGTTTGTGTGTAAAACAACTTGTTGAGCGAATTACATAGAAAATTCTCTTTTAAAAAATTATATTTTGTTGCTGTTTTATTTTGTAAAGTGAAAGTCTATTATCCTAACCCACACAAAAGTTAAGTTTTTGTAAACTCCCTCAATAAGTTGGGTTATATTAACCCGAAACACCCTTGAAATTTTTTTGTTGAATTTTGAAAATATATTTTAAATATATGGGTATAAAAAAAACTGCAGTCCGTTTTTTGATACTGCCTTCAGGACATTCAGAATGTCCTGTTACTCTATAATAACTATGGGCGGGCAAGGGGACTGGTTTGTGTACATATAAGAAAATGGGTTTTGTTTGCAAGAAAACGTTTTATTAAATTAATTTGATAATAGTATAAAATATTAAATAAAAAATAAAAAATTAATAAATCTTAACCTACCAAGGTAGAAATTAGAGACGGTATAAAAAACAAAGCGCTGTCAAAGCGTTTGATTTCAGTGGTACGAAAATAAAAGCATATTCACAGCGTTATTTCCCAATGGTATGGAAAAAAGCATTACAAGAGCATTATTTCGGATTGCTTTTTGCACGTTCACAAAAAGTACTGTATGAATACTTTAAAAGCACTTTGAAAACATTGCTACGAAGCATTTTTCTAACAATTGCAAAAAATACTTTAGCAGTACTTTTACAAAATATATATCTGATTATTTAAAAAAAAAAACACTGTCAAAATATTGGTTTAAAGCGTTTTCAAAGTGCTCAAAAAAAGTAAAACATTAGTTTTGAGGTCTTCGAAATATACGCTGTATAATGAATGAAACTTTTATATTAATTGTTAATTGAAAATCTAATTTTCAATTTTTTACTTTAAAATTTCCAATGTAAATGATCATTTTCAACGGTGATTTTTTCAACATAACTTTAAGGTTGAGTAACTTTTCATAAAATAACCAGAGTTTAACTTTAACCACACATATTTCCATATGTCGAACTACACAAATTCTCGAAACTTTGAGGTAAAATATTTAATTTTTTTTTTTTTTTGGATGGCATGAATAACCTTTCGTGTATATGTTAGCCGATGTTTAAGAAACCTAAATCCATTCGCGTTAATCATTTATCTTTAACGACGCAAAAATTATGGCGGTTTTAAGTTTCAAGCAAATTAAATATATTAAAATTACAGTTTTTGCTGGTATTTAATTCAATCAATTTATAGATCTCATTGTTTTCATCACATTTCAAAAATATAAAAATACACTCAAAAAAATGTTTCTTTCTATATTAGAACTTAAAAAGTTAACCTCGATTATTTTGGAAAACACACATTTTTTGCCGGTTTAATGGTATTTAGTTGGGTTTAGGATTACTTATTTGCAATAAATCATATCAAATACTTTTACATTCGCAAATTTAAAATTTTTATATAAGTATGCTTTTTGAGGTTATGAAAATTTTGTTTGCTTCATAAAATTAAAAGTCCATAAAAAAATTATTATGCCTTATCGATTTTAGTATTAAAATTATTAAAATCTTGTATTGGATGCACGTTTTGACGGATACAGACAGTGCTTTAGTTGTCACAAAGCGAAATGTGTTTGGAAAAAACTGTCTCTGTACTCGTTAGGAGCAAATAAGAATAATATTTTTGCACTTTATCAGTTATGTCCGTCATGAAGATTCACTCTATAAACCTAAATATGTTCCCAAACCATGTTTTTTTATAAAAAAAAAAAAAATGAAAATGAAAATTATTCAAGTTCAAGGCCATACTCTATATTTCTTTATTCGGATATTGGCCTTACAAATAATCTATAGAGTTTTTTGTTTTCAAATTTATTATTTGACCCTTTCAGGAATGTGTTGATAGATCTATTTCGGGAATTTTCTAGGTTCCCATCATCAGAACACGTTCTGAAAGCGGTAACAATCCCATGCCAAACATCAAACATTCATATAAACTAGTTTACTCACTACATGAGGACTAATATACATATGAGCTTGAAGTTAAAGATTGATTGATCAAAAATAAATTGCAAACTTGTTTGTTATGTGAAAGGTCAACCTCTGGTGGAAATTGTTGTTTTTCTCTCCTTTTTATATTTTGTTTAGTTTATAAACAAAATAAAAGGAGAAGTAAACTGTCTTTTATACAAGTTTGATATAATTTTTATTAAAAATAAAAATTATGTTTTTTTCGACCTTTAATTGTGCAATGAAAATGAAAATTATTCAAGTTCGAGGCCATACTCTATATTTCCTTATTAGGATATTGTCCTCGAACTTGAATAATTTTAATTTTCATTGCACAATTAAAGGTCGAAAAAAACATAATTTTTATTTTTAATAAAAATTATATCAAACTTGAAAAAAAAAATGCAAAAAAAAGATTTAATTTAACAAAATTTTTAAAAAGTTCATGGAATTTTAGCGTTTAGAAATTTTTAAGTGCCTTTTTGACTCGCAGGTGCAGAATACTAAGATACTCAGTTCACGCAATACGCCAATTTCAAATATAATTGTGAATGTCAGACGCATAAACATACGTTTTCAAAAAATTTTATCCGAATTGCTTTTATGTTTGTGATGTCCGTATCCCGTTATTGGTGTGCTGACATCCCATTGGTATACCTAAAACCTTATAAAATTACATCTTTTTTAAATACTGCTCTCAAAATTCAATTCCAATAAACGGCGCAAAAACCATATGGAAAAAACCGCAAAAGTTTTAAATTCGGAAAATTTTGGTTTCACTTGTAAATCACCATACAACTTTTCACCGAACAACGATATGGAAAATTCCTTTTTAGTAAATAAATCTCTCATGTCTGGTGATTCCATTTTGTATTGGTGTGGATTTGAAAGTTAAAAACTATGAGAAAAAAAAATTAAAACTATATAGATTATTTGTTAGGACAATATCCTAATAAAGAAATATAGAGTATGGTCTCAAACTTGAATAATTTTCTGCATTTATAGTAATTAAATGTGCTAAAGTCTCAAAACTTATTTAACAAATTGTGAAAAGCGATCTGATGTAGGCGTGTCCCTATCCGGATTTCATTCCTGCCCAAGGAAATCTTAGGGGACTTTGTTATTAGAATTTCTAGAGATATTTGTTATGTTAAATCATAAACTCAATGAGAATTTCTTGTCCTCGTCTAGGAGCGAGATTCAAAATTTAAAATATCAAAGAAAAAACAAAAACAACAACAAAAAATTGTCACAATTGGCTTTTGTCATCTTCCAAATACTACTCTGTTTTTTTTGACAGACCTAGCAATGTAGTGACGTTTATTCAAGTAAATCAACAATAGAAAATCATATGTTTTCTATTAGTGTCAGTTACATTTAAATTTGCACAAGCACCTGCATATTTGTTATTTAAATTTATTTTCATCGGGATAAACATTAATTGCATTTATAGTAATTAAATGTGCTGAAGTTCCAAAACTTATTTAACAAATTGTGAAAAACAATCTGCTGTAGGCGTGTCCCTATCCGGATTTCATTCCTGCCCAAGGAAATCGTCAGGGGACTTTGTTATTAGAGTTTCTAGAGATATTTGTTATGTTAAATCACAAACTCAATGAGAATTTCTTGTCCTCGTCTAGGAGCGAGATTCAAAATTTAAAATATCAAAGAAAAAACAAAAACAACAACAAAAAATTGTCACAATTGGCTTTTGTCATCTTCAAAATACTACTCTGTTTTTTTGACAGACCTAGCAATGTAGTGACGTTTATTCAAGTAAATCAACAATAGAAAATATATGTTTTCTATTAGTGTCAGTTACATTTAAATTTGCACAAGCACCTGCATATTTGTTAATTAAATTTATTTTCATCGGGATAAACATTAATTGCATTTATAGTAATTAAATGTGCTAAAGTCCCAAAACTTATTTAACAAATTGTGAAAAGCAATCTGATGTAGGCGTGTCCCTATCCGGATTTCATTCCTGCCCAAGGAAATCTTAGGGGACTTTGTTATTAGAATTTCTAGAGATATTTGTTTTCATTTTCATTGCATATTTTTAATAAAAATTATATCAAACTTGAATGCAAAAACTCTTGTAAGTTTCAAGTTATTTTTTTAAATGTTTCGACTTTTAAATGGCCATCAATTCTTTAGGTGAAGATTCTTCAACATGAAACTTTGCATATCATATCTTTTAAGTATAGTCTTCCAAACCCTTTTCAACGTTTCTCTCAATTCAAAAAAACCTTGAGAAATAAGAGAAATATTTAGTCGGTTTCAGCAGCTGTCGAGAATTTTTGCAGTAGCTTATATAAATTTGGCATTCATATAGAGTTGTCAAATATTCAGCCTATTTCAAAAATCGGGTTTCGCTTTATTTTATTTTAAAACCGCTTTATTTTATTTTAAATTAAAAACCTTGATCTAGCCCCCTCAGGATATTCAATTGAAATCTCTTTCTTGTCCTTTTTCCTTTCTTTTTTCCTCTCCCTTTTTTCTTTCCTTTTTTTCTCTTTTTGCTTCCCTTTTCATCTTTTTCTCTTTTTTTTTTTGGTTTGGGGCGGAAATGTCCTTTCCACTTTATTTCATAGCAAAATAACTGTAATGGCAGTCAAAAACAACAACCACTGCTGACTACACAAATAACTGTAATGTCGTAACAGTCAAACTTATTTGACTGTTTACGTTTTGCTAAAGCTGCATTTACATTAGCTTGAAATCCGGTTTAAACTAGATTTTGAAATCTTCGCCTATTATTTTATACACAACCATATGATCGAAATCTAATTTCAACTGGCTTTCGATGGTAAATGTAAATGAGCAAAACATGTGTTTTGGTGAGAAAAATATATTGGAAAACATGTAGAGAACTTGTTTTTCTTCAAAAGTAGTTCAAAACACCTTCAATGGAAAGACAGCCTAAGATTCATAATTTTTTATACTTTATTTTGTCCGCCAGTGCACATACTTACGTATATTTACGTAAGTTAAGTAGGTGTAGATCGCAATGGGCCAACCAACAATCAACCCACTTGATATTTTTTTTTAAATAGAATCATGAATCAACTTTAGACAGAGATATGTATTTTGAAAGAAAATACTTTTTTACATTGAAGTATTAAGCTATAAATATCATATTATTACTGTGGTATTGTTTCCAAATCGTTCACACTTAACTTGTCTTAAAACACATGATATATTTCATTTTAAACGTTCTAAAATCAAAAGATGTTTATTTAAAAAATTTGTTTTTTAATTCTCTATATTAAATGTGCTTTTTTAAGCTTTTAAAGCAATTACATTCATATTCTTAATGAAACTGAATTATACAGTTAAAAAAGTTTGACAGTAAAATCAACTGTAAAGTCAGTTAAAATAGCGAAATAGGTAATTATCACTGCAAGGTTTTTTGGCACGAAAAAAGTTAAAAATGGCAGGCGAAATAGTACGAAAAACCATTAAAAATGGCACAAGAAATGGCAAAATAGCAAAACAAAACGTATAAAATAAAAAATTAAATATTTAAGTTTTGTTAAATTTTCCTTTATTAAATTTTGATTGCATAGTAAATACAATCATGTGCTTTTTCAAGTTATCAAATAGAAACAATCTACTATTGTCACACAAAACAGTTGATGTAAATGTAACTGCAGCATATTTAAAAGCATGTTATTCCTAAGGGGATTAGTTTTCAATGTAAAATTTTACATAGTATAAACTAGAATAAATTACCAAAAAACAACTTGTGAAATTTAACCAAAAAGCAGTTTAGCATATTACACAAGCATTTTCGCCGTTATTTCAACACTAAGTAAATTTTGCAAAGAAAGGCTGTTATAAAAGCATACTTGTTTTTTTTTTCTGCGTGTATGAACAAATATAAACTAAATGAGAATTTTTAAAAACTCGACATAATTTACAATGTTTAAATAATTACTGGAGTAAAAAAAAATTTATATAACGATATATTCTTTAATATAAAAATATATGATCATATAAAATAGCATATGTATTAATATGTATTTATATACAGGGTGTCCGCCGGGAAGGTATACTACTTTGTTTTGCCGCCATTTTGGTAAACATTAGTGTTGACAGTTCATATTTGGCAGTCGTGAAGTAGACACCTGGCAAAATTATTATGGAAAAATATTCGATAAACCAACCCAAATCAATCATTGATTACTGTGACGATGATAAAGTTACGTGTTATTTCAAGTTATTTCAAGAAATGGTGATGTTGATTGGCCTCCACGGTCGCCTGATTTGACTGCTCCGGACTTCTTTTTGTGGGGATATCTGAAAAGCAAGGTTTATGCAAACAAACCAGAAACGCTTGAGCAAGTCAAATAAAATATTCGTGATGAAATTAATGAAATACCGCGTAAAATGTGTGAGAATGTAATGAAAAATGTGCTCAAAAGGGCTCGCATTTGTGAGGCTAACAGAGGCGGACATTTATCTGATATTGTATTCCATACATAATTGCC
Organism: Delia radicum; assembly: GCA_021234595.1. Classification (NCBI taxonomy): domain Eukaryota; kingdom Metazoa; phylum Arthropoda; class Insecta; order Diptera; family Anthomyiidae; genus Delia; species Delia radicum. The sequence continues at coordinate 315,332,641 of CM037851.1, read as the reverse complement.
GACATTAAATAAAACATTTATCAATATAAGATCCATTCTCTTTCATTTAATCAAAAATTATAAACAAACAAAGTATACCTTCCCTGCGGACACCCTGTATAATAATATTTTCTAAATGTCTTACCAAAAAAATTCATGTATAAGCACATCCAATCATGTATAAAAAATATACTATTCTGAATTTTATACATATATGATAATATATGGTTGATAAATTTGATTAAATTTTTATAAAATTAGATATAACCCAATACATAATTATATATAATTCAAACATCAAAAACGTCTTCTGTCATTTTATACATACTTATATAAAATCCAAAATTGAGAAAATTTACAAATAACAAACCCTTCAGCAAAATTAGAATAGATTACCTATGAACCTGTTCTAGAACAGCTTATTTTACCACCGGTTACATGGAAACTTTTCTAGAACAGGTTTCTGGGAGTCAAATTGTAAGGTTTCACTGTTCCAGATCCAGTTCTATAACTGGTTCTAGAACCGGTTCTAAAGCAACTTCTAATAACAAAGTCCCCTGAAGATTTCCTTGGGCAGGAATGAAATCCGGATAGGGACAAGCCTACAGCAGATTGTTTTTCACAATTTGTTAAATAAGTTTTGGGCCTTTAGCACATTTTATTACTATAAATGCAATTAATGTTTATCCCGATGAAAATAAATTTAAATAACAAATATGCAGGTGCTTGTGCAAATTTAAATGTAACTGACACTAATAGAAAACATATGATTTTCTATTGTTGATTTACTTGAATAAACGTCACTACATTGCTAGGTCTGTCAAAAAAACAGAGTAGTATTTGGAAGATGACAAAGCCAATTGTGATAATATTTTGTTGTTGTTTTTGTTTTTTCTTTGATATTTTAAATTTTGAATCACGCTCCTAGACGAGGACAAGAAATTCTCATTGAGTTTGTGATTTAACATAACAAATATCGCTAGAAATTCTAATAACAAAGTCCCCTGAAGATTTTCTTGGGCAGGAATGAAATCCGGATAGGGACAAGCCTACAGCAGATTGTTTTTCACAATTTGTTAAATAAGTTTTGGGCCTTTAGCACATTTAATTACTATAAATGCAATTAATGTATATCCCGATGAAAATAAATTAAAAAAAAAAAAAAACTTGTTCTTGTTTAGAGGTAAAGAACCTATTGCAAATAGGACAAACTCCATATAAAAAGAATCGGTTGTAAAACAGAAATTATAAGCTATTATAATACAGTATAAGATGTTCTGCAACGTGTTATTTGGATTTTACTGGGCCATTTTAATACTGACAAACATTTTTTTTAATTAAATTAAAATTAACAATTTCGTTTAAAACAAAAATTTGATATCCTAAAAAAACATAAATAAAATTAAAGTTATCTAAAAATTTCAAACGTACATGTTGTGTTTTGAACCCGTTTTATGGATATCAAATATATGTAACTTAATATCTTACATTATAAAATTTGCCCCGTGGCGATGTCTCAACTTAAAACGCAAAAGTTGTCAACCCTGAACGTAAAAACCATACGTCAATCTGGTAACATTGTGAAATAGAGACGGAGGAGATTAGAAAATAAACAAAAAAAATCTAAAAATAGAATATTTGTGTTGTTAGTGTTGTCACTTCTGAGTATAATATACAATAACAGAAAAAGCTAATAGGAAAGAAAATGCAATGTAGCTGCATAAGATACGAGGCCATACTTGGGTGTGATCGCTAAACGGTCATGACTTGGCATTGTTACGTTTGTAATGTAAGATGAGCGCAGGTTTGATTCTTACAGCCGCAGGTTGTTGAAAAATTTATCATATAGAGACAATCTGACAATTATAAGACACAAATAAAATAACAAATAATAATGCAATTTAAATGGAAAATCACTGATGAGCCTGTCCATAAAAAGGCAGAAACTAGTCTAGTCTGATTTAAAAATTAATAGTGTTTATAATTTTTAGAGAAAAATGTTTATTCTTCTTCTTAACCTCAACATTTCTAATATCTTTTATTTTTAATATATTTGGATTATTATGTGTCTAATTATATCTAATTGTATCAAATATAATATAATTAGATGTAATTATATCGGGACAAAACTCGGATAGTTTTTTATTAAATTGTATCTATTTAAATATAATTAGATCCAAAATGATATAATTTAATAGCACCATTTTTCGGATCAAATTATATCGTCTTATATTTGCGGAAAATATCTCATCATATATAATATTATATAAACTTTTTTACTCGGTAATAAAAATTAAATGTTTACTACAAAATTTCTATTTTGGTAGTTTTATAGTAAATTACTTAAATAACTTCATCAAACAACTGTTACAAATATACAGTAATTTTCTTCGCTTGCTTTTTTAAAACAACTGCCATAATAGTTGTTTTGTATTATTTCATAGAGAACAGCTTTTTTTAACTGCTGATTACTACAAAAGCAACTGTCATGCAGTAACTGTACAACTTTTCTGAGTGTATGAAACCGTGTTTTATTAGGGATGGGTGTACCAAAAACCTTTATACCTTTTTTATTATCTCATTCCTTCAGATAAATACAGTACGAAATATTTGTCTACCTACTTTCACATTACACTTCATATCGCACACCTAGTTCAAAAGTGACTTAACTCAAAATTTTAATTTTTCGGGTTTATATGCTTAAACTATGCATAATACACTTGTTTATCTATAAAAATAATATCAGTGCATTTTGTTGTTGTTAACTGTTGCTAAAAAATAGTCATGTCTTTCTTTATGTTTGAATTCGTATAAAGTTGCAAATATTTTTTTTCAATTTTGATGTAATTTTTATTAAAAATAAAAATTATGTTTCTTTTCGACCTTTAATTGTGCAATGAAAATGAAAATTAATCAAGTTCGAGGCCATACTCTATATTTATTTATTAGGATATTGTCCTAACAAATAATCTATAGAGTTTTTTGTTTTCAAATTTATTATTTGACCCTTTCAGGACCGCTTTCAAAACGTGTTCTGATGATGGGAACCTAGAAAATTCCCGAAATAGATCTATCAACACATTCCTGAAAGGGTCAAATAATAAATTTGAAAACAAAAAACTCTATAGATTATTTGTTAGGACAATATCCTAATAAAGAAATAATAGAGTATGGCCTCGAACTTGAATAATTTTCTTTAGTTAGTCTCTTTACAGGAAGAAGAAGAAGAAAACATTTTTATTGAAAAATTTTACGGACACAAGGGATACACCAGACTGCCGCAGTTTCGTCCCCCTCCTGGGACTCGTCAGTGGTTAATTTATGTGTCAATTGAACAAAGTATTTTATATTGTTAATTTTGCTCTATATGAAAAACTTTTTTATTTTTTGGTGTCGTAATTTTCATTTTAATTTTTTTTCAATTTCTGAAAAATTAAAAATTTTGAGTTGAGTCACTTTTGAACTAGGTGTGCGATATGTATCTGTGTATATGCAGTTGTCCTAAGTTAACTTGTACATTTTTTTATGATTATTTCCATTCCTGATCCAATGGACTGCGTAGACAACTAACATGACGATCTGCCATAATAATGAGCTTTAATGAAATTCCAATGCGGGTGTTTTATGGTCACAAATCTCCACAATCTAGTTGTGTTATATTTGCAACATGTTGCCAATCAATACGTCATATACAAAATTACACTCAAAAAAAAAATATACATGCCTTATATTAATTAAATATCGGTAGCAATTCCAGAAACTTTCGCTACACTGACATGTTCCCTTCCTTCGTCTCAAGCACGAGAACCCGCTGACCAGCAATACACTCAGGGAATTATGTGGGTAGAAATGACACGGAGTTATGTGGTTAGAAATGACTAAAAATTACAATTAAAATAACCACAAGTGTAATTAAAAAGCGATGACATGTCATTTAACTACTAAAAAACCACACCAAATGTAGTAAAAACAGTAGAATTGTAATAAAAATAACTAACAGGTCGTCACATTTTTTTTTATATTTTAGTTACAAATTTATGATAATACAAATTAAATTCTTTTATTTTAAGAAATTGAGGTCATAAAAAAATTGAAAATGTGATGTTCCGATATATTTGGCATTTAAAAAATAAATACCCGGGTAAAAAATTTAATATGGTTTCTAGTATAGGTAATTATATCTCATTTGATAATTCTCATATATAAACCCATACAAATTTATTCGAAAAATGGGTCATCTACATGTATCTAATCATATCAAATGAGATATAATTTGATACAGTTTTATCCGAGATTTGTCCATATCCGGCACATTAATTTATATCTAATTGGATATAAATAAATTATATAATTTTAGCCGATATTAGGTATGCTTTTTGTGACTTGAAGTTTTGCTTATTTAATTTAAGTTGAAAATTAAAATGTCTGGAAATCGACAATTTTAAAGACACAAGTTTTTTTAAATGAAATATAACGAAAAGTTTAATATTTAACAAAAAAAAAAAATAAGAAAATAAAAATAAAGCGTTTAAAAAATATATAATTAAATGGTTTTGTCTTATAAAATGTACCAATTTTTTATTTGAAATTATATAAATGAAATCACTTGAAAATGATTTCGTTATAAACTTAATATGGTTATATGCGAAGCCATATGTAATAAAGTCTTAACTTGCATAACTCAATTTGATATTAAAGTTTACCAAAATATGTATGGTATTATACAATTATAAGGAAAATTGTTTTAGTATGAAGTCATATGTAGTTTTATAAGACTTAGCATGGGAACATATATAATCATATCGATCACTAGATATATTTGGATTATTATTATATGACTTATGTAGTTATATATGGAGTTGGAGTTGGAGAGTTGGAGACTTATAATATCAACAACCATATAAAAAAATTTCTCAATAAAAATTATCAGATATATTTGTATATAATTTTATAAGCTGTTATGTGACTCCATTCAAAGTCAGATTTGACTTAATCATATTACATATGACTAGATATAATAATTTTTACCCGGGTATAATTTATATTTTATTTACAAATTTATGATAATACCAAGTAAATTCTTTTATTTTAAAAAGTCGAGGGCATAAAAAAGTGGAAAATGTGATGTTTCTGATAAATTTGACATTTAAAAAAATCAATAAGATTTAAGGGGAATCAGAGATTTTTCTTATGAAGATATATTAGCTTGAGCTTTTCTAAACTATAATTATTGTTTTTATATTCCTATTGTGCAAACACACATCATTATATACGTGTAGGCAAAAAATCACCGTACAAGGAAGGTATCCCTTGTACTCCGATTTCAATGAAATTAGGAAATGTTATCAAAAAAAAAAAAAAATCGAAGATCGATCGGTTTTTTCTCAAGTGCCATATCGATGGTTTAGAGGTTAAAAAGTGGAGACAAAAATTACCCCCTTTTTTGATTTTTGCTACTTTTAGATATTTCTACCATAGGCAAATGTGGTATGCTCGGAAAGGGATTTTAGAGGAGCATTTGCTGATGTACTAATTTTCGGGTACTTTATATGAAGATGTATACTTACTAGTATGACGACCATGTTTATATATATAAATCGTTAATAAAATTTAAGTGGACACGTAATTTTTCTTTTTTTGATATTCGGGCTACTTCGCCTTTTTTGCGTTTTTTTTCCAAAGGGCCAATTTTAGTAATTTTCTGAAAGCTCTGTGAACAAAATATAGACGATATGCTATCAAACTTTATACTTTTATAAGTCTTTTAAAATTATACATATACTTTTTTATTTTCGTTCTGTTAATTTAAGACATACTCCCATACAAAATGGCCAAAAAAAATCGGGTTTATCATAAACCTTCATTTTTTATACGAAGCATTAAATTTATTTCTTTGCATTCATTGCATACACAGTAAATATTTAAAACTTACGTCAAAATAAGCAAAAATTAGTTTTTTTTATAAATTTTCTTACAAAAAAAAAAGTACCAAAAATATTTGTACTCCAAACATGGGCAATATGCATATCAATCTTCATGTTTTTTTGATTACATTAAAATCATATACGTTTTGTTTGTTATTTCATAATTTTCAGACAGGCTCCCATACAAAAAGTGTCAATTAAGTCGGGTTTTCTCGTAAAACTTTTTTTTATGTTATTTCTATATCTTTTTATTAGCTTTTCATTCATATGCAACACAATCCATAAATTATCAAAACTTACTGTAAAACACGCAAAAATATGTAATTTGATGAATTTTCTTACACAAAAAGTACCAAAACAGTTTATTTCCAATAAAAAGTTAATTTTTTTTTTGGTTATTTTAAAATAGAGGATTATGTCGAGTTTTTAAAAATGTTCGTTTGGTTTACATTTCTTATTATTTTTAAGTTCATAGTTTGGAAATAATATTTAGAAAACTCCATTGTATCACCAATGCATAAAAACTTCAAAACTGGAGTATCATTTGGAATTTTGAGTTTTCATTTAAAGTATGATGTATGAAATACAATTTATTGTTGTAATCGAAGGAACCAAATTGATTTTTGTAATAAATAGTACATTTTGATACATTTTTGAGGGTTCCTATTCTATGAGTCAAAAATGAATCAAATAGAACAAATATTTTTGAAACTTCAAAATTTTATTGTCAAAAATTACTAATTTTTTGGACGAAAATGTGAGCCTTTCAAAAAGAATCATAAAAGACACAAAAATTTGGAGAAAATTATTTGATCCAAAAAATGGTTCAGAACTGACTCAGAAATGTAATTGAATTTGAATATTTTGTGAACAATTCCAAAAAAGCTCTAAAAAGGAATGATTTCTGAGCCTATAGAACTTTTTTCCTTATAGTTTCTGAGTAATTTTTGAATCAAAAAGAAAGGCTCTTTTCGATAACCCCTTTCATACAAAAATTTTAAATTTGAATAATATCTTTCTTTTATTCTTCTTTCTGACTCATTTTGGAGCTAGTTTGTTGGCAGGGAGGTATATATTTTTAAAATGCCAAAAAATAACGGTTGAGAAACAGTAGTTTTTAACAATTTGGTCAGTTGTTTCGACATATTTGTATTTCAAAATTGTCAGTTGTTTTAACGATATTGTTAGTTACTTTTAAGGCACTTTTTAGACATTGTTTAGCCCATTTCTGACTCATTTTGGAGTTTGTTTTGCTGGCGGGGAGGTATATATTTTTAAAATGCAAAAAATAACTGTTAAGAAACAGTAGTTTTTAACAATTTGGTCAGTTGTTTCGATATGTTTGTATTTAAAAATTGTCAGTTGCTTTAACGTTATTGTTAGTTACTTTTACTGCATTTGTTAGATGTTTTTCAACAGTTAAAAATAACTATAATTATAGTTATTTTCAAGGTTAATAACTTTGTTTTGGCTAAATGCATATTTCTTTGTTTTAACTGCCATTTTCAGTATATTATTTTGAAGAATGGACTTTAATTTGGGATCATTCCTATTTCGACCAAAAATATGTACATTATATTTCGTTAATTTAATAAAAAAAAAACACATTTCAAGCCATATATTTTACAGACATTTTTTAATCTCTAAAGCAACTTTTTAATAAAATAAAGTTTTGCAATTTATTTCAGTGTATTCGTTTTTTTCAAAGATTTTTTTTAACTTGGCAAATTTCAAAGAAAAAAAAAAGTTCAGAAAAAAGTAAAAGTTGATCAAACATTTTTGGCATAATGAGTGTTGAAAACCATTTGTTGAAGAAAAACTAAAATTGTTTGAAATTAATGAAACAACAACAAAATTATTAAATTAAATGGAAATAGTCAAACAACAAATTTTCCCACATACGAGTACATTTCATCATGGTGGAGTTGATGGCAAATGTTTTAATAGAAAAAAATGTTTGGTATTTTCATTAAAAATAAAAAAAAAAGTATTGGAAATAAAAATAATAATATTTTACACATGTTGTCGTTCGATATGAACACGCACTTTATGTGAGGGTACATCGAGTACACACAACTAGACACACGAGCATTATTACATTTATAACAATTCAAAGTTTTAAAAACAAAATTTAAAAAAAAATGAAAATATATTGAAAAATTTATTCAACATGGTTGCATTTTTTTTGAACAAAACAAAAAAATTATTATTTTAAAATAGAAAAATAACATTTCAAGTTAACACCTTATTTTATTTCCACAATATGATGTGGTATGTACTTAGGGTAGACTTTGGCGCCTTCGCCACTGGAAAACAATTGTCACTTTTTTTAATGTTTTAGTGCATTTAGACAGAAAAACTACGGCGTTAAGAAAAAGTTTTTTGGCACAGTAAAATTGTATCCCAGTTCTGAACCAATATCAAAGCCAGTATTCAGTCAATATCCCAGCCTTTACAGGTGTTAGCGGCCGGCGACCAGCCCAAGAGTAAGTGAAAGAAAAAATCCTCCGGCGACGTGTGGAGGTCTAGATATTCGAGAGCGATATTCATTATTGAGAAGATCGCCAAGAATGTATTGAATGGACAAAGAGGACCGCGTCAAAAACCAAGCTGTGTTGGATGAGTTCCTCAAAAAGTCGATGGGGCAAAGCAAAATCGCACAACGATTGTTTGCACTTGAGAAGGTGGGCAATAAGGTCTTATTTGGCAGGGAAAGTCGGGTGGTGTCGACGTTAAGCATGCCCCATGAGATGCCCCACCAGAGGAAGTGAGGTTTCTGTTTTCCTTCATCGCTGCAGATGGTACTTTAGTCCTTGGCTGTGATTTTAATTCACACCATCTGGGGTAGTGGTGAGAGTTTAGAGTCTTTTCTCGATTTTTCTTGATAACACTAACAATCTAACCATATCATCATCATATCATTTCTGGTACAAACCCCACTTTAATTTTGCAGAGTTTCAAAAATTATGGAGATTCCGGTTGAAAAGTGGAGAGTGTGCGATAAGAGATCCTTTTCGGATCATAATTAGAAACTTTTTGACATCGGGTGAAAATATGCTTCAGAAATCCTAGAAGAACCGTTTGGCCTCAGTTCACTGTAAGAGGCCAAGGGTCGATGGGACGATTGAGAGTCTCGAGGACTCTGAATGTTTCCTGGAGAGGCCCATAGATGTGGCGTTCAAAGTTTCCTACCCTCAGACTAGGGCAAGAAAAAGATTCCCTCCTGTGAATCAATAGACAACTCTCGGGTCTTTGCCAGTAAGTACTTAGTAAGTTCCTGGCAAAGGTAAATCTAACCCTACTTATGTGAAAAGGGATGATGTATCCTGGTCAGAATAGTAGGCCGAGTCAATGGAGATCCGACTTAATACTCATTTTCCTACTTGCATGGATGCAAACACTTTGTATAGTGAATAGCGCTGCCTCGCGTGGGGTCATAGCATGAGACTGAGAATGAAATAATTACCCCGGAAAGGATAGCCTGGGCAATACATAAATCGCCAGGTCTGTATGACATTCTCACAATAATGCTACAAAGTGCTCAGGATCTAATTACTTCCTGGCTGCTCGTGATATACGGACTTTGCCTCTTTCTTTTAACTACGTGCCTTTCAGCTACAGAAAAGTTAAAGTGGTATTTATATCTAAGATTGGCAAGAGTAATAAACCTGCAAGGGACTTCAGACCAATCAGTCAATCATCTTCTCTACTTAAGACACTGGAAAGACTCATTGATGCTCACATACGACTGCAACTTGAGGGATAGCTACAACTATCAACACGCATATCTCTAGGGCCAATCAACGTAAACTGCACTTCACGAGTTTGTGAGGGTGGTCAAAAGATCCTTGGAATTCGGGTAGCCTTTTTGAATATAGAGAGGATTTTTACAATATCAGAACCGATACAATATAGAATGCCCTCGTGTATCTGGTAGTTAAGACTTTGTCAGCGACTGAACTCTCTTGTTGGCAATGCTCGTCTGGGTAATAACGAGAAATCAAAACAGGTCAGAAGAGGTACACCCCAAGGTGGTATGTATCGCCCCTGTTGTGGCTCCTTGATATTAAAACAGTTCTTGTCACGCTGGTCAATCCTGCGCACATCCAAAAACAGGGATGTTTCTGGATGTAATAAGTAATATCACGATCTACGCTCTGGATATACTCAGTAACTAGATGTGGCCTGGGAGTGAATCCGATTAAAACAGAACTTTTACTTTTTACCACTTGGGCCAATTCGAGCTTCAGATTACCGCAACCTCAGGGCTGCTAACTCACCCTATCTGGACATGCTAAGTATCTTGGCATTATTTTGGACTCAAAACTATCTTGGAAACTCAACTCTCCGAGTACAGGGTTGGGAAGACAACAGTTGCATTCTACTCATGTAGGAAGATGTTTGGTTCTAGATGGGGTTTGAGTCCGAAAATGGTGTTGGGGATGCACACGGCTATTGTACGTCCAATATTCAATACTACGGTTCTATTGTATGATCGACGACGACTAAGAAGTAGACTAAATTGCAGGGCCTCCGGCACAGGATCTTAGGATCTTGGACCACCTATTGGTGATATCAGCAGTGGCATTGGGTTATCTTATCCGTTATCTTAACACCTGTCAGGAAGGATCTAGTTTACCGGATATCAGCTCCTTACGGATGTTATGGTCTTTCAAAATGGAGTTGCCCTACTTTATGCTCACGGTGAGAGTAAATTACCACTTACACCATTCCATAAAAAAATAATTATAAAAAATCAAAGAAAAAAAAAGCAAAAGTTACAATACTAAAAAAATTAATGGACGAATGCACCTCAGTCTACCCCACGTAGTACTAGAAATGTTCATATTTGTACAATTCATACATATTTGTATGAACGTACGTACCATACGTACTCATATGTAGTACTTGATTTTTATGTTTTTATAACTACGAACCAAAACTTTTTTTCTCGAATTATATATTTCAAATGATGTGTTGGTGGCTCAAGTGCTGACAAACTATCAATTTCCTTTGATGGCATTACAATGACAACCACATTTAATATCCAGTCGATACAAAATACATTGTTAATACTCTCTTGCATGGTTTGGTATGACATGGGTTCGGTTTGTTGGTTAGTGGATAAATTTGAGAAAAAGAAGGTTGAAAGGTAAGACAACAGGATTGCAACAACAGGCGTTTCAATTTTAACATGCGTTTGTATGCAAATTTATTTTAAATTTTTATAAATTTTTTGCTTTAACAAATCTTTCATTGAATTATTGAAAATGATTTATTGCAAACGCTTTATATGCAATTGGGTTAAAGCATTAAAACAAATATCCACAGATTTCCTGTGTAAGGTGGTACCTTGTTTTTATTTATAATCATATATAGAATCTAGTTTTAACGGTCGAATAACATCTGTACTAAAATTTAAAATTTTTTTTCAAATTTCAAGGCAATGATAACTGACATTTATTTGGCGCCCAACACTAGATATTCTTATGCAATTGAAAACCCTTGTTGTTTTAAAATTGCTGCTAGGAATGCTCTGAGCACTTGCCAACATAATACCAATGCTACACTAACAGAAAAAATTAGTAAAATATTTTTTTAAAACAACTAAAAACTAGTTCAAAATGATGTTGCAGGATAATTTCCTGAAACTATCAGATTTTTTTTTTTTGCTAAATATTAGTAAGATGAAAAAAGGAAAATAAATTTTATATTAGAGCTTAACATAAGTTAAGTGAAAGCTACAAATTAATTTGACACACTCAGCAAAAAATTTAGTAAAAAAATTCGTATAAAAAAAAATTATAAAAAATTTGCAAATATCAATTTTTTTAAATTAACTGTTTACTGTTTTAGTAGTTGTTTATTAAAATACTAAAATAACTACTCAAAACAACTGTTACATTTAGGGTTGCCAGATCCAGATTCGCAAAAAGCTTGACATTCGGATTTAAGAATATGGATTTTGCAATAAAATGCTGGACATTTTTAAAACATGTTTTAAAGAAAAAAATATTGTCAAGTTTTGTTTTGCTTCAAGAATTTTTATTGAAAAAATAGTTTTGCACATTATTTCCACGTTAGGAACATAAAGTAAGTATTAAAGTACAATAAAATTTAAACATTTTTAATTCAGTCTTATATGTGAGATTCCAAATAATACACTAAAAACTTAAATAAAACTTAAAGTCTCAAATCTGTAAATGTTAAATGTACTAATACGGATATTTATAACTTTGCCTATTCTGGACGCTCTAGCTTTTCTAAAACTTCGGTTTCGGATGAGATCTCTTGCCAGATCGAAATACACGTTTCTACACAGAGATAAAAAAAACTTAGTTAAAACAAATATTTTTCAAATTTAATTTAAAAAAATTATTTATTTATGAAATAAATATAAACGTACTTAAAATAAATATGTTCGTACTTATAGTTGCCAAAACTAGTGTGACATATTCGATGAAAATACTGTGTTTATTGTTATTTTAATTTGTAAATAAATGGTAACAGTGGGTTTCTATCCACCTCAGTCTCTCTCAATCTTTTTTTTTCGTAAACTCGCATCGAGCAAATGAAAACATGTTGCAGAATTTTAAAAGTTTAAATTAATGCAAGTTTGATATAATTTTTATTAAAAATAAAAATTATGTTTTTTCGACCTTAAATTGTGCTATGAAAATTTAACTTCGAACTCATAATTAGTTCTCATTTAGTGAGAAAACTAGTTTATATGAATGTTTAATGTTTTGAAAGGGAATGTCACTTCAAAACGTATTCTGATGATGGGAACCTAGAATATTCCCGAAATAAATCTATCAACACATTCCTGAAATTGTTCAATTAATAAATTTGAAAACAAAATCTCTATAGATTATTTGTAAGGACAATATCATGATAAAGAAATATAGAGTATGGCCTAGAACTTGATCATTTTCATTTTCATAGTTTAAATTATTTTTTACCATATTTTTGAATAATAATTTAATAAAATGCTTATTTATTTAAAATTTTAACGATAAAATAAGCAAGATAAAATACATTCAATTTTAACAATAATAACAAAATTTAAGCAAAATGAAAGTGATTGTTTTAAGCAACAATTCTTTAGCAGCATGTTGCAATTGTTTTTTAGTGTAAAAAAATGCTTTCATTTGCTTGCCCGAGTTTGGTATTTTGTTGCTAAGAGGCGTGAGAAGTGTAGTCTCTCTATTTGTATATACTCTTTGATGGTAAGTATATAACTAATGTCAATATTTTTAATGAATGTATTTGTAAATGTTATTCTTTAATATTTTGTGTATTTATTTTTAATTTCAGATATTTCATCCTTGCATAAGATTTAACTTGATAAAGCCATAAATTTTGTAAAGCAACCACCGTTCTTTGACGCAAATACAGCAAGAAACTTGGACTAAATACGGCAAGAAACTTGGTAATTTACTTTGTGGAAGTGGTTACTAATGTGTAAATTGTGTTTTACTCAATTTATGTACATTGCACATAAATTAAAAATTATTTTATTGGATATTTAAATAACTAATTTCAAATTATTAATAAAAAATTGAAAAAAAAATTCTTGTACTTTCAACAATGAAGAACATGTGGAATGGAACACAGGAAAAGCAGGAATTTGTTTACTAAATTTAATTTTTTTTTCAATTTAAAATAAATATTTTACTATTAAAAACTAAAAATAAATGCATGTTGAAATTAAATATAAAAATATTTAAAGTAAGTAAAAACATACTTTGTTTTAAATCAACAGCGTTTTCATTTATTTTAAGTATATTTCTACTTGATTTTTTTTTTAGTGTACCTACACAGAAAAAACTAAAAACGGGTTTCAATTAAAAATTTTATTGAATCAATTAATATTTTAATTGATTTTGTACCTACCACTGAAATGATAGTATTAACTAAAAAAAATTACAGACAGTTTATTAAAACTCTATCAATTAAAATAATAATAATATCAATTAAAAGAGTTATTGTTTTTCTTTACAACCTCAAATAAAAAGTTTAGTTAAATTGATTAAAACTTTAATTGAAACTTGAGAAGAATATATTGGTAGTTTTAATTGAAAACTTTTTTTTATTTTACTATTTTTTTATTTTTGTTATATGCCCCCATTAAATAGAAAAAGAAATGTAGGTTTGTAAATTAAATTGACATTTTATTTATAATAAAATTAAAGCTTTTTAATTTAAAAATGTATTATAAGAAAACAAATAAAAGTAAAGACAAAATTTTTGTTTTGCATGTCTTGTTTTGAACTTTTTCTTGTAATTGAATTGCTTTCTTAAAAAAATCACACACAACTTTAAAATGATAGTTTAATGACACTTATACTTATTGAAAATGTAATTATTTACAAAAATAATAGTTTAATTGTCCTCTTTCGATAAGGTTTATTTAAATCCACATGTGCACTTTTATTACCACAGATAAAACACGAAACTAAATTAAGTTTTCGTGCATACACGAATTTCTCAACTAAAAGAGTGTTGCAAACTCTAGTGAAATAACTACGATTTTGCGTGTATTTGAAATCGGTAAACTATTCAACTTATTAAAAGTTAATCATTTGCGATTTTTTTTTTTCTTTTTATTTACAAATTAAATAATATATTGATATAATTAAACCTTTGTTTGATTACTTCTAAATAAAATAAAAAAAAAATAGTTTGCCAAACTTTTAAAAATTTTGTTTACATGTTGTCAACACTGTATGGATATATTAGAAAATTCAATAAATTTTTTAATTGAAACATTTAAAAAAATTGTTTAAATTGCCATTGCTATTCAAACAATCGATTAATTATGGCCCATAATTTTTTCTGTGTTGCTAAAATAATCAATTTGCTTTATTTTTGTAAATATGCGGAGGTTGAATGATCGTTATAAATAAATAAAAATATCAAAAAGAGATAATATCGATGTATATAAAAACAAAAAACAAAGAAAACTGTTGAAACAATTTTGTTTGATTTTTTCAAGATATTTAGCTGAACAAATTTTATTTTAGCTGGACACTGCACAAGCATAAAAAGCTGGACAATCCAGCTGAGTCCAGTCCGCCTGGCAGCCCTAGTTAAAGTAGTACAGTATTTTTGGTAAGCTAATTTTTGAAATTACTGCTTAAAATAGTCGTTTTCCACTTTCTCATAGAAAAATGACTACAATATAACAGTTAAAACAATTACTACTCTTTACTATCCGAATTTCCTATATTTAGTTACTGTAAGAATATTCTGAGTGTATGAATACAGGTCGGTCTTGATTTTTGGTTTCATCGAAACAAAAGCAGATTGATTGCTTTCGAAAAGTTTTAAATGTAAAAATCTAAATGCAAAACCGCCTAATTTTAAAGACATTTTTCTCGAAATTTGTGCCATTGATCAAAAACGTCAGCATGTCCGAAATATATATAATTGATGGTCTAAACTTTATTAATTTTTGAAAGCTAACATTTTGTCCTCATTTGTTAGCTGACGATATATTTCTTTTTCTGTGTGACAAATCATTTTCCTTATTAGGTTATTTTTTTATGTGTGTTTTATATTTTTTTGCAAGGTACGATTAACATAAATTTTAGGTAAAACCTCTAATGAATCTCAGTCAATACTGATCGAGGTATGGCGATTATTTTATATACATAATCTTATTTTCGTGTATTAGTAAACGTCCTACACAACAATTATAAAATGTTGAAAAAAATATTTCAAATTTCGTGTTTAAATTGAATCATGATATTTATATAATTATTTAACTGCTGAAAAAAAAAAAAATATCGATAAAACCGAATACTTGGCATTACACTATTCTGAATTGACTGTAATTCTTACAGTAACTACATGTAGGTCATTCGGGTAGTAGTTGTTTTAATTGCTATTGCAGTAATTTTTCTATGAGAAAAATGAAAAACCACTAATTCAATACAGTCTAATAAAATACAGTCATTTCCAAAAAATAACTAACCAAAAACAGTTGCTTTGAGTAGTTATTTCAGTATTTTATTAAACAACTACCAAACCGGTAATTTTGCAGTAAACAGTTAATTTGTGTTATATTGAATTTACATTATAACTGAAATCTGGTTTAACCCGGATTTTAGGGCAATCTGTAACGTAATTTCAAATCAGATTTTACATACTATGTGATTCATAACTAGATTGTCGGACAATCTACGTTCAAAATCAGGTTGTAGCTATGCAACACTGTGTTTTTCCCCTATATATTGGTAGTGAAATTTGCAAAATATGGCATCACCTTGTGGACAAAAAAAGTAAACAAACAAAAAAAAAATGCATTTAATTTAGGAAAACTAAATAAAACTAGTGTTAAGCCCAATAAAATGGCATTTTTTATTAAAAGAAACATTTAATTCATCATACAGTTACTTATTTTTGTTTCCGGCGAACACAATTTGTGCAAACAACATTGTTATGGTGACCAGAAGAACAAAAATAAATAACGTGCTTCCAAAAAGTCATCCCCAATAAAAAAAAAACATCTTTTTTCAGCAAAAATAACATTGTTTCTTTCATAATCGCTGCAAATTTTGTCTTCCGCCAGTGAATTAATAACTTTTTTTGGAAAATTTTCAGTTTGAGGCAGTGTTGCCAGTGGGTTTTTTAAAAAACACCTACACTAAGCAATAAAAATCCCTTTTCTCCCTACATTATCGAATTTTTCCCCCTACATAAATCCTACGATATTTCTTACATTTTTATAAACTAAATATGCTTTGAAATTTTCCTACTTTCGACGACAATTCCAATTATTTGCAAAAATTAATATCCAAATGCTACTATCGAAAATTTGTTCGAAAATTATTTGAAAATAGAAATTTGTTAAATTTTCCAAAATTTTGTTTAGAATAGATTTAAAATTGTCAATATTTGCCAAAGCAAAAATCATGCCAGCTATCAAAAAGTTTTATTTCATACTAGCGGTTTCTATTTAATTTTTATTTGGTGTTTTTTTACAAAACCCATCAAAAATTGTATTGCTTTTCGTCGGTAAAATTTAACATTGGTTTTTCATAGGTGGGAAGCTGTTCATACAATGCTGCACAACAACTTCCAAAGGATAACTTTCTAAATAACTTCCAAGAAGATTGTTAGTTAAAAAACAAACACTCATCTATTAAAATGACAAATTATAAGAAACTAATTCTTGCTACGGAAATATCTCTCAAAATATAATCATTTTACAATAAAATGTAGAAATAGCTGTTTTTGAAAAGATTTGCATTATTTGGAAAAAGTACCTACATTTTGACTACTTTGAAATATCTGTCCCTTTTCCCCTACGCCGTTATTTTGAAGGCAAAAAAACCTACATGTAGGGATTTTCCCCTACTTCTGGCAACACTGGTTTGAGGTTATTTTATTTATTTTGTTTTATTTACAAAATGTTGTTGTTGTCAAGCCAAAATCCAGTTTGTCTGACAAATTTTATAATGTAAACGAGGGTGATTTGTAACTGGATTTAACTCGATTTTAAACCAGATTTCGTTTAAGTGTTAATTCATTATTAGTTATTTAAAAATATGAGATTATGTCGAGTTTGTAAAAATTCTCGTTTAGTTTATATTTGTTATTATTAATAGTTACAAATAATATTTAGAAAATTTCATATTATCTCCAATGCATAAGAACGTCATAACTGGAATAATGTTTAAAATTTTGACTTGTATTGTAATTAAAAGAAAAAAAATATTTTTTTTATTAAAATTATTTTTAAAATACCGAAAAAATAACTGTATAAAACGGTAGTATTACTAATTTGTGTGGTCGTTTTATGTTCATTGTTTTGTTGCTAGTTTTTATGGTTACACATTTATATAAGGTCAGTAATTGTTGAAGGAAATAAGTTATCTTAAAATTGAAAAACTGAAAAAAATGGTAAGAGTAGTGTGTTCAGTTGCCGTTACAAGTATTATGAAAAATACATTTCCAGGAACGTGAAAAATCGGAGCATTTTGATCAAAAAATACACTTTTCTCGTTAATATAGCTCGAACGCCTGATATCGGAGAGTGAATCTAAGGCCAGATTTGGATTCAGCGTACCTTTTACCTTTAGAAAAGTATAATTTAGTTCTAGTGTCAAACATTTTTCGATTTTTCGTACTCACAAGTGCTCCCCACTGTATATAATAGTTAAAAATGACTACAAAGTTAGTCATTTCTAGGACAAATAGAGTCATCGCCTTTTTGACTACATTTGTAGTAATTTAAAACTACTAAAAACAACTACCAATGCACTCAAAAAAGTTTTACAGTAGAATCTACTGAAAATGACAGTTAAAACAACTGTAATTTCAGTTTAAAAGGCGACAAAGATAATTACCGTTAAAATAACTAAAAATGTAGTTGTTTTTAACTGCTGAAAAACAACTAACAAATGTAGTAAACACAACTAACAATGTAGTAAAAACAACTGAGAAATTTTTACCATAAACATTTTGAAACAAGTGTAAAAATTAGTAAAAACTACTGTTTTTCAACAGTTATTTTTTCGGCATTTTAAAAATATTTTTGAATATAGAAAAGTCTTTTTTTTTCTTTCAATTACAATAAAAATTCCAAACGGTACTCCAGTTATAAAGTTTTTAGGCATTGGAGATACAATCAAATTTTCTTATTTTTTTGCAAATTATGATCTTATTAATAATAACAAATATAAAATATACGAGAATTCTTAAAAACTCGACAAAATCTTTTATTTTTTAAATAACTAACAAAAATTAATTATTTACTGCAAAATTACTGTTTTGGTAGTTGTTTATTAAAATACCAAAATAACTGCTTCAAACAACTGTTAAAACTACAGTAATTTTGTTCAGTTGTGTTTTCATATAACTGCCATAATAATTGTTTTGTATTATTTCATAGAAAAACAACTATAATTGCAGTTAAAAACAACTACTACTGACTACTACACAAATAACTCTCATATAGTAACTGTAAAACTTTTTTGAGTGTGTTATAAAAACAACATTTGAAAATGGTTAAAATAACCAACGTAAAATTATAAACTGAAATCAACTACAAATGAAGTTAAAATAACTAATAATACTATTTAATTAACTTCTGATATGGTTTTTATTTATATTTTAATAAAACTAACAATACAAATATTAAAATCCAGAAAAAAAAAATCAGCGCCGGTGGGTTGTACGTTTAATTAAATGCTGAAAAAAAAACAATAATTTACATTAAAATACACAGAAAATTTATTAAATTATTATCTACCATGTTATAATCCATCAAGCCACTTATTAAAAGGCAGAAATCTATTATTGTTATCAAAAAACGCCTATTCCTGAAAGAAAAATAATTATCTTTTATTATTTAATGAATAGTTTAATTTGTTTTCAAAACTTACCGATTTAATTTCTTTTTTATATTACAATTAATATTATTTATTTTATTTTTTTCCACCACAAAATTTTTTTCGCTTATATGTGCTTTTTCACAACTTGTGCGTCACAATAGGATTATTTTTGGTGCTGCCATTTCAGCGACTTGCAGTTTTACCAGTGTTGAGCCAAATCGCGCATTAAAAATCGGCACATATTTTATATTTTATTTACAAATTTATGATAAATACAAATTGAATTGTTTTATTTTACAAATTGAGGTAACAAAAAAATGGAAAATGTGATGTTTCTGATAACTTTGACATTAAAAAAATTAATATATTTTATTTACAAATTTATGACAATAAAAATTAAATTCTTTTATTTTTTTTTTTTTTTTTTTTTTAAAGAGAAGCAGCACTCAGGAAATTTTTCCTAGTAGTTAATGTGTTGCTTTCTTTGGAAAGGGGATACTGGTGAGATGAAAGGTGGAGAAAGATGAAGGGCTTCAAACATGGCAACACTGTAGATAAGTCTTAGAACAGTTATTGCTCGCCACCTGATGTAGAGTTGGCGAATTTATTGAAGCTTTTTGTTTCATAGCCCTGATTAATTATTTTACTTCGGTGGGGTTAAGTGCTATGGGAACACCGAAGGTGGGCGCAGCGATACATATATATAAGTGATAGAAAACTCATACATATTATTTTTCTAACATTATGTTGTCGTCACCGGGAATCGAACCCGGGACCATCTGTATAACAGTCCAACGCGCTAACCATTACACCACAACTCACAACCATTAACCATTACACCACAACTCACAACTTGTGAGTCACAACAGGATTATTTTTGGTGTTGCCATTTCAGCGACTTGCAGTTTTACCAGTGTTGCGCCAAATAGCGCATTAAAAATCGGCACATATTTTATATTTTATTTACAAATTTATGATAAATACAAATTGAACTGTTTTATTTTACAAATTGAGGTAACAAAAAAATGGAAAATGTGATGTTTCTGATAACTTTGACATTAAAAAAATTAATATATATTATTTACAAATTTATGATAATGAAAACTAAATTCTTTTATTTAAATTTATTTTCATCGGGATAAACATTAATTGCATTTATAGTAATTAAATGTGCTAAAGTCCCAAAACTTATTTAACAAATTGTGAAAAGCAATCTAATGTAGGCGTGTCCCTATCCGGATTTCATTCCTGCCTAAGGAAATCTTCAGGGGACTTTGTTATTAGAATTTCTAGAGATATTTGTTATGTTAAATCACAAACTCAATGAGAATTTCTTGTCCTCGTCTAGGAGCGAGATTCAAAATTCTTTTATTTTTTAGAAATCGAAGTTATAAAAAATAGTAAATGTGACGTTTCTGATAAATCTGGAATTTAAAAATTTTTTTTGGGCTTATTATGCAAAAAACCCATAACATTTAAATAAAAATTTCAAATTTTTTTTAAGAAGCATAATTATTCAAATAAATTAAAAAAAAAAACATGCACTTCTTTGACAGGTTTCTGCAAAAATTTTGGAGTATAGGATAATTAAAAAAAAATGTTATACGGTTTGCTAATATTGAAGAAAGACGTTTTCGCCCGTATTAAGATAATATATTTTTTTGGTAAAACGTCTGAAATGTTAACAGTTTATTAAAAAAAAACTTTGATTTAAATACTCACGCCCGTATTCATAAAAAAAACTTAATTCAGATTTCAAATAAATTTTAGTTAAAACACATTTCAAGCCTTAAAACTGTATTTATAAACGAATACTAGCTTAAAATACCTAATTAAAACCTTATGTAAAATTTAATATGCGTTTATGAATACAATTTTAAGGCTAAAATTTGTGTTTTAACTAAAATATATTTGAAATGCTGTTTAATATTTTTATGAATACGGGGGTCAAACTAAATTTCTTACAATGACTGATTTTATTGCTTATTATCTGAATATTTTTTTATTGAAAAATGTTTTTTATTTGCTAAACTATGAGAAAAAAAAACAAATTAAATATCAATAATTAACTTCACCGCACAAGTCATAACTTTTTATAGTTATCTGCTAAAAAAACAAAACAACTACCCAAAATAACTGTTATTATAATACAGTGTTTTTGGTTAGTTATTTTTTTAAATGACTGTCAGAAATAGTCATTTTAAATTTATACATAGAAAAACAACTACAGTTAAGAATTACTATTAATGTTTATCACCCGAATAACCTACATGTAGTTACTGTAAAAATAATCTGAGTGTATTAAAGCTACATTTTTTATTTACCATTGAAATCCAGTTTAAACTAGATTACAATCATATGGCAATGTATAAAACGATAAACGAACTAGATTACGAAATCTAGTTTAACCAAGATTTCGAGATAACGTAAACGAAGCTTTAAAGAGGATTTCAAGAGTAATGTAAATGCAACTTGTCATTTATTTGTTTCGAATAAAATTAAATGGTAAAGACGCAAAGAATTCAACTTCTAAATTTTAGAGATAAAATACTCGGGAATTAGAGGTCGCTCAGTACTAAAAGATTTATTAATAATAAAGTACAGTATATTCTCTTTTTAAGTATTTATTAAACTTTAAAATAACTAAGCATTTCTTTCAGTGCATATTAGTATTTAACCCACCACTTAACAACACTATCAAACTTAGTAAACCACTAGTAACAGATGAAAACAACATATAGTTCTCTCTTTTCTTCACCTCTAGTTGTGTCAGACAAAAAGAGAACATTATATAATTAACGAAATACAAGAAGCAAAGTATACCACGAAAAAAAAACTGATCGTACATGAAAGCGAAATTTAACCAACACATCTTTTCAGTTTTATTCTTTAACTCTCTGGGATCGGTTGTCATAACGTAAATACGAATAAAAGCAAACTGATTTTTATTAACTTGAAACAAATAAAGGAAAAATTTAAAGAAAAATTTGTTTAAAAAAAGTAGCAAACAATTAATGTATTATTAAATATAATACTAAAGAAAACATAAAAGCAATAAAATAAAAATTTAAATAAGAAATTTAAAAGCGAAAAATAAGTACGTGAAGTGGAATTTGGAAAAAAGGCAAAAAAAAATTGTATTGAAATAGAAAACCGAAAGAAAAGAAAAAGTTGTAAAACTGGAGTAATTTTTAATGAATATTGAGCAAAAAAAAATACACCCACTAAGAAAACACATAAGTGATTAAAGAGCATTTTAAATTTAGAAACTAATTTTGAAAGTAGTTTCTTAAGTAATTTATTAACGAAAAAAAAAAAAAAAAAATTTCAAGCTAAATTTTTTTGGAAGTGAATTTCTTGTATGACATTTTTTTCTACTCTTCAAT
The DNA here is from genome assembly GCA_021234595.1 of Delia radicum. Lineage (NCBI taxonomy): Eukaryota > Metazoa > Arthropoda > Insecta > Diptera > Anthomyiidae > Delia > Delia radicum. The sequence goes on along the minus strand of CM037851.1, from coordinate 315,310,009 downwards.
TCTTATTTCTTTTTGTGGCTTGTTTGCATTTGTACGTAATGCTAAAAAGAGATAAAAAATGCGCATGCTGTTGCATCCCCTCTAAATGTGATCATTTATTAAATTTTTGTTTTATAAAAATCCTAATGAAAAAGGATATTTTTTAAAAATGTGTGCTGAATTAATACAACTTTTAATACAACTTTTTTTTAAGAAATTTTAAATTCATTAAAGTTATTTGAAATTTTTTTTTAACAATTTTGGAAAACATCCTTAAATATTACGGTGTTTTTTTTGTAGTTGTTTTTTTTTACATTTTTTAATTCAAGAATTTTGTTTTGATTCTTCTTTTATATATACATCTTATTTTCTCTTTCTACTCTTTGGCTCTCACTCTCTAAATTCGTTTTTTTTTCTATGTAATTTTTGTTGTTTTCTTAATATGTACAGGCTTGCCAGATACATTTTTTTCGTTATGCATAAACAAATCAAAAAATATCCACCAAAAATGCACAATAAGAAAAATTTTTGAACAAAGTCCTAGAGTTAAATGTTTTTTTTTATTTAATTTGGCAAAATTAGCCAGATTTGCCAGACACTAATCGATATCACAAAAACAAATGAAAACAATCCCCAATAAAACCCCAAATTCAACAATATCATTTTTAGTTAAGTCAGAGCTTAAATTCTTTATTAAGTACAAATTTACTTTAAAACTAGAATTGATTAAAAAACATCACTGCAAACTAGTTTTTCTGGAAAAAGGATATAATTATTTTAATTTGTGTAGAAAAATGTTCACTGAATGTAGAGATTTTTTATTGATTAATAAGTTGTGGAAGCTATTTTACATTTTAAAATTTGTTTAGTTGTTTTTATTAGGAAAGACTTACAACTCTAGGCCGTTTTTAGCAATAAAACACTATAACTTCTAGAAAACCGACAACTTTTTATATGTAAAATAGAAAAAAAAAAATATTTCTAAAACACTTAATAAAAATAACCTGTATTTTTACAGGAAAAAATATCCGACACTAAATTTGTCTGCTATTAAACTAGGAAGTGAGATTGAAATTTTGTTTTAACAATAATTCTTCGATTTTTCACAAAAATTTTAATTTCTTTAAAACTGCAGTACTATCGTTATTCAACTTACGCCATTACTAACGTTGGGTGTAATCCACACCTACTTATTAGTATCTGTCATTCATATCAGTTAAATTCAATCAGTTAAATTTAATTAATAATATATACAGAAAAAAAATTTAATTTTATAAGTTGGGCAATTCATTTATTTTAAATAATATCTTGTCAATGTACATCTCTTTTGAAAAAAAACAAAAATTCAGCCTTATGGGTGTATTCCACCCGGACGATAGTACTGCAGGGTTAAAACTTAGAACAATCAAATAATATTAATATTGTTTTTAACCCATTTTCCACCAATAATGGGATAGCGTATTGATGAAGGCTACGAAACAGTTTTCAATATTGTCCCTTTTTTTTGGAAATGGTCCTCTCCTAGCAATTAGGATACTAAAGATTCCCAACAAACTATTGTTACTAATGTGAGTAACATGTGTGTTCTATATTTCACGTGAATTCAAATCACAGTGCAATTTAAATTTATTTCACTATGTACACTGTTTTCAAAAATTTGATTTGATTCGATTTCAACTTTTTTCTATTCAATCACAAATGTACAATCGTTATCCACCTACATTTTCATTCACACTTTCATCCGAAAGTGAAACACAGAAGTATTTCATTTGAATGTTTTAGGGGAAATCTTAAATTATTCCTATTCTTTCCGGTGCCTCTTGGCTGATAAAAGACTGATTTTAAGTGCATTTTATGTATAAAAGAATCAGTTAAATATACTTAAAGCCTTACTTTACCATTCAATTTTTAACTACAAAAAAATTTAATTAACTTCTTTAACGCATTTAAAATGTACCGGATAACAATTACAGTAGTCAAAAGTGTCCGATACATCGCAACCTGATAGAAATTCATTTAGATATTAATATTGTATTTTTGGTTAACACACACTAAAAAGTTATTAGAATTAAAAAATATACTAAAAAAATCTAATTTTAAAGGTAGCGATATATCGGATAATTTCATGCCGTTTTCTTCTTATTAAATTTTTTTGCATTGATTGTAGTAAAAATTAACGAATTTTAAATATTATATAAAAAATATTGTTTTACCTTTATAGCTTTTCAACGGGTCGTAATAAATTAAAAAATTTTGCACCGTTTCTTGATGCAAAAAATTATGATATCTCTAAGTTAAATTTTCCATACGAACTCTAATAATTCTTTAGAATTTATTGAAAAATGTCTAATGTTAATGCAGAAAAACTCTGAAATCTGGATTTAATGATGTTATTTTAGCCTTCAACTTCAAATTTTTTAAGACTATGACTTCTCAATCAAAGCCAAATTTGGCTAAAATAAAGATCCATCCCTTCCCAAAATACATTTCTGGCTACGCCCCTGAATAGTGGCTGATAAAAGATATATTTTTAAGCCTTCAAAAATGTTTCTTAATTTTTGAGTCAAGAAATGTGTTTTTTTTTTTATGAACCAACCAAATTTGAACATTTTGCAATAAATGTTGAGCTTATTTTTGATTAATTTTTGAGCTGGCTGGGTAAAATTAAAAAAAAATTGTGCCTATTTTAAAAGTTAAATGAAATCTGCTCTTCCAAGCTACTTCTGGGGTGTTTTATAAAATGTTTCAAGAAAATTTTGAAGTTTTTATATAATTGAGATTGTTAATTTATTGTTTATTGTTATTAATTTAAAATGAATCCGTCAAAAATTCCATCTCTCCGAATTGAAAATTTTTGTAACCAAGACTAACAAGTCCAGTTTTTTTAATTTGAATCATAAAATAATCCTGACAATGTAAAATAATTTTCAAAAATAAGTCAATGACTTCTGAGGACACGTCGAGTTGAGTAATACGAGGGCGGTCCTAAAATTAGCAGACATGTCGTGTAGATGGCGGCAATAGTTTGAAAAAACTACTTTGGTGAAACGTGGCAACCTGGTTGAACATATGTTTTATGTTTCCAGACGCCACGTTGTTATTTTTTTGGAGCCATTAGAAATAAACGATCTCAGTGAATTTGTAAACATGGAAAAAATTGGTCACTGTTATGTAATTCAATACTTTTATTTGAAAGGTCTTAGTCCAACCAATATTAAAATGCTAGATTATACTCTGGAACAGTCTGCTCCTTCGTTTACGACTATACACTTTTGGGTGGCAGATTTTAAACGAGGCCGTACGAACTGTCAATACGAAAACCGTAGTTGTCGACCAATTGAGGTGTCCTCGCCAGAAACGGTTAAGAAAATGCATAAAATTGTATTGGATAATCGTCGGCTGAAGGCACGTTAACTGGCTCAAATGATAGGCAAAAAGTGATATACATCACATATTTATTGACCGAAAATTTGGTGATGCCAAAGCTTTGCGAAAGATGGGTGTCGCGTTTGCGCACAATATAACAGCTTCGTGAAGATGCTTCAATAAAGTGTTTGGCGATATTTCACCGCCATTAAGCGGAGTTTTTGCATCGATTCGTAACCATGAATTAGGCATGGGTCCACCACTTTACAGACAAAGGAACAGTCAAAGAAGTGTACTTTAAACGGAGAATCGTGTACAAAGAAGGCGAAGACAGTTCCATCTACAGGCAAGCTCATGGCTTCTGTTGGGATGCGCGTTGGATAATTTTTATTGATTATCTTCAAAAATTAAAAACAAACAACGGCTAATATTATGCTAACTTATTGCAGCGTTTAAGTGATGAAATTAAGGAAAAATGTCCGCATTTGGCCTTTCATCAAGGCAATGCATCAGTTCACACATCCACTATTGCGATGGCCTAAACCAATTAACCCAGATAGCGCCGGATTTTTTTTGAAAACTTCAATTTTTATTTCGAAACTTAAATTTTTATGGGGTTCTTAAAATTTTTTATAAAATAACGCTCTATTAGAAAAAATCACTATTCGCAAAACACTCAATAAGCAATTAAAATACCCGGAACTGCTTTCACCAACTGACGCTTTCGACCTGCGAAGCTAAATAAAAAAGCATAAACAATAATAATATAAAAAAATATTTACAGAAATGCACGTGCATAACAGCGCTTTTCTCTCATTTGTCAGATGTACTTTTAAAAGGACGGTTGCGCCAAGTGGGTTAATTAAAGTTAAAATTGCTTCATCACGCACCTTATTCGCCAGATTTAGCTCCCTCGCACTATTTTTTATTACCAAACTTCAAAAAATGGCTCTGGAGCTGATGGCTATTTTAAGGAGCTAGACAGTTCTTACTATAAACATGTTATCGAAGCTATTGAATATTACTGGGAAAAGTGTATCGAGGCAAAAGGCGATTATTTTGAGAAATAAAGAACATTTATTGTGTTTCCTTTGTCAGGTCGGATACTTTTTTTGTACAGCCCTCGTATAAGTTTTTATTTAATTCTATAAAAACTTATTGACCACAAATAGCCCAAGGTAACATACACATTTTTGTCAAAATTAATATTTTAATTTTGTCAACAACAAACTTTCTAAAAAAAATTCCTAAATTTGGGGACAAATCTGTAAGTCTGGCAAGCCTGGTTGTCTATATATTTTTAAAGTGGATTAATCATTTTACAAATTCAATTTTCTTCAATATTAAATCAATTTTTATTTTTAGATCGTTTCTTGTGTTTTTTTTCCTCAATTTTCTCATTTATATATTTATTTTCCATTTCGATTTTTCAAAATCCCTTATACCTATTTTGTATTTTCAAAATTCCATTCATTCCCAATTTTCTTTTCTTTAAGAAAACGCTACAATTTCGTTGAGTGTTGTGGGTGTAATTAGTTTATTTAAAAATAATATTTCAATACAAGTTTTTAAGTTGTCTCTCGTTTTAGTTTTTTTTTATTACTCGTTTAATAAAAAAGAAAAAAAAAAACTATAAATTAAACAATAAAAAATAAAATTTCTTTATTTAAATTCTAGCAAATAATAAAATAAAAATTAACTACAATTTATCTACAAAAACGTGTTTGGAATACAAAAAAGTGTTTTAACAAATTATAAATTTTGATTGAATTCTTTCTATCCAATAACTTAACTACTACATATTATTGATAATCAAATATTGTGCAATAATTATAAATCAATAAATTGTTAATTAATTAGAAACTAATAATTAGTTTCTATTTGTTTAATACAACAACAAAAAAAAATAAAAAAGTCAATTGTCTTAAGAAATCGTTTTGAAAACGATTTTCCCAGCCTATAAATTTTCCGTTTGCAAATTTCTTTAAAAACAAATTCAAAATTTTTGTCACAATGAGTCTGTGTGAAAATAACAACTCTGTTGTTCATCAGCAACAACCGCAAGCTCCGCCACAGATTCATCATCAGGCGGCTCAGCAGCAGCAGCAACAACAACAACAACATCAAACTCAACAGCAAAGTACACAAAGTATTGCTGATTATTTGGCTCAGCTACTTAAAGATCGTAAACAATTGGCTGCATTCCCAAATGTTTTCAATCATGTCGAACGTTTACTTGATGAAGGTAAGTGTGTGTACCACAGAAAAAACACCAAAAAAATAAAAAAAAAACGGAATTTTAAAAAATTTAAATATAGGCATTGCATAAATTTTTTGTAATTTTCAACTGTGTACAGTAGAGTTGTACGAAATTCAAAATTTGTCAATCGTTCAGACGAGTAGAAGTTGTGGACTACATTTCGGGTTAGTCTTGAAAGTTTTGCATCTCAATCATTATTTTTCAAAAGCCTGCTAAATTTTTTATGATTTATTAATATTTTTAAATTAGAACTCCGCACTCAGGAAATTAAGAAGGTAGAAATGAACTAAAATGAACTAAAATGACTACAAATGTAGTCAAAAGGGCGATGACTGCATTTGTCATAAAAATGACTAACTAAATGTAGACATTTTTAACTACACCAAATTCTGTTTTTACGCGACCTTTTTTTACGCGAATTTGATTTAACGCGATTTCAAAAAATTATTGTATTCTGTTTTTACGCGGTTTTATTTGATTTAACGCGGTCTAATTCTAGTGATGAAAGTGATGTTGAAGTCTATCGTAAACGATTGCGAATACTATCAGAAATTGATGCTGATTAAAAATTTATTTTTATTCTAGTTTTTAAGTTTTATGATTTTTATAATGTGTTTTTTTAAATGAACTGTTTTTTTCTATTATTTTTGGTTAATTTTTGTTAAAATAAAATATGTGAATTTGAATTATACATACTTTATTCGTCTTATTTTAGCTGAAATTTAACATGTGGAACTTATCCCCCCGTTTTATATGGATACACTATGTTTTTTTACGCGATTTTTTTTTACGCGAGTTTTCGAGGAACGTATCTATCGCGTAAAAACAGAATTAGGTGTATTGATAAAACAACTACAGTGCAAGCTCGATTTTCGCGACTAATTAAAAACCAGACCTGTCGCGAAAACTGAATTTTCGCGATAACAGAACCCAAAATTTTATTCAAAAATTGTATGTAATTTTTAAAATTAGAATTGTTGTTATTGATATATTTACATTTTAAACATTTTTAAAGAAATTGGCGATTTTAAGTTGCTTTTTTGGCAAATTATTTTTTAAAATAACTGCTGAATCACGTAGACCTTTTGAAGCCAAAAATTGTCGGACCTAAAATATTTTTACTTATGAAGAACTTACTTTTACTAATTGGTCAAAATTAACTTACGTGCGGAACAAATTCGTGATGGAACCAGTCCTTGAATAGAAATGATGTCATCCAGGCGTTATTACTGGACTTGTACATTACAGGATTATTGAAAAAGCATTTAAAAGCGAGTTGGTTTTTCGATTTTCCAACAATCATTCGCATTTGAACAGCGCAAAAAATGTATTCGCTCTTTACATAATTTTCTTCCGGGAGCCATTACATGTGACAAGAATGTGATTTGGAAGCATCCTATAATATAAACCGGATTCGTCGGCATTGTAGATTTGGTGAAGAGTCAACCCGTGCTCATCAACGTAATCCTTAAACTCTTTCACAAATGGATCAATAAGATGAGGTTTCGAAGACAATTTCTCGCCCGTAATTTTTAAAAATCTTATTCCATGTCGACGCTTAAATTTAATCACTGGCATTGAAACCTGAATTGGTTTGATAAATTTTGGAATACAAATAACTGGCTTTTGATCGTAAAATCTCTGCTGATATTGGAATATTTTTTTCCCTTTGTTTTACAAAGCACTTATAAAGCATTTTTCCAGCTCAGTACTCAGCTTTATTTAAGGTGCAACGTTTGCCAGGGCCACTTTCTGTTGTACGTACTAACTTTTTTAATGATTTTTCTTGCTTTATAATAAGGTAAACCGAAGACTTATGCAACTTGTAATTCACGCAAATTGAATTTATGGAATCTCCACTTTAAAATTTTTTTAAAATCTCTAATTTTTGAGAAATCGTTGGCTTTAAAATATGTTGAACTTTTTCCATATTAAGAGATGTATTTACACAACAAATGACACGAATAAACTGCCAAAATTGTAGACCAAAATCATCCAAAAAGGTAAATATACCAAAAGACGGGGATTTCCCTTTTTTGGTTATAGACATTGTAATCAAATTTGAAAAAACAGATAAAAGTCGCGAAAATGGAACCCATTTTTCGTAAACTGTCGCGAATATAGAACCTGCAATGTTAAAAATTAAGCCGTCGCGATAACTGGGCCGTCGCGATTTAGGTAGTCGTGAATACCGAGCTTGCACTGTACTATCATTGTAGTAAAAGAGACTATCGAAGCGGTCAAAAACAACTGACCTTAAATGACTGCCAAAACCATAAAAACGAACAATAAAACAATGAACATAAAACGACTACATAAGTTGTAAAAACTACCGTTTTTAACTATAGACCGGATTTCACAAACAAAAAACTTAATTTTTACATTTTTATCAGGAAAAAAAACAATTGTTCTGTTTAAAATAAGTAAATTTTCTAAATTATTTATTTTTATCTAAAGTTTTTAAAACATTTTTCTTTCGAAAAGAAAAAAAAAATTAAAATTTTTTTCCAAAGTTTTAAAATGTTTTTATTATCGTCAAACAAAAAAAAAAAAAGTTTTTGTACAAAAAAAAAAATAAAAGTTCTTTTTTAAGTTAATGATTAGCGCGTTGGACTATTAGACAGATGGTCCCGGGTTCGATTCCCGGTGACGACAACATCAATTTAGAAAAGTAATATGTGTGAGTTTTCTATCACTTATATGTATTGCTGCGCCCACCTTCGGTGTTCCCATAGCACTTAACCCCGCCGAAGTAAAATAATGAATCAGGGCTATGAAACAAAAAGCTTCAATAAATTCGCCAACTCTACATCAGGTGGCGAGTTTATTGAAGCTTATCTAAGAATTTTCAGTGTTTTACAGTGTTGCCATGTTTGAAGCCCTTCATCTTTCACCACCTTTCATCTCTCTCTCCACTATACCCTTTCCAAAGAAAGCAACACATTAATTAATAGGAAGAATTTCCTGAGTGTTGCTTCACTTTAAAAAAAAAAAAAAAAAAAAAAGATTTTATACAAAGATAAATAGTGGCAAAACGGATAAAATGTTTGGTCAACGTGAATTAAATTGCTCAGATAATACAGAGGGTGTCTTAATTATTTGTTTACACATATACGTACTTGAAAATACAAATTTAAACACTCCGATAATAGAATGAAACAGTGGTCCAAAACGAACGTTATGACATGGAACGGGGAACGAGTGGAATCGGAACACTTTACACATTTGTATTATCGGTACGTGTTACGTAGGTCAAGTGTCTTGCTTAGTTTTAGAGATACTAGCGATTTATAAAATGCGTTTTTCTTAAATGACCGGTATCTCCGAAACTAACTGAGACAGTGAAACAGGGACAAAATGTTTACTCCAGAGGAGTGTTACTACATCCTGATAATGGAAATAGGTACGGGAAAGATCCCGAAGGATTCATTTTTTATAAAGCGGCCACATGGTGATTTATTTATTGTTTTTTAATTATATAAATTAAGATACTCCGATAAAACAAAGTTCGTTCCCAGTTGAATACAATACAATTTCATTTAATATTCATTTCATATCGTTCTCCATGTTTAGTCTTTCAATTTCACTCATTCTCCTTTATATTGAATTCTCCTTTATAAAAAATTTCGTTCCCAATATTAAGCACTAAAATTCCACTCATTACCCGTTTTATTAATCATCATTTCGATTTGAAAAAAATACCTTCCATCCATAGAATGGCATCTTAAAAAAAATGTACTTTCGCTTCCCCGTTCCCTGTTGTTCGGAGGATTCATTTATCAGGATTGCTTGTTGGAAACAAATGCTATTTTTTTTTATCAATTCTAAATTTTTTTTATGCATTAATGTGACTTTATTATTATTAATAATGATTTTTCTAATGCAAAATATTTCATTGTCATTAAATGGTAATGGAATTTTTTTCATTTGCATTATTATCAACTAATGGTATATTCCCATGTATGACATTTTCATAATTTTGCAATACCATTTCTTTTCCACTCTCACGATTTCTTCTAGATAACGTTTGATACATCCTCAAATATAAAGATTGTTTTTTGTTTATTATTAAACAAAATTATATGAAAAAGAAAATTTGAAAAAAAAAATTTAAATATTTTTCTTTTTTTGTATCTTTTTTTTTTTTTTTAAAGAAAAAAGTTTAACCAAAAAGTTTTTATTATATTATCATGCGGAATGTTTTTAAGTATATTTTTTTTTACTTTCTTTTCTTTGTATAAATATCAATTTTTTATACATTTACTATAATTATTTTTTGGTAAAAACAATAAATTTCAAAGTTCCCCATCTTTGTTTTTAACCGTTATTATTTTGAAAATATTTTTAAATCGAAAAAAATTTTTTTCTTTTAGTTACAATACAAATTTGTATTTTCTACATATTGCAGATTTGAATTTTTTATGAATTTCAGATACAATGCAATTTTGTAATTATTATTTACAAATAACAAATATAACAAATATAAACCAAACGAAAATTTTTAAAAACTCGACATAATCTTCTATTTTTAAAGAACTCACACAAATTAACTGTTTACTTAAATAACTACTCAAAACAACTGTTACTGAAGTATAGTATTTTTGGTTAGTTATTTTTTGAAATGACTGTCTAAATTAGTCGTTTATCATTTTCTCATAGAAAAATTACTACAAAAGCAGTTAAAACAACTACTACTACTTACTACCCGTAGTTGCTGTATGAATATTCTGAGTGTGATCAAATTTTCAAGTTTTGGTATTTTTTTTACTATACGGCATAAGGATAAACCACGTGCTTGTTTACTAAGAAGACAAGAATGGAGCAAAATTAATGATTAATAGGTTTTTTTTGTTAAAGTTCTGCCTATTTATTGTTGAAGCTCTAACTTTTCTAAAATTTCGGGTTCTGATGAGATGTTTAGAGAGATCGAATTACTAGTACCTACCTAGCTAATGTGTTTGATTTGCTTTATTTTGGTAAATATACGGAGTTTGGAAGCTCGTTATAAATTAAAAAGACCATTGATCCTAAATATTTCAGTAACGCTGATTTTAATGTCGCACCCAGTTTCTTTTCTTAGTTTTTTATGGTAAATACATAAAAGACCTTCATTAATATTCGGTTATCAAATTAAGTGTGCAGCATTAACAAGTAAATCCGCGCTTTTTCGCAGTTTTTACAATATATTACTGTTTTTCCACAGTTTATCTGACCAATTATTTCGTGCAAAAAAGAAAAATAAAAGAAAGTGCATTTCATGGAAAAAAACGCGAAATGTGCCTAAAATTTATATGAAATCATACAGAAGAAGCAATTTGTGGGGTCATCTTTTAGTAAAATATGAAAATAGCTTAAAAAAATTATATGAAACAAAATTCAGCCAAAAAAGGTAATATTTCCAAGAGTTATTTTAACAAACACTTTCATTATTTTTATATTTTCCTTTAAAAATGTTCACATATTTGTACACAGAAAAAAAAAAATACAAAATACTGTTTGTAATATCAAACATGTCGCGCAGAGTATTTTTGTAAATACAAAAAATAATTTTTAAAATGGCAGCAACAATTGGGATTTGTAAATGCAGATTTTTTTTGTAAATTTTGTAAATTAAATTTTTTGTTTTTAAAAAAATTTTTAAATTTTGGTTTTCAAGCATTTCAAACAAATAATTTGTAGAAAATAAATTTGAATTTAAAAATAAGTATGTTTGAATTTACAAATTCCATTGCTGGTGCCTATTTTGTAGACATTCACTGTAATGAAAGTGTTTGTTAAAATAACTTTCGCAAATATTAACTTTAATGGCTGAATTTTGGTACACATACAATTTAAAGCTATTTACATACACTGCGTTGCAAAGGATTTTTGCTATTTTTTTTTAATATTACAAACATTTTTTTAAAACTTATAACTTTAAGAGTGTGATAACTGAAATCTTATTGTGTAAAATTTAAGAGTATACTTAATTGATTTAAGAGAAAAATTGTGTAATAATATTTTGTTAGTGTTTCATAACTATAATTACATATAACGGTAAACAAAAAAAGAATAGCAAATAAAGAAAAATAAGAGAATTATTTTTGTTTATTAATCAATTTTAATCAAATTGCAATAAAATGCTGCGTGGTTCATATCTAAGTGATTTTGCAAAAGAGAAAATTTTAGCCTATTTAAAGAGCGACTCAAGTTTCACAACCGTTCTCATGTGGTTGTCACAAAATTTTCAAATAATCCGAGTGCTTACGGTAAAAATAAAACAGGCGGCACGAAAAACAGCTTTGTGATAGGGACCGGCCTAAAATAATCAACTGTGCCAGCAACTCATGACAACATTGTAGCCATTGTAAATCTGAACAACTTTTGTGAATAGTCGTTTTTGACTAGACTACACTTTTATTGCATTTTTGTTTACTTTCTTCAATAACAAAAAATGTAAAAATGCAATAAAAGTGTAGTGCAATAAAAGTGTAGTCTAGTCAAAAACGACTATTTATAAGGTACAAAGTGGTCTTTGTAAGCTATTTCGGATGCCTAGACACATTCAGATTGTATTGATATGTTCACAAAAGTTGTTCAGATTTACAATGGCTACAATTTTGTCATATATTGTTAGTGAAAAAATATAAGTCCCTGTAAGTTATGCTGAAGAAAGCAAAAAAAAAAAATATTTTTTTCCTATATTTTTTCAAAAAAGTGCAAGAAAAAATGATTTTTTGCACATTATTTAGTGAGATTTTTGTCTACTAATATTTTTCAAAATTTTTGCTGATTTAAGCAAATTAATTTTTAACTTTCATTTTACTAAAGTTTAGCAAAAACACATAAAAAATTATCAACCTAAAATATCTAATTAAAGATTTGATTTGAATTTAATTTGTTTCTAAACAAATATTAATAATTGAATCAATTAATATTTTAATTGACTTTTAAATATATAAATACATATTTTATTTTAGACGCAATTATCATATTATTTTTTCATACCTGTATGCATAAATAGAAAATTTTCAGTATAAAATACCAAATACATTTGAAGATAACAAACAAAACAAGCACACACACAAACAGACTCATCGTTGCAAAAAACGCACATACCAACGTATAGATCACACATTTTTTTTTGTGAGTATCATATTTTTTTTTTTTTTGTAGAAGTTATTTATAACTTTTTTGTCCTTCTTAATTTTAATAAAACGTTTAATTGATAGTATCATTGCCGTGATAGGTGCAAAATCAATTAAAATATTAATTGATTCAATAAATTTTTTAATTGAAACCCGTTTTTAGTTTTTTCTGTGAATGACCAAAATTTTGTAGATTTAACAGATTTATTTGTGTTTTCCTATGTCATTGATAGTTAAAAAAATCTGTCAAGGCGTATGAGCAATAAATATAACATATAACAAAATTCCTTACCCGTCATGTGGATATAACATAGAAATATATAGGAAGGACAATATTCATCGAATATTTTCTCCAACACTAATCAGAGCTTCACGATGAAACTTTCTAGATCAATAGAAAAACATCTAACCATTTTTATAAAATAAAGAAAAATCAAAAAAAAAATGTTTGCCGATTTTTACATAAATTGAGTTTTGTATTACGGTAAAAATTCGGAACCAGTTCTGAATTAAAAAAAATATTTTTTTTCAAATTCTCCATAAAAAGTCCACACAGAGATAATTTTATTTATTAACGAAAATCAAATGGACGTAACTGCAATTTCAATAAATGTTTAATTAAAAAGTCGTGCAGTGCAGTTTTTACTCTTTTTTTGTTTAAATAATTTGTTTTGTTTTATTTTCTCAAATCAAATAAGTTATTTTTCTCAATATAATTTATTCTAAAAATGCCTTCAATAAAAATACATTAGTTGCCTTAAAACTTTTTTTAGTTAATGCCAAAAATTAGTAATTTTTATCTAAATTTTTGTCTTGTTTTGTGCATAAATTTTTTTGGATTCAGCAAAATCGCACACACAGAAAAATTTAGCTATTTGTCAACTGAAATTTGGTTACTAGGACTCAAATTCTGTTATTACGAATTTCAGTCGTTTGGTACAATCAAAAATTAGTTTTCACAACAAAGTTCGGTTAATTTAACTGCAATTTAGTTTCAACACCCAAATTATTCAGAAATCCAAAATAAAATATCATTGTACTAACTGAGTTTATAAGTTGTTACCATTAAAATACACTTTTCAATTCGGTCGGCACTTTATTTCTCTGTGTGCGATTGCAAAAGGCCGTTACTAACAATACTTCAACTTTTCCAAGAATTTTTTTTTTAGAAACAAATCCTTTTTAGTTTAATAAGCATGATTCAAAATATTGGATACTAAGCCTTAGGTAGTTTTTAATTTAGATTCTTTTTTAAAAAGTGTAGATATGGGGTTTTAGGAGACGATATGTAGAGAATGTTATTTGCGATATTTTAAAATATCTGAATTTTTTTTTAAAAATTATATATTGTCAGCATAAGTCAAAGGTGATTACACTGACGTTTCGGATTGTATAAAAAAAAATGTATCCTTATATTTGGTCTCTAAGTCCTGGTTCACACACGGCAATTATAATTGCGCAATTTTTCTTCAATTCTCCTTTGAAATTACTTTTGTGTTCACACAGGAAAAGTTTGTTTCAGCAATTTTCGTATATCAACCTGCAGTGTTGAAAATTGCGGATGACAAAACAAAACGGAATTGGAGTACGGACAAGTCTGTACCCCCTCCCATTCTCTTTTCCTCCCTCTTCTATAAACTCAAGAATTGCGCAAGTATAATTGCCGTGTGTGAACCTGGTCTAAGTAATAAGATGAATAACTTTTTATTGTTCACCAATTTCTTTTTTTTCTATGAGAGTAATGCATTATAAGTTTCTTATTGGTAACCCATTATTTTATTATTTAAAGTAATGCAGAAAGTAAAAAGTATTCATTACAAAGTAATGTATAAAATAATAAGTACTCATTACCACGTTTTTGGTGGGATATTCTAAAAGTCACTTTCACCCCACTTTAAGCAACTCGTTTTTTTAACTCTTCTTGTTAAAATTGCTATTCTTTTATTTTTATTTCCTTCTTTTAGAAATCTTTATTATTAGTGCGTTTTAAACCCGTCAACACATATTTTGATATAAAAAAACGTTTATGGCTTTTTGGGTAGAATTTTTTTGATATTTTAATTTGTATGCAACACCATTCTATTTAACCATATTATATGTTTGTTAATATTACTAATAAAAATAATAATCATAAGAATAAAAATAATTTACTTGCCATACAAACTCATACGCAACAACCTGAAGCAATAAAGTGGACAGGAATTTAAAATTTTGCTATAGTTTTTGAAAATTTTAGCGAATTTCTGCGACAGTTTGAATGTAGTTTTTCGAAAACCCTTTGAACTATTTCAAAACGGTCGTATCCCAGAAAACTTTTAAGGGAAAATGGTTGCTAGAAAACTTTTGTTGCGGTGACTGAAGTAAAATTTTGTATTTTCCCGAGGCATGATCCGAGATTTCTTCACGACTTGCTATTGAAGTTGTTTAAAATTATAAATTGTAGATTTGGCCCACTCTATTGTACCTACTTACGCCTTCATATTGCATATTTATTAAAGTAGAC